>CM045898.1:15365993-15643493 GCA_025169545.1 Anguilla japonica | reverse complement strand
CTACACACCTGCTGAAGTGCTTCTGGCCAAACCGTGGTGTGTTTTCTCAGCAAGTATTCCAACACACCTTGTATACCTGCTTATCTCCAATATTGGGAGGCCCTAAAAAAGCACTAACTAAATGTAGGCTTGCCCAGACTGAGCACACACTAACAGGTGGGCAATAATACTGCCTCTGAAATCCCACTCCCACTTATCTTCATCTCCCCAAAACACAGAGGAGATGTTAATTATGAAAAACTATCAAATTAAAGCACCCGCGGAATTAAGAGGTCTCTGTGCATTTGCATAAGTTGTCGCCATAAAGCCGAAAGCTTCTCGCCCCCACTATGTTGTAAATCCTCCATTTATGTATTGATTTACGACCCATATTTTTGCTTCTATTTGACCGACTTAATGACAGTCCCTCGCCCTGTGGAATGCTTGTTAGTTGAAATGAGTAAGCAAATTGTTCATTTAAGTAATGAAGCTGTAAGCCACTTTAGAAAGGGTTCATATCCTTCCAATTTACATTTTGAAAGCACACATGATGAAATGTATATGCACTAGGGTGATAAAATTGAAAACTTTAAAGGGCATTTAAAACGTTGACATTTCTTCATCAACAACATGAGCGAGCTGTTTGCATTTTGATCATAGTGGCACTTGAAGTCTGTAACATTATTTGGTAATTGTGAAAAAGGTCAAGGTAAAGGTCACAATAATGGACAAATACCAGTTCAAATGTACAAATGACAGCAATGGCAGAGGCTAAAAAAAAATTAAAGACTAATTTTACCAGGAAATCAGGACATTTTTTATCCTTTATCAATGATTTGTCCTTTACAAATACCACAATACAAGTGATTATAATTTCATGTAATACTAACCCTATGACTATCGCATGCTCTGTTAGTATTACCAGACTCTTTTGGCGCAGAGAAAAATTCCAGCTCACATTTCTTTTGTTTGACCTCCTCCCTTCTTTCTCCCTTTCTCCAGAATTCACACACGCAAGGAAGTCCTCACGTTAACCTGAAAGCATTGGAAGAACTGAAAACCTCTTATAAGGGTCTGCAGTGTCACCTGTTGGTCAAGTTGTGAAAGTACAGAAGCAAAGTCACTCCACCCTCAAGCAATGGATTTAGGATTTGAATAAGATGTTCTCAGCTTCACTCAATTCACATTACATTTACATCTAATTGTCACGGACAGGCTATTCTGATATAACCTTTGGGTTCTGATAATTAATAAATCCTGAACACAAAATAATTTCTGAGATAAGAATTACAACAGGTTGTCCAGCAACTCGGCAGAGGTCAGTTCCTCAGTATTTTACATTTAACTGTCCAGTTCTCTTCTCAGTATTTACAGGCCCCTTCCCCAGCCCCTTGTCTTTATCACCAGGTCTTTCAAAGTATGTGTCAGCTACAAGGAGGACAGGAGGGGAATCTTTATAATTACATGAATTACTGTTCACACTGTGTGTGTGTGTGTGAGTGGAGCATGTGCGCTATCAAGCGAAAACTACATTCTGTTACCAAAGTCGAGTAGCGTCCATTTTTGGCAAATTGAGAATTTGCGCGACTTCTTGAACAAGTATTTTGTTATGATTCCTTAGAGGGCGCTGCGCAAAAATAGACAACCATCTTATGAGATGTCTATGGTGTAGTTTGTTTTCAGCTGAAGTGCTGACGCTAGATCAGCTTCGTTTGACGTTTGCTTACGCATAGGGTTGGGGGTTGGCTGACTCTGGATCGGCTGAATGTAGAGATCGAATAACCTCCGCGGTTTCAGATTTCTGTTCGTGCGGTATCATTCGTAGCGTTTGTATTTTCTGGACGTTGGTTAGAACTAGGTGGTTTAAACATCAGGCGTGGGTGTTTTTCAGTTACGCGTCGTGGAGAACTGTAGCTAAAGTTCACAGCTTGTAGTTGGTAAACTGCGGTTGATAGCTAGCTAGCTAGCTAGCTGAGTTAGCTTAATAAACGCAAGGTGTAGGTAGCTAGCTAGCTCTGGCCTCACATTAGCCGGTAAAAGCTAATGTTACCTATTTCGCTAGTTGTTGCTTCTGGCTTGGTACTGACTAGCTAACCAGACAGCTAGCTGGCTAATGTCACCCAGCTACTACTAGCCTTATATCCCTCTTCTGTTTAATCAGACTGTTCTCGCTACGCCTGCGTTTGGTTTGTTTTATACTAACGTTAACGCATCTGACCCAGCTCTGTTTGTGCAATGGCAGCGTGGGTGAAGGCACCTGGCAGTAGACGACCCCAACCGATGCCCAACGGAGGGTAAGCAGAGTTCAGACATTTAGGTTGACCAACATGTTAGGAATGAGCTATCTATATCAACGTCATACCGTTCTTTTACTCTTGTCAAACGATCGTGGAGTCGTAGAAATTGTGCTTCAGGGTCAGTGTACGTTCCATGCAGGTTAGCGTCCTGAAAAATTATGTTTTGCTTTCGTTTTTCTCTTGTAGAAATGTAAAGCAGTACAGGCCGTTCCGCCGAGCCCCGTACCCGCTGAGAGAGGACCGAAACGAAGTCCAGGACGAATCGCAAAGGTGAGAGGAGCGGAGTACACGCCGATTCAAGCTGTTAAATGCTAAGATAAGAGTTCCTCTTTAATAGACACAGAATGATGTACCGTGGTTTAAAGTCGCGAGTCAGGAACACCTGCAAGTTATGCCGACAATTCACGTAACATTGCGTGCTACACGGTTGGTCACACATTGTCCAGTTTCCCTGAAGGAACCAGATCTATTCATTCAGTGCCCCAATTGCTATTGTGAAGCTCGAAAGGAGTCTAAGGTAGTTAACGAATTGTGCCACAACATTTAGGAGACTCTCCACAGGCCTTTCTTAATAAGCACAGTGGAGGAATGAGCTTCGGGAATGTTGGGGCTCGGGTTACACGTGGTTCAGTTGTTACCGCCCTGCATTGGAGGCAGAAATGTCAGTTTTTTGCAGGTGACATGGTGTTTCTCCTATGGGATCTTGCTGCATATTTTTGACTTCTGGTTCATGACCCTTCTCTGAATAGGAACCAGCTTTCCCTCCCCACCCTTCTCTTTCTTGAATTTTGGTTGCAGAGTACTCTGGTTCATGTTCAGAGGTCAGGGTTGTGTCAACACGTTCTTGATTTCAGAACGACAGAAGCAGTGACATAGACAAACCCCTTGCTTGAATCGATTTCATTTAGTCATACTGCACACATTAATGCAAATTGGTGACTATGAGAACCATGTCCTCACCTGGATAAAGCAAACAGTTGACCCAAGTAACAGCTGTCCCTCAACAGGGCCTCCACATTTTTAATGTGAATAACAGATAAGGATTTTTTAAAAGAAATCCGAATGAGAAACATTTTTAATTTATCATTCACATTATTCTGAGCTCAGATTTTCAGTGGAGGCTCTCTTTAATTAATTCCCACATTGGTTTGAATTGTCAGCACTAGGTACTCTGCTGTAATAGGGTTACATTACACTTCTGCAAATTTATTTTAAAGCACTTAAGGTTTTAGCTCCTAAGGTTTTTAGGTTTTTCATTGGTATCAAGATGAAAATTTGGTATTCACAGATGAGGTGCAGTTCAGTGTGAAATGAACAGCAAGAAATAGATGGATGTTGTGGGGTCCATTCCCCTGCCTGTGATGCCCAATGCAGGTAATTTTCATTTCTCTCGCCTTGCTTGTTTTGGTGTGTAGCTTCGACGAGACGTTGGATCAGCAGCGTGACTATGCCGGCACGCCGGACTATGAGAGATACCAGCATTTGCAAAAAGGTATGTTTTCCACTCCCAAAGAACTCTAGGATCCCAGTATTCACAAAACTCTCCGAACCCTACGATGCCAGCAATTGTGAGAAAACGCACAGAGCTGTGGTATCGGCCTGTGCAAACTGGCAGAACTCTATGGTACCAGCGTCGTCTGCTCATTAGCTGCAGAAGATGTGCCGTCTTCTGGCACGTGGAGTGCACCGATCACTCCAAACCAGAGCGGGGTGCATTTGCAGCGAAAAGGTTTTCAGATATGAAAACCTGCAAGGTGGCAGGGGAAGGTCTTAGCCTGCCTAAATGACATCTCTCACCCTGGGTGGCACCATTACGTAGGCTTCTCCTGGCGCCTAGAACCTTGCGCTGGTGCTTGTTGACAACCTGGTGAGCTGAGCGTGAAGGACCTCCCTCCACTACATCGGGAGGGTCTGCTGGTTTTCAACCAGGCCTGTGGGTCAGGTTACGGTTCCTCTCCTGCCTTGACTGCTGCAACTCACTCCTGGGCATCCCGCCACTGTCCTCATGCGTCTGCGTCTCCTGCTGGTCACTGCTGCTCGTGTGGTCGCCCAGAACACACGCCCCCTTCCTCAGTGCCCTCCATGTGCTCCCAGTGACCGTTTGCATCAAATCTAATACCTTAGTGCAGTGGTAACCAACCCTGTTCCTGGAGATCTAACGTCCTGTTGGTTTTCATTTCAACCCAAATTTGGCACACCCGACTCTACTAATTAGTAGCTCAACAAGGCCTCTAGCCGTTAAATGATTTGCGCTCTGTTAGGGTTGGAGTGAAAGTCTACAGGATGGTAGATCTCCAGGAGCAGGGTTGGTTACCACTGCCTTAGTGCTAACGTACCAGGCTACCGAGGGTACCTTCAGAAGATCACCAGACTCCAATCCACCCCAGCCCCCTTTAGCTCCTTTACCTCGCCATTAGCCCCTTATGAGGTGTGTCTTTTTCATTATTCAGAGCATGTGGTCCTTTGCTGCTGTTTGTTTGATGTAGTTTAAAGGTTGTGATGCACTGACAATATTTTTAGGCAGTACAGATGGGCAGTATTGCCTGCAAAAAGGGTGGAGACAAGCAAATGAGGGGAAAGATCAGAATAACAGTAGGAAATTTCAGTGTGGAGAACAAATACCATTGGTCAGATTTTTGGGCAAAATTGCCCATGTGCATTGCCTCAAAATGTCGCCTGTGTATCGTAGCCTTAATTCTCATTCGGTTCACTTTGTTTCTGTTTGCATAACTTGCATAAGTTTAATGCTCCGTAGGGTAGTAGACAAGTTACAATAATTCCCCTCTGGGAAACTGCTACACTGAGACCACTGATCTTTCTACTCATGTTTTCCACTAAGTCACCCTAGATAAGAGCCAGGGTAGTGAAACCCCACCCACAGCCTTACGCATGTTTACACAAGGGGAGCTTCTCTCGTCCTTGGTGCTTGTTTGCCTGTTGCCGTGCTAGCACTTTGTGACGCAGTGTGTCCATCCGGGTCCCCGTACAGGTGCGTCCAACGCCTTCGCCCCTACGGACAAACGCAACGCGCTCTACCAGCGCTTCTACGCACTGGTGCAAGAGGACTACGACAAGAGGCCCGCAGACTGCGTTCTCCTGTCTGTGAGCACCCAGAACATGTGAGTGCGCCCCCTGCTGGAACGTTCACTCGTAACACTCCCACTCACATATCCCCAATTGGACCAGATCTGTCACATCTGGACCAATCAGGGGACAGTGTTGTGGAGAGACAGGCAGCTCATAGTGTAGAGGATGAGTATGTTTTGTGTATTTTCTCCTGTGGCTGCTGTAGCGCTCAAAGGTTTTGACAACATAAGACGAGACTTCATGCCTGTTTTTAACTCAAAATATCAAACGTTGAACTAAATCTGTGGGCGTAACCAAAAAGGTAGTCCTAGGTATGTAATCCTGTCCAGAATTCTGTGGGACCATCCTGGGCTGCCCTACTGTGTCTGGGTCTTTCAGCGAGATTATTCTGAATCCCGAACAGTCTGTCAATCTTAGAATAACGGAACACGCAAAATAACACGTACTCTAAAATGAACTTTTTTTTTCACGCACAAATGTTGTCACCTGCATTAGCCCTGGGGAAAAAAACTGTCTGATAATATTCACACTGTTCTGTTCTGGGATTGGTGTTGTGACAACAGGTGAAATATCTGTCTGGTCTCTTAACGTTTCTTAATAGTCACAGTCGAGACAAACAACAAAAAAATCTTAAATACACCATGCAGTAAGCGTTTTAAAACTATCCATATTTGGACACATTCTGTGCTGTCACAAGAAGTCTGTTGTCTAATCTGCAGTTTTTAATATTCTCAATCCAAGATACACATACTGTGATAAAAGTTATTGCATAAATGTTATTGTATACATTTTAAAACACTTGAGGGGGGGAAAAAAATTTTTTAAAAGGTGTGAAAACAAACGAAAAAATGAGGCAGTGACAACATATGGGGCTCTATTTTTTGGAATCATTGGCGCATGGCTCAGGGGCGTAGTCAGTGGCACAGCGTACGGGAATTGGGCGTGGCTTCTGAAATTTTTTGTGTTTTTTGGTGACGAGAGGCGAGGAGAGCGTAGCTCAAAGTGTGCGGTACAGGTGGAAAATGGGCTGGATTCGGCTGAATATATTCCCATTGGCTGTGTTGCGGCTGGATTCAGTCGTAGCCAATCAAATTAGCGTTTTGGCCGCCGGCGTCCCGCCAATTACCGTGGTCCACCACTGATTTGAAAGACGAGGATGTACTCATCAGAATAAGTTTCTCCCATGAGGAAACTGACATTCTTGTGCAGGAATTGCAGACTAGGGCTGGCACTTTTTTCTTTCCAAAAGTTGAGTTTGAACGAATCTCGTAGGTAGGAGGAATTAATTCAAATTTGTTCAGATTTTCTAAATGTCAAAATTTCAAAAACGTTGCCTTAAACGTATAATTATTATGGCCCAGTTTTTGTTTGCAATTAAACCTGTAGCTAAATGCACTATGCTGTAACTAAGAAATAATGACAACACTGTCTTGAAGTTTTTTTTAAAACAACATGAAGATCATTGCCAATGAAGCCTTCCATAACAATAAAATCACTCCGTATCAGATGTTGCTTAAACAAAAGACGGAATTATAATGCATGAGTGCATCGTTAATTCACTACAGTGGCATGGCTTACAGAAACTACACTGAACTGACCGATCTGCTTTGGAGGGGAAACTGGCAGCCTTCTGGGGGCTGGAGGGCAGTTGCAATTTGCATATGTTGCTGGTGACTTCCTCCTTGGTTATTATTTTGTCTCCAATGGCAGAATCCGTAGCATTTCCAAATGGCTCCACCAAGGTGCGGTGGAGTCAGTTTTTCTCGGCTCCTCCTTTTGGAATGTGTAGCTTACCGGCTACACCAATAGCATGACCTGCACGTGAACTTTACTTTTAGGCTACCGAGGAGTATATCCCCCTGACGGAACAATAACGTGGCTTGTTGTTTATTGGTCTCTTTGATATTGAGCGCTACCAGATGATGCCGTATTGGCTTTGGAGGAGATGACAAAATGCAGTTAATGCTTGTAACTTGCTTGTAGCTATCATTTTAACGAACAGTCGCGTAATTCAAATGAAACAATTGTTCAAGTTCAAGTCGCGTTTATCGTTATTCTTCTCATTGCAGGCGGGTGTAAGAAAAAGAGCAGAATTCGGTGCCACAGTACGTTATAAGAACAGCCATAAACAAAAACCGAAATGAATACAGTAATTGACATTGTAAAAAAAGACAATGAACAATAAATGCAAAGTATGCTTTTTTTAATGCTTGGGGGAATCCTATCAAAGTCTAACTGGACAGTGTATAATCCACGAAAATGGTTGATTGCCTTTTGAATAGGTTATGTGCGCATTGCTAGGGGAAGCCTGGAGATTAGCAACTTCCCGTAGACCTGGTCTGAGCAGGCGGGCAGCACAGGCACGAATTGCAGACTACGCCGACGCCAAAATTGCAACGCGCGAGTCACCGTATTGGGGCACGTCCGTATCCGTGACGAAAATGTTGCGTTGCCGCTGCGTGAGCTCTCCGCGCCGTGCGCCAGGCAAAAAATTGAGCCCGTTAAAAAATGTTCAACATCATTTAAATGTCAAAACACAATGTGGATGATGCGTTAAAAAAAAAAATAAACACAACTTCAAAAAAAAAAAAAAAAAACAATGGTGACTATGTGCTGCAGGAGAAACCGCAGCACACAAAACAAAAGGAGCACTTTCAAACCTAACGCAGCGAAATACAGCCAATTACAGGAGCAGACCCTTAACCTGAACGCGCCTGAACGCGCCTGCTGTACACCTGCGGCCTGTTCAGCGTGACCTGCAGTACAGTTCACTGAATCAGGCCTGGCCCACACTTGGGCATGCCACTTCACAACATCAAAGCTGATCATCCAAAATTCAGGTGTATTCAAAGCACAACTGATTCAGTGTCCTCGTGTTAATACTCGGTTTTCGAGGTTTGGTTGCAAAGGACTGTTCCACTTATCATAAATCTTGAAATTTCTATGAGTCTTGAACTGTGTGAACTGAAACCCAGGGAAATAGACTACCACACACTTATTAGCTTTTTTTTAAATGTCATCTTTCTTTTTATAGAGATCTTCAATCAAACAAATATTTATGGGGGGTTGAATATTCGCAAGCTGAATTCTGAGAACTACAAACTTCAAATGTTATAAAATAATAAATATGAATGGCAGTAATTAGACAAAATGTTGTTCCATAAAAGGATAAAATGTTGATAATTTTAACAAAAACCCCAAAGTGCCCTTTCAGTACAACATGGATACTTTATATGCACACATTGTTATTGTTTGCACACACTCATTTCTCAAATATATGCATGCTCACTTATATTTACTTGCATCCTACACTCATGCACACACACAGACACACACACACACACCCTCTCTCTTACACACACTCGCACGCACGCACTCACACACCCATGCATACCCCACATACGCTTGCTCACTCACTCACTCACTCACTCACTCGCTCGCTCGCTCTCTCTGTCACACACGTAAGCGTTCACAGGCCCTCGGTTTGATTGGTTCTGACAGAGCTGCCTCCTCTCCGCCGCCCCCTGGCTGTGCGGAGGTCAATAACCAGCTTTCTTCTTCTTCTTTCAAGGGATTACGCAAAAACGATAGGCCACTGTTTGCAGGAGCGCGGCCTCGCGATGGAAATGATTTACCTGCAGGCGGAGTCTGGCCTGACGCGGGCCCTGCAGGACGTCCGGGCCCACGGCTCCCCCTTATGTATTCTCGTGGAGCAGACTAACGTAGCTCTCTCCTCGTGCACTGTAATCATATTTTCAGAGTCACTCAAAAGTAAGTTTCGCCCTCCTGCCCCCGCCCCTGCCACCCGCTACCCAGAAACAAAACCCAATAACATTGCATTTATGGTTAAACGTTAGAAGCTCAATAAAAGGAAAAAAATGATCCCGAATAGCAGCAGGTTTAAAAAAAAAAATAAATTAAAAAAAAAAAAGGCTGAGTGAATGTAGGCACGGTCGTAAACTGCATAAAACAAGAGGGAGGGGGGTTGGGCGGAGCTCATTGTGTCCGTGTGCGGATTCGCTGATTGACCTGCAGGGAAAGGCGTGATTGGCCCAAACGGGTCCCGTGTCCTCCTGTACAGCAGAAGGCGGCTCCCGGGGGGCCAATAACGGCACCTCACGAGCCCAAACGCACCCCAGAAATCTAACTGCAGCTCTTGAGGCCTGGAGCGTTGTTATTTTCAGCGCTCTGGTTGCGCACTGGGCGCACGCGGGCTGAGGTGCGGTGGAGTTGTGGTTGAGTTGAGGGTCGGTTTGGTTCTGGTTGCGCGTAACTGAAGTGCTGATGTGCAGTTTGTAAGGCGTTTTTGCGGTAGTGGTGCGGCTGCAAAAAAAACTTCACTGTGTAAAAAAATGCACAGATTCAGCCTGAACACAATGAGCTCCTGGCACCCGCCCCCCCCCCTCCACCTCACATAAAAATCTGCCTCTTCATTAATGCTATTCACTGGGTTCACTCCACTTACTACAAATAGTTTACTATTCAACAACTTCAAAATCACTTTAAGTGGCTTCTCTGAAAGTTTAACAGAGATACCCAGTTCATTTTCCACAGAGAAATATCACCACAAACTCCATGCCTTTAAAATGTGCAAAACTCTCACACCCCATTATCAAATGACCTGCATGTATGTAAAAATACCACAAAAATACTAATTTGTGAATTTTAAGAGGCCAGTCAAAAGACCACACGCACACAAAATCCTGTGTTACATTTCTGTGGCGTTCCTCCAATAATCTCATCAAAGGATTTAAAACAATAAAAAAAATTAACAGAACTTTACCTGCAACACTATAACACATAAAAGGCATCTGACATGAGGCTGTGTTGGTACCTCACCAGCACCTTTTAATAAGTGAATCAACACAGGAATTCCCAGTGTACTCAGCCAGTGGATTTTACAGTTTTTTAGTCCTCCAGCAGCAAGATGGCGATACAGCCTTCTGTTGTGGAATTAAAAACAATCACTTCATTGTTGAACCAGAATCATCTCACAATTATAAATGATGACACCTCTAAGCTACAAAGAAAAAACGTAACAAAAGTTTGTCCTTATGAAGTAATTGTCCCTTACAGTGGAAAAAGTTTTTTTTTTAAAAATGATATTTGATTGATTAAATTTCAGAACCATAATTTAGTTAATCAGCTGTTCTACAGAATACTCCAGTGTTATACAGTCAGCTAATCTTGTCGTTTGTTGGATTAAATAAAAATGCATTATCGTGCTCTCTATCAAACAAATCACCAATTTTTGCAAACATTTTTAAAAAATGTATCTTGATTTGCCAGATCAAGCCCTGGGCTATCAAAATCCAACTGAATACATAAAGCTCTGTTTGTAGTGTGTATAAAATATTTAATATTAAGTCTCGGAGTGTCAGTAAGAACAAAAATGATCTGAAACGCGTAATCTCTGTATGGCACTGCAGAAAGTGGTGGTATGTGCCGTTTATTATTGAGCACTAGTCTACAGCATAAATTACTTGGTATAGGACTAAACCGTGTGTGGGAGAGCACTGGACTGGACCGCGCTATATTAAGTTGCATTGGGCTGTACCAAATTGATGCAAGTACTGGACTGTAGCATATTTAGTTGTGTGTATTGGACTGTACCAAATTCATATGCAAGTACTGGACTGTACCATATTTAGTTGTGTGTATTGGGCTGTACCAAATTCAGTTGTGTGTACTGGACTGTACCATATTTAGTTGTGTGTATTGGACTACACCACATTTGTTCTAGGCTCTATCGCGTTTAGGTATGTTTCGGCGGACCTCCCCCGTATTTAGGTGAGTATTGGGCTGTACCCCGTTCCGATGGATGCCAAGTACAGGAGTCCAGATGCACTTACAGGTTGATTAGAGTAAAGCCAGCCCCGGGTGTGTGCGTGTGTTTGTGTGTGTAACGCTCTACCACACTGCCCTGCCCCGCCCCGCCCCGCCCTGCCCCACGCCAACCCCCCCCCCCCCTCTTTTAGTTCATCGCAACATGCCAAAGGAGCAGGCTATGGACTTCGTGATGGCGGAATTTGGGCGGGTGCAGGCGGAGCGGGAGGAGAAGGAGCCGGGCGAGATGGCGGCCAAGGCGGCGCAGATGGCGGACGACTACCTGGAGCGGGAGAAGCGGGAGCGGCACGGCGTGCCCTTGGCCACCCGCCACCTGCTGCACATGCTGGCCGAGGGCCTCGCCCTCTACCCGGAGGAGCTGGGCACGCTCGCCGAGTACGTGCGCTCCCGCCAGGACCAGCTGCAAGGTGATTGGGCAAAAACGCAACTGCCCGGTCTGGTACTGGGGTTTCTGTTACATCTGTCCAATCAGGGCCTGGGGTTTCTGTTACAGCTGTCCAATCAGGGCCTGGGGTTTCTGTTACATCTGTCCAGTCTGGTCCTGGAGTTTCTGTTACATCTGTCCAGTCTGGTCCTGGAGTTTCTGTTACATCTGTCCAGTCTGGTCCTGGGGTTTCTGTTACATCTGTCCAGTGTTGTCCTGGGGTTTCTGTTACATCTGTCCAATCAGGGCCTGGGGTTTCTGTTACATCTGTCCAATCAGGGCCTGGGGTTTCTGTTAGACATGTCCAATCAGGGCCTGGGGTTTCTGTTAGACCTGTCCAACAATGGCATTGGGTTTATGTTAGACATGTCCAATCAGGGCCTGGGGTTTCTGTTAGACCTGTCCAACAATGGCCTTGGGTTTATGTTAGACATGTCCAATCAGGGCCTGGGGTTTCTGTTTGACCCGTCCTATCAGGGCCTGGGGTTTCTGTTTGACCCGTCCTATCAGGGCCTGGGGTTTCTGTTTGACCTGTCCTATCAGGGCCTGGGGTTTCTGTTAGACTTTCCAGTTATGGCTAGGTGTTTCTTATAGACCTGTCCAATCAGATCTGTCCAGTGTGGGAAAGCCTGTAAGTGTACCCATTATCTCCGCCCCCCAGACCCTGCCCCTGAGGGTGAGGAAGGCTCATACCCAATGAGGAGGAAGATCCTGCCCAGCGGCCTGGGCAAACCACCGCCCCTGCTGCCCACGCCATCTGGCCCCCACGTCAGGGAGCACCCCCCACATCCTCCCAACACCAGCGAGCACCCCTCTGCTCCCCTACTCCCCACTCCAGGTAACTACACGCTCACTGCATGCTCAGTACTCGATACATCCTACATAGTATACACTACACCCACACTACTCCCCACTCCAGGTAACTACACGCTCACTGCATGCTCAGTACTCGATACATCCTACATAGTATACACTACACCCACACTACTCCCCACTACAGGTAACTACATGCTCACTGCATGCTCAGTACTTGATACATCCTAAATAGTATACACTGCACCCACACTACTGCCCACTCCAGGTAACTGCATGCTCACTGCATGCTCAGTACTCGATACATCCTAAATAGTATACACTGCACCCACACTACTGCCCACTCCAGGTAAATACATGCTCACTGCATGCTCAGTACTCCATACATTCCACATAGTATACAGTACACTACACCCACACTAGCGCCAACTCCTGGTCACTGAATGCTCACAACGAATGTACACCACCAACACCATACACACTAATACTGTTTACTGGAGGCCACTGCACTTTCACTTCAAATTATGTATGCAATGTATGCTACACGTGTGCACACTACTGCCTACTCCTGGTCACTACACGCTCTCTACACGCTCAAACTCCCAGAAACTCGTGAGTAACAGGTGCACCCAATAGGGTTGTACCATGTACCCACCTCCCCTGTGGAGTTTTGTGGGGACAGGTAGAAATGAAACTTAGACCTGGAGAGCCTTTAGGGCCAACCGTTAACATCCCACTACACTCAGGGTTAGTTTGGCGGTAAATGTGCGTACCCACATTAGAGTCCCATTCTAACGCTCAGTATTAAAGAACACCCCATGGCTGAAGAATGATCTTAGTTCCCGTGTTGTGCTTTCCGTCCTCAGGCTCTTACCCGAAGACCAAGCCTCCCCCTCTGCTGTCCATGCATGGTCGCGCAGGGCCCCCCCCCCATGGGCCGCCACGCGGGCCCCCGCCACACGGCCACGCCCCGCGGGGACCGCCGCCCCATCACGGCCCGCCCCCTCCGCGAGGCCCCGCCCCCATCCACGGCCCGCTGCCCCCCCCTCGCGGACCCCCGCCCGTTCGCGGGCTGCCCCCCCATGGAGCCCCGCCCTCTTTGAAGAGCCTCCAGATGGGAGACCAGCCAGGCCTACTGCCACGCCCAGGTTAGCCCCGCCCGCTGCGTCGGTGGAACGCCTCGATTAGGAAGACCAATTTAGCGTGTGCGTGTGTGTATGTGCGCTTATGTGTGTATATGTGGACATGTACTACTGTCTTTGTGAGGACCAAATGTCCTCACAAGGATAGAAAGATGAGGAAAATTACGGGAAGTGATGACATTTTGCTGGTCCTCACAGTTTCAAGAGGCTGTTTTAGGGTTGAGACTTAGGGTTAGGGTTAGAATTAGGTAAAGGTTAGGGTTAGGCATGTAGTGGTTAGGGTTAGGCTTAGAGGTTACGGAATGAATGTAATCAATGGAAATCAGTCAAAAGTCCTCAAGTGCAGCAATACATAACGTGTGTGTGCGTATGTGTGCATTTGGCACCGAAGGTGTAATGAGGCTTCTTTACCGTGCTCTCTTACCTGACTGTGTTTTCCTCTTCTTCTGTACAGGGGGCCCCCCGCGTCCCAGCCTGCCCAGGCACTGAGCCCCCCCACCAAGCCCCCCACCCCCGCTTCCCCTAACTCTCTTCGCAGCGCAGCGAAAGACACACGTCCCCCCAGCAGAGCCCTGCTGCAGCCCCCCTGCCTGGGCTCACCCCCGCCACTCTGCTCCTGAACCCAGACTCAGGAGCAACACAGCCCCCATTCCTGCGTCTCTGCGACATTGCGAGGGTGCGAACAGGAGACCTGTTTACATACCTTTGGGGGGAATTCCAGGCCCCGCCCCCGCCACAGCTCTGTGCCCCCCAGGCCCCGCCCCCACCACAGCTCTGTGCCCCCCAGGCCCCGCCCCCGCCACTGCTCTGTGCCCCCCAGGCCCCGCCCCCTCCACAGCTCTGTGACACCAGGCCCCGCCCCCTCCACAGCTCTGTGACACCAGGCCCCGCCCCCTCCACACAGCTCTGTGACACCAGGCCCCGCCCCCTCCACAGCTCTGTGACACCAGGCCCCCGCCCCCTCCACAGCTCTGTGACACCAGGCCCCGCCCCCTCCACAGCTCTGTGACACCAGGCCCCACCCCCTCCACAGCTCTGTGACACCAGGCCCCGCCCCCTCCACAGCTCTGTGACACCAGGCCCCGCCCCCTCCACAGCTCTGTGACACCAGGCCCCGCCCCCTCCACAGCTCTGTGACACCAGGCCCCGCCCCCGCCACACCTCTGTGACACCAGGCCCTGCCCTCTAAGTGAAGTATGGCAGCAGGCTGTTGCACCTCCACAGGGTAGTTGTGCGTGGCAGGATGCCCCAGCACTGTAAAACATTCCGGTTTTTAAACAACTTTATTAATTATATAACATTTCACAGTACATCGAAAAAGGACTTGCATACAAAAACAAATTACACAACATGCATCCCTTCACAAATCACACAAAGCTGTGTATCAATTTCCCTTGTTCTGCAATGCTGCAAACATCCTTTGGTCTGTGCATCTGCCTTTCTGCCGATTGGTGTCCGTACCTTGCTCATTGCTGATGGTTGAGATTTCCTCCTGTTTACCTTGTTGTTTATCTTCTGAAAAATCAGTTCTTGGGTTCAGTGTTTATGCTTCTGAGACACCAACGTCCTGAGTTTGGGAACCGCCTAAATTCACAATTCACGACTCACTTATTTGTATAGAGGTGTCATTTAGTTTTGAAATTGAAGAGGCGTTGTCGATGTTCTTTAAGAATGGTATACAAAAAAAAATTTCTGTTTTTTTTTTTTTTTTTTTTTTTTTTTTCAAAAATGTTGAAAGTGGAGCAATGTTAAAATACATTGATTTATGTTTTTTTTATTATTATATAAGTGATGGCTGAACTTTACTTCTAATTTTTTGACCTCAAAAAGAAAAGGTCAGGGTGCTCTGTGTGCTCCCAGCACAGCCAGTCAGAAGTAAGGTTTCATATTGCACTGTTTGATTTGTATATCTGCTCTGGTCCCTCCAGTATTGTTTTAAAGTCTGAAATTTTCTTGTCATTAAAAGTTGTCATGACTCCTTGTCTCTGAAGAGGTTGATTTGTGCTTAGAAGCAAACACATTGAGAAGTTGTGAAAATAAATTGCTCAAATATTTATCGTTCAGTAGTAGGCAAATAAGCTAATTATGAGCTGTATTTATTGTGAGCATCTTAGCCAGAATTGGTTGCATGTATCTGGTACCTGCATTTTCATATTATTGCATCCAGGAGCTCTTAACAATAGGAAAACAACAAACCACATCCCAGACTCAATGATAAGCTTTTATTTTTTTTTTTTTTTTTAGAATAACCCTTCACCACAGTAACCTTTCAGGAAATGTGACTAAATTAGTCCATTTGGTTTTAATAATTGACAAAGTGTATTATTTCCTCTAAATGCTATTGTCCAGAATGTCTGATATCCGTGTTTGCAAACTCCTTCCAGCTCGCTCACTCATTCGTTCACTCTGGCCTTGTGGTCCACATCCTGCCATTGGAATCCAGATCGATAACGAAAAATAAAACGAGAATGGTTTTGTCTGTACTGGAGGGTCAGCAATTCAGATCTGCTCCCACCTGCGGAATGTTAATAAATAGAATCCCCTGATGATGAAAATGAAAAAAGAGCACACCAACTGAGCAGTGGCTGACCACAGTCAGGATGGCCGAGCGGTCTAAGGCGCTGCGTTCAGGTCGCAGTCTCCCCTGGAGGCGTGGGTTCGAATCCCACTTCTGACAATGTGCTCATTTTCATTAAGGTAATGGCATGCTCGTGCTAGCTGCTAACTTGCAAAATAACAAAGCCACATAAAGTTTGTAAATGTCGCACTTAGCTGTAGCCAAACGTACTTCTCCTTGCTGAATAATTTGGTAGCTAGTTGAATAGCTATTGAAGTGTTAGGCTGTTGATAATGTCTGTTGCCACGGTAATTGTGGTTTAGGATCAAACGTTACTTAAAACCCCAGTGCATTGCTGCACTGCCAGCTTCATCGTTGCGCTAGGCCTACCTTACAGGCCTTTCTACAGTTCATCTACAGTTCATTTGCCAGCAGGCTAATGACAGGTAAGAGTGTCCAACGCTGATCCTACGTGAATAAGCGCATAGTTACTCATTCATTAAGGGGTCAACCGGAACCGGAAGGATGCCGCGAGTGCATTGGTGTGACTGCACAGGCCACTGCTCCTGCATATCCTGCTTCGGTCAATATCTGGTTTCGTCGCAATGTAACACGCTTGACTAAAGATTAGTTTACTGGGCAAGTGGTGCGTACAACGATAAGACACATCTTAACAACCTAGCTGTGAGTGTGTGATGTATTGCATTAAAATAAAATTTACTCATATTTCTAATCAAAAACTTGGGTTGAGAGATCTATTTAAATTTTTAGTTAAATCATTTTATAGATCTGAGAATAACTCAAAGGGCATTAGAGATTGAGCCAGTTAACTTTAAAGTAAGGCCCTGATCTCTACACTAGGGTGGACCCACACCACCACCATCTACTCCCCTACATGTAGAGCAGGTGAGATGTGTTAAAAACATAGTTGGCTAGGAGCGGTTTATTTAGCATTATTAAGGAAGAGGGCCTACAGCATAATGTGCTTTTAGGAGAAAACATAGCTATTGAGTCTGTGGCTCATTAATCCTTCGACAAAGCAGCACCACACTCCTTAAAGCAAACGCTATTCAGCCAAGTATTTCGGCCTGGGATCGTACAGCCAGGCCATCCTTCATTACCGAGATAAAGACATAAGTTTAATGCGTGCAATGCATCATGGGAATATAAGTGTGAAAGTACGCAATAATGAATGTCCCTCTCCCAACTAAACTGCCCTGAAAATCTTCTTACATAACTTGTCCACCCCACCTGCCACCCCAACTGGCACTGGTCCTCAGAACCAGAGAGAAAAAGAACACACTCATCTGATTCGAGATGCACAATGCTGAATACTTCTCTTACGCAGCACTCATATTTAGTTGGTATATTATTTGTGAAGTTTATTATTTATAGGACAGATAACTGGATGCAGGTCACAGTCATAACAGCCTTATCATTTTAGCACCAGGCTAATCAAGACACACAAACACACACACACACACACATAGTATCAACCTGCACTGAAGAATGACCAGATATTCTGTTGTCCTACACACATTGAGAAGTTCATTCTATCACTGGGGGGATGGCAGGTTGACAGTACGAGGCTTTATAACCTTGGAATGAACACCAGGAATCACAGCAATTTGGTAAGAATGTATGGTCCATGATTTCATTTCTCAAGTTTTCTAATGAAAGCAGTTATGGAAGCAACAAATAAACAAAAAACAAAAAAGGGTCAGAGTTCAATTTAGCATCACATTCCAAACACCAGCCAGGGAGATTAAGTGAGCTTTGTGAGCAATTCACCTGCTCTCTGCTCCAGGTAGATAGGTGGAATGTGATAAACTGTATTGGGAACTGATAGAACATCTGCACTAGACTTATCTGGAGTCTTGCATCATGTGATGTCAACAAACTTCCCCCTTGCATTACATTATCACCAAACAGGGCGGCCCATCAGAAGGAATATCCTTTGTGTCCTTGTGAGTGAGAGAGTATGTGTTAAAGTTTGGTTGTCTTTGTTTATTTGAGAGAGAGAGAGAGTATGCTTCATGAAAAACCATGCAGACTAGTAGCACAGTGGGTTGCCAGACCGGATTGTAATCTGGATTTACGTCGTGAAATTGTGGAGTGTCTATTTCTTTTGTTAAAGTTCCCTTTAACTGGTAAGAAGACGTGCTTTCTGTCTGTGTATATTTCTTGTGAATAGTGGCATATTGTAGGGTGGCTTAGAAGAAAGCTAGCACGTTCACAGTTCAAATACCCGAGCGCGCGCGCCCCTTATTTTAAAGAGCGCGCGCTCCAACAGAAAAGTATTTCAACAACAGTCAGCGCGCGAGCTCGAGACCGGCGTCAATGTGGAAACCGAGAAATAAAACCCGACTGCTTTCTAAGGGACAAAAATATTGGAATTTCTTGTGGATTATTTGACATATTAACAGACAAACAAAAAATATTTTTTTCTGTGGTAAGATTTAAGGTCTTGTGGATTCAATATCATTGGAATACGTTACAAAAAACAATAGTTTTGCTTTGTATTTCTACAGCGAGGAGTAGCGTTAGCCTACATGCTAACTAGTACCTGCCCTGATAAACCGGGACCAGTTCTCCCAGGTGTCGTCAATCCTGGAAAAAGCTAAACGACAGGTAACGTTCAACACAAAACTGGAATGCAGTTATACACTTACTTAATCTGTCACTAACTGTGTGTGAGGTGATGTGAATGTTTGTAAAAGATAACCTTCTCAGCCCAAGTTTTGTGATTGTGTGCAGAAGAGGCTGGTATCGATAGCACAGTGATAACATTGGTGTGACAAGGAGATCAGGTAGCTAAATGGCTATTGTGTTGAGCTAACGTTAGAAGCATTACAGGTTTGTGGTCCCGCTGGCTTTGGGTGCCGAATGCCAAGGATTAGCGTTATGTTGTGCAGTGATAGTGTGCTCAATTTAGTTGTTACTTGTTCTAGAAGCTAGTTGGTTGTAGCTTGTAGCGAACGGTTAGCGAGCTAGCTACATAGCCTAGCCACGGCTGAGGCGATCGCCTGTGTCAGTTGACCTGTGCCAGGGGAGGTCGAGGCCTAACTTGGCTACATGTCGAGCGTTAGCATCAGCCATCCGGCGACTGGACCGATTTCTTGGGTTAAAATGTTATGGTTGGCTTTGTTATACGGTGTTTTATGTTAAAGTCTGAATAATCCATTTTAACGAGGAAAATCGCGTCGAAAGAATGCAGCATTTAAACTCTGGCACTAACGTCACATTGGAGAGCTAGTCTAATTAACCAAAGATGGAATCGCGGTTTGAAAACATGCTGGTGGTATCGACAGCTGAATGTTACGTTCGTTTAGTAAGATCCTGAACGTTAGCTGAGAAGCTTAGCAAGCAGCCTGGTCGTGTGAGCAAGTTCAATCTCTGTGCGTGATTCGTGATTCCGTTTACTTGAATGAACTTTAGCCAACAGATGGCTCGCTCTGTAAATCCCGGATCCCCCCCTCTTTACGGGGTGTTTTCACTTCTCAGTATTCGTTGCCAACATGGCGGAGGTCAGGTTACATCTCAGTCGATGTCCGAGGCTTAAGAATCTGCAGACCCAACTATAAATAACGTCTGCTCCTGAACCGGGACAGAGGTGTGGTGCCGATCATATGTAGCAGTCAATTTCTGCTACCAGCCGACTGCTATGAGCGCGAATCGTTCAGGTTTATCATTCTGGCGCTTTGGAGAAACCCTGCCCCGTGAACGCATATTTAAGAATGAGGTGTGTGATGTGGCTTGTAACTTTGTTACCGCGGTGTTCATGGGATACAGTATTTGAACGTTCCTCTTTAACCGAATGACGCTCAGAGGCGCATTTGAAACTTTCGCACGCGTGCAAAACCAAGAAGAATTTGAACCGCAGTCGACCCGTGCAAATATACACCACAAGCAATTAAAGATTGCTTAATAGAAATAAATAAAACGCTTGTTTTGTGAAGAAACATGCAGCCGAGTAAGCTTGGTAACGGAAGGTTTATGTTTTCCATTTTCCGGAAATAAGAAAAAATTTGGAAAATGATATGATAATGGGCTTTAATATCAATTATCATATCATATCAATTATAATGATGGCATATCAATTATCCTATGGTGACTGAATGGCACATATGCTGTCACTTGTCGAAGACACAACGTGTGAATAACGGAATAATGGTATTTAATGTCGCATTGTTTACATAACATCACAAAAATATGCTGCACACGGGCTTATCAATTTCCCCCTCCCCTGTAACCCCTATTCTTTGTATGCAGATAAACACTGACGCATTGTATTATGCAGTAATTCGTCTTCGGCTTCGCCTCCGGCAATTTTCCTCGGACACTGAAACTGCACTGCATGCCCATCCCCTCTGTCAGCGTCCCTAACAAGCAACTAACCAAAAAAGATATGATTATTTTGCTCTCGGAAGAAGAATTTTAACAAGCACACGTAACATTCCTGCGGAATGTAAATTTGATTTATTCGCCGAACCAGTTTATAATCAGTTTCTGCAGTAGCCTCAGGAAAAATGAAAATGTTCTTTGTTGTCAAAAAAAAGTTTTTTTTTTTTTTTTTTTTTTGTTATTCAACAAGCATGTACTGAACATGTTAATGTCATATTGCCACTTTGTTACTATCTTGAAATTCTCATGGTTTTATGGGAATTAAATGACTGAATTGATTATTTTAACCCCCCCAAATGGAGTTTTAAGGCTAGATGTTTTTATGTGTATGATTTCTCCTGAATCCTACCCATTATAGAGAAAGATGATATTTGCATGTTCAGCCATAAGTAAGTTCCTTTTTAAGGACACTTCTCAGTCATATTTTGTACTTGCCTCAACTTCGTTTTCATGTTCGAAACTGCTCATGGATGGTATAACTACTGACTTCGGAACGCTCTTGGAACACACATTTTATGCTTCCATTTGGCACCAGTTTTGTTGCGAGACTATTTTTTCCTAAGCAGGGTCGTCAGGAGCACTTATGCGAGTGATTTGCCCGTGCGCAGCCTCACAAGCACGCAGGCTTTCCGTGTTGCGTCCGTCAAACCCTCGACCTTTTCAACGAAACGAATTCCCTTTGTTTTATTGTCGGCAGTCAAACGGTGCCAGGTAGGCTTTCGTGCCTTCGTCGCACCGCATGCAGATTGTATTTTAAACAGTTTTACGCTGTTCAGCATCCGCCCAGCTTCAGGTTCCGGCGCGTAGGGCCGCGTTGTCGCTAACCCGCTCGCGCCAGCGTCTCTTGATTAAATATTTGCGTGATTTTCTTGCCAAACTCACTCCGGTAATGCTCTCTCTCGCACAAGCGTGTCCCTGTGGCTTGGGCCGTGGGGGACCGCGCAGGTCCGTCTTGAGCGCTCGCGCTCTCAGAACCAGTTCTGCCAGGCGTTCCAGTCTCTGGCCAACTCCGCACCCGTTTAGTATACTCAAATATTATCTCTGGCTTGGATCTCGAATGAGGGGGAAACTCCCATTGGCCAATCGGGCGGTGCTGTAGATCGTACAGAGTTTCGGAGGGTACGCCATTCCGATTCTTGCTCGGCTGTTTTAACATGTCTGTGAGCTGGGCATTGGGGTTCACCAGTTTGAATCCCAGCGAGATGACTTAACTGTGGTAATGTCCTTGTCTGCGCCCCCTCGCTGTTTTTCGGAAGCATTTCTTCCACTCAAGACAGCAAGTGTGTAACGTCTTTAGCAGCGTGGGGGGGGGGGGGAAGTAATTAATAACAAGTCCGGTTTTAGGTGTCAGATGTTGGCATAAAGCTTGAGTGTTGGTCTGTTTTGTTCCTGTAGTTCTTACAGCACATTTTATAATCAGTTTGAAGAATTGTGTGGTGCTGCTCTAGCAATCTGTATTGGGTGCTTGGACAGATTCAAGCATGAGCGATGTAGTTTGTCCCTCGTTCATTTCCGTTTTTATACATTCAAATGGTCTCCATCCATTACCTTTGCATGTCCCTATTCTGAGCATTATTCTGACTGAAGAGCTGGTGTCACTTTTGATTCTCGACATACCATGCACTCTTAATTTCCACAGTGGATTCTTATATAATGTATGTTGTGCCAGTGCAAATGCCATCACCCCCAACACGCACCTCTCCTCTCTAGACCCTGTTCCTGAAGGCTCTTCTGCAATGCACGCAACCTCGCATTGGAGCTTTATACAACAAAGCCTGCTCTAGTGGGGTATGGGTTAGGTGGTGATATTTGCTCAGGAGGTAAGACCGATTGTCTGGCAGTCGGAGGTGAAGTGTCCTTGATATTTGCTCTTTTTTTTGGAAAATATTTTTATTATGCTTTTTAAGCATAGTAAGTCATCGCTGTCATGCAACGTATGCACTTTTTCCCATCTTTTTTTTATTTTTATTTAAAAAATTAAAATCATACCTGACGCTGAAGTAAACACCCGGACTTCAGAGGCCGTGTGAAATGCTTCCGGGGAAAACGTTGCCACTGATATCCATCGGGTGTTAAGACTGCCAATCGGCGGCAAGGTCTTGCAGCTTCCGTGCGATTGACACAAGCACTTCATGCAGTCACATAGAAGCTCTATGACTTTGCAGCTGATTGGCAGTATTGGTTTTTGTGAGCGCACAACATTTGTGAATTGAGAACAAAATTCTATGCATCGTATCTCATACCGACTTTGTTTATTGATGCAATAGGCTAAGTGTAAAGACTTTTATTATGATGGAAGAACTTGGGTACTGATGCACGTTATTGCATGCATGCACTTCCTATATGAGTGGTGCCACCCAGCAAAGATTTTTAAAATCTTGTTTTAAAAGTATATTCTTCTTTGAAATCGCACATTAACTCTATCCGTTAAGCATAATCACCATTCTTAGTTTTTATATGTGCAACGTTCAAATACTTTTGAACTTATTGATATCCCAATTAGAATTGTTCACTTGCAAACTGGGTGCTTCACTTGTACCCAGACCAATCCAATCACTTCCATCTATACCGAAGACCAATCAGAATATTTCCTTTATACCCCGATCAGTCCAAATACTTTGGTTACTCCCTGGACAAAACTAAATTCTCCACTTGCATCCAGACCAATCAGAATGCTGTACTTGTATCCAGGCCAATCGGAATGCTTTGCTTACACCCAAACCAATTAGAGTCCTTCACTTATGCCCAGTCAGAAAAGGCCAATCGGATTGCTTCATTGGTGAACAGGTAAAACAGACCCAAAGTGTGTAAGTAGCACGGTCAAAAGTGTGCCATTTTCCAGTGCTATTTTTAGTGCCCTCTGCTGGACCAGTGCTGTAATGACATCCCAGCAAACGGTGAACATGTATTAGGGAAAATGAAAACTGGCGTGGGTGTACACTGGCACTTATCCAAGCATTGTCTTAAGAGTCCCTTTCATTTCTTTTTCAGGGTGCACCATATTTCAAGAGAAGAGAGCCTCGATCGGAAATCATCTTATGGACGAAGGCAAGATATCCCAACTTCGCTACCATTTCATCACTGTGGAAAAGAGCTCATCCTATTCTCACTGTGTGGGGGGAAAAAGCTGTGCTCATTCTGTTATCCGTATTCTCATTCATGCTGTAAATTCACAACTGAACAACTTCCGAGGAACAAAATCTGCACTCCATTTGCGTGGACGTGCAGACTGGCTAGTTCATAACATGAACACGAACTAGATTTCCAGTCCAATAAGTGCAAAATGCTTTGCATTTTCTGTACTCAGGTATAGACTCCCCTTACAATGTGAAGCTGTGTGCTAGAGCAAGTATTGCCTCTGTGAAAGTGAAAATGCACAAAATTCTGGATATACCAGGAGCTGTCTGACTCCTCAAAATTTAGGGCAGGAAGTCTCCATCAGTAGTAATGTTGATGAGACGTTTGGTACAAAACTTTCCCTGACAGACTACCCATCTTCCGCTGTACCCATCTTCAGATTATGCCTGGACTAACTGCCACCATTCTGTGAATCATTTCACTTTAAATCCCCCCTTTCATGACACTCCTGTTGCAAGTACCCCCATTCCAGCACTTTTTGGAATTAGTATTTGTCCTAATATTTTAGCTTTTTCTTCTCCCTAGTTTGGCTTGGCATAAGTTAGGTCAGAATAATGTTAACTGCGTGAACTGAACCGTGTCCTCTGTTATAAATAGCCGTACGAAATGAGTATCGTACCTTGTTGAACTGTGTTTTGTAGTTGTCCAGTGACCACGATACGCACTTTTGTATGTCGCTTTGGATAAAAACGTCTGCTAAATAAATGTGAGGGAGTGTGGTGGATGTGATGGGGTGGCATTAGGGGATGTGATGGTTCCTGTGACCCTGCTCCCTAACGCCACCTCGCCATGCGATTTGCTGTAACTGTCCTCCTAACCGTATCAATTCAAAATGGCATCTTCTGTCAGTGGGGGCGACGGGGGCGACGTAGCTCAGGAGGTAAGAGTGGTTGTCTGGCAGTCGGAGGGTTGCCGGTTCGATCCCCCGCCCTGGGCGCGTCGAAGTGTCCCTGAGCAAGACACCTAACCCCTAATTGCTCCCAACGTGCTGATTGGTACCTTGCATGGCAGCCTTTCACCGTTGGCGTGCGAGTGTGTGTGTGTGAATGGGTGAATGAGAGGCACCCACTGTAAAGCGCTTTGGATAGAAGCGTTCTATATAAATTTACCAGTGTGGTTTTATGTCTATATAAAGTGTTCACGTGTAGTTTTTTGTGCTCTCACTGCATTCTTTCCCGTTGCTGTGATCGCCACGGTGCGTCTCCACGCCGCCGCCGCCCCCCCCCCCCCCCCCCCCCCCCCCCCGGAGCAGAAATGAGTCGCCAGACCGCCGCAGCGCTGCCCGCCGGAGCCTCCAAGTGCGCCCCGTCCCAGCGTGGGCCGTCGCTCTCGGGCACCACGGCGTCCAACGGCGACCTGGCCAGCCTGTTCGAGTGCCCCGTCTGCTTCGACTACGTGCTGCCGCCCATCCTGCAGTGCCAGAGCGGCCACCTGGTCTGCGGCAGCTGCCGGCCCAAGCTGACCTGCTGCCCCACCTGCCGCGGGCCGCTGGGCTCCATCCGCAACCTGGCCATGGAGAAGGTGGCCAACTCGGTGCTCTTCCCCTGCAAGTACGCGCCGTCGGGCTGCGAGGCCACGCTGCCGCACGCGGACAAGGCCGAGCACGAGGAGCTGTGCGAGTTCCGGCCCTACTCCTGCCCCTGCCCCGGGGCGTCCTGCAAGTGGCAGGGCTCGCTGGACGCCGTCATGCCCCACCTCCTGCACCAGCACAAGTCCATCACCACGCTGCAGGGCGAGGACATCGTCTTCCTGGCCACCGACATCAACCTGCCGGGGGCGGTGGACTGGGTGATGATGCAGTCCTGCTTCGGCTTCCACTTCATGCTGGTGCTGGAGAAGCAGGAGAAGTACGACGGGCACCAGCAGTTCTTCGCCATCGTGCAGCTCATCGGCACGCGCAAGCAGGCCGAGAGCTTCGCCTACCGCCTGGAGCTCAACGGCCACCGGCGGCGGCTCACCTGGGAGGCCACGCCCCGCTCCATCCACGAGGGCATCGCCACGGCCATCATGAACAGCGACTGCCTGGTGTTCGACACGTCCATCGCGCAGCTCTTCGCCGAGAACGGCAACCTGGGCATCAACGTCACCATCTCCATGTGCTGAGGGGGGGGGGGACGAGCTCTGCCGAAAAGCAGAAAAAAACATTAACAGAAAGCGCCAGGCGAAAGCAAGGGACCTACTTGGCGAATGCACCCCCCCCCCCCCCCCCCTTCCTGTTGCCCGTTCGCCACGAGCTTAGGGGCGGCCAACCAAAGCGTTCTGTTACCTGGGCTGAGTTTTTTTTTTTTTTTTTTTTTTAAATAAAAATTTTTATTAAACAAGCTTTCTGAAATTTGACCCTGCGGTTAAACGTTTGCTGTCTAGTAACAACAGACGAGGCCAATTCGCTTGTAGGCTTTCGGGAACGGGCTGTCGGTGCCTTCGCCAAACACAGTCAGCCGGCACATGGAACAGACACTCGCTCTCGCGCTGGGAATACTCACGGCTGCACTTTTTAAAAGCTGGGCAATGCTGGAGCAGAGTGGAGCCGGGGGGGTGTAATGTTGGTTTGGAAGGGGTGGAGGAAATAATGGTTTGAAGAAAAAAAAAAAAATGGCTTCCCGATTTGGGGGGGGGATAACATTTCAAAATGGCGTGGATTTTTATTATTTTTTTTGTGGGGGGTGGGGTGAGGCGACTTTCTCATTTCTACCCCCTTCAGTGAAATCTTGGATGCTGGAACAGTCCAACAGTGTTTGCTGAAACCACTCTACGCCTGGGACGTTTATACAGATGTATTATTGTTATTAATAATAATATTATTGCTCATTTTTGTATGGAATTTTAAAGAAAAGCTAAGAAAGTTCTTGTAAAGTGTAAAGTTAAGTCTTGTTTCATCTTTGTTTTCTCTCTGAAAGAGGAGCGTTCTGATACTTAGTACGCTCTCCCTCTCCCCCCTCTCCCCATCCCCTCACCAGTTTTTAACTTTTTTTTATTTTTTTATTTCTCGTTTATTCTGGCATCTAATCTTTTTTTCATACCCTCCTGTCACCTCTATTGTGAATAGTCTGAAATCTTAAATTGTTAAATTAATAAAATCTTCTGAGGAACTTTTATTAAAGATTTTTGATTTCCAAGGGAGTCACACAGAAACTGCACACATTTGCATAAGTTGCAATCATTTTATGTGCAGTGTTGTTATTATGTTTAACAAATTAGCTGTGTAGTGCAGCAACTGAAGCCGTGGAACAGAAGAACAGGAGAGACTGGACCAATGGAGACATCAGCTATCTATTGCTTCAAATTCTCTCAGACATGGCAGGAATATTCTTCTTACTTTTTGGTATCCTAGCATATCCAATCTTTTCCATTATAGCCTGACTTGGAGACACCTTGCTTGTGATTTTTGCAGGTAAGTGGTTATATGACTGGTGATTTGTCCCTATGTTCAGTGTTTGGCTTGTTACAGCTACCGTGCTTACAGCCTTTCTTGTAAAAAGTAGTAGCATGTGTATTAACGATTTACATCGTCTGGCGAAAAGGCCATGTTGGCTGGTAATAAGGATGTAAGAACTGTAAGTGTTAAAAGAGATTCCTAGTTAATTGAGTTGCCCGTGAAGGCGCGCACACACCCATAACGCGAGGCTGGTAAGGGTATCTGGTAGTAAGCGCTAATGGGGCAGCGTGAGGAATACCGGGGGGGGGGATGTCCACAGCTAGGAGATACGAAAGAAAAGAACTACTGTTGAAGCATCCAAGCGTAATGCAGTACAGTTTTCGCTCCCATCTATTTTCGACGTACCGTTTACTTTAATAAAATTAAGTGCTCGGTGCACTTAATCTCTAATCTGAAATCTTTCAAAAGAATAAATATTAATAAACAGTTGATATATTTTCACAAACCTTAATTGTAGCGTGGTGGAAACAGTACTATTTAGCAATCTTGTTCATTTCATACAGTTAACAATAAAATGTGCTATGTCAGGATGGCCGAGCGGTCTAAGGCGCTGCGTTCAGGTCGCAGTCTCCTCTGGAGGCGTGGGTTCGAATCCCACTTCTGACAACCTCTTTTGATAGTGCCAAATTAGTTTTGTATGTCAGTACAAATTAGTTTTGTATGTCAGTACACAATGAACATGCTCTGAACAGACAGGAAACAAGTAGCATATAGTTTAAACACCCTGCATTCCTGAAATCAGTGTTAACCAACCCTCTTTTGAAGATATACTGTCCTTTTGGTTTGAGTTTCTAATGAGTTGAGTCAGGTGTGCGAAATTACGGTTGAAATGAACAGGGTTAGTTACCACTGCCTTACATAAACCTAGTGTAATGGCATTAGTTTACGAGTGCTCCTCGTTCGAGGATATTGTATGTTTTCGTTAATAGCTTGTCCTATAAATGACGGCGTCCCGTGGAAGCCTTGAGTCTCTGTTATTCTTGGTAGTGAAATCCAATCAAATCCCCGTTCGCTGCCAAGAATCTACCAGGCTTTGAAAGGGATAGCCAATCAGGGCGCGTATGTCTACCAAAAATCTACCAAGAATTAACCAATCGCTTGGTTGAGTGTCTCGGACTGAGAGACGCGCGAATCTTGAATGAGGTAAATCGTTGTTTTATTTTCCTGCGTCTGAAGGTAAATATAACCGCAAAATTCACTGAATGAAAGTGGGAAAAAGTTACGACAAGCGAATTTACCTTTCCAGCTTGCTGGCTAGCTACTGATAAGTACGGTAACGTTACCAACTGTAAAGAAATATTAATTTTAACAACGTTTTAGCTTGCTAGTCACCTTAGTTAATACCTGTCATCTTCAAACAAGGTAGCCAACTAACGTTCACCGGTTTAAATTACGGTAGACAATGTAATCTGGGGGAACTGTTCTTAATTTACATCAGACGCAACAAGGTAAATGTATTTATAACGTTTAAATGTATTTACTCTGCCATGATAAATAGCCTTTTTATGTGTGTTTATTAATTTAGCTATTTTGTGCATTTAATTTCTTTGAATGGTCCTTTGTTGCTGTCTGCAAATAATCTAGCAAACTGTAAGAATGTAAAATGTCCTAGAAATGCACCGGGACATTTTATTTGTTAAATGTTTTTCTTGTCGTAAGAAACCCAGGGATGTATAAACTTTGATTATGATAATTGAGTCCTCCTTTATAATTTCTGTGAACAACTGTAGCAAAAAGCTAGAGACCGTTATAGTAGCGTAAAGTAATATCAACACTGTGATAGTTGCAGTCATATTATGTACTGACCCTGCACAGTGTTGTGAAACAATGAAAACTATCATAGGTTGCAGATGCATTTATGTTCCATTTTTTGGCATATTAAAATGATCCCGTCTAGTGTGGTCCCATCTATTATACCTTATTCGACCTGTGGTTTGTAGTTGTTCCAATGACCTTTGGTATGCAAAAAATAATCTGCTAATAATGTAATGTAATGTAGTGGCCTTAAAAAACATAACTGACACAGTGACGGGTGATACAGATGAAAATGACTGATCAAGTGTGTAAGGGAAAATTGGTATCCTGCCAACCACGTCGGGGTCACCAAACTTTAAGGATTTAGAATTAGTCACGAGGAAAGCAAATTTATTTAGAGATGTATGCGAGGAAGAAAGCCAAGTTTATCTGACTCCATTTACATGTAATATGTTTGTGTATGTGAATACGGGTTTGCATATACGTGCGTTGATTGGGGTGCGCTGAAATAGTGGGTGGCAAGGCTAGTACCGCGGAGAGCAAGACTATCTACTGCTGCCAGGCATTCATCTAATTGTTCACTGACATTAAGGCCTTCTATATAATGTTTTTGCGCCATGAAAAAGCGAATTTTACCAGAAAAATTATGTTTGTCCAGGTACAAAATCTAACGTATCCCAGGGAGCACCACATTTGTTTAGTGAAACTATCTAAACGACCCCTCTATTATTTATTTCAAATAACACTAGGACCAATCTGGACACTGATTCGAACAGCTATCCTGGAGCGGCTGCACTTCCGGCTTGTGAACCTATAAATATACCCAGGAGGTAACCCAATCACGGTTTTACCTCAGAACCACATACAAGACCAATACACTGACTAGTTTATCCCAGGTATGTATTGCCCTATTACGTACATGACCTTATTCTTTTATCTGTCTCTTAGATACTTTTCTATGGAGGCCCAAGGTGGTGGTCTTTCTATAATCCACACACTTATGTAGGCAATACATACCTGGGATAAACCTCCCCACACCAATTTATAACATCTCAGTGTGCCTGTCCGTATAACATACAGTATGCCCAACCAGGTACCCATCTGACCCAACGGTGCCTGTGGGTGCTTTTATGATGTGAAAAAAGACACTGTCCTGATCATTTGTTTATTATTCTTCCTGCAGGCCACAAGTGTTGGTGGGGTAAAAAGGTTGCAAGAATTTGCCACAGCAATCTCCAGATTTCAGGGCAATTGTCTTTTCAGCTGTGTTTACAGCCCTCTGATCTTTATGTCCCCAATCCTCTACATCATCAATACTAGAACATCCAAAATTTACCCTTACAGGTGCATAATAATAAATAAATAAGTAAACAAAGTAGCTAGCAAACAGTTATTTCTAGGACATTTTATTTTCTTACAGTGTTAGCTAGGTTAATATATTAGCTAGCCTAAATATGACAGAAAATGGCCAGAGTTCAATCCATTTAGCTTGCGACAAAGGATCATTAAAAGAAATTAAATGCATAAAAATGGCTAAATTAACTTATATAAACAAGCAATTTATACTGCCAGAGAAGATACACATAAAGGCTAGCTCCTTCAATTCTTGGTAGTGAACAGGGATTTGATTGGATTTTACTACCAAGAATTCATTCAATATCAGTGGGTTTCTTTTATGATCGGATGCTTTTGCGTTTCATTTTTTGGCATATTAAAAGAAATGGACCCATCTAGTGGCCTTAAAAAACATAACTGACACAGTGACAGGTGACACGGATGAAAATGGCCGATCAGGTGTATAATAAATAAATAAAGAAAAAGAAAAATGTAGCTAGCTATAGGTTATTTCTAGGACATTTTTATTTTCTTACAGCGTGAGCAAGGTTATTTCATTAGCTATGTATGACAGAAAATGTAGAGTTCAATCCAGATAGCTAGTTACAAAGGATCATTCAGAGAAATTGAATGCATTAAACTGCTTAAGTAATCTATTAAACTCATATAAAACATATAATTCATGGTGAAATTTGCGGTTATCTTTACCTACCAACACAGGAAAATAAAACAGCGATTTACCTCATTCAAGATTCGCGCGTCTCTCAGCCCGAGACAGTCGAGCAAGCGATTAGTACATTTTTGGTAAAATCTTGGCACACATACGCGCCCTGGCTGGCTAGTGCATTCAATTCTTGGTAGATTCTTGGTAGCGAATGGAGATTTCATTGGATCTGACTACCAAGAATTACAGAGACTCACGGCTTCGTCGGGGCGCCATACTGGGTACTGCCTTTGCCTTTAGAACTGACACACGCGGATTGAAATCCCCCCTCCGACTGAAGCACGTGTAACTCATTATGCTGGCTTGGCTAAGTAAAAATACAACATTTAAACCATTGCTTTTGCATCTGTAAAATCTTTGCGAGAAACTCATTTACTTTTCTGAAATCCAAATAAAATACACCCACACTTTACACAGTTCCGCTTTCCACATTTTCACTTTGTCTTACGTTAGTTACCTTGCTAACAGGACGACACACCGAGTGTATAACATTACTACACATACAGGCGCCTCAGAAATTGATCTCTAAAATCTAAAATCTTGTGATTTGGTCCAGTTGGTAATGTTACCGGTCGTATAGAACATGCTGCGACATAATGATTTCACGCCAGGTATGTCCAGTTTCTTTCACTCAAAAAACGGTTCACATTCACATTCACCCTGTTCTCATAACTACTTCTTAACCAGGATAGGCTACTGCAGCTAACTTCAACCCTGCAATGCCACATTTAAAAATTTAACTAGCCCTATACAGCCTCTACCAACATACAATTAGTAGGTCTGTCATGTGCAATAACCCCACAACCCATATGTCCAAATCAGTATCATTATAAAGTAAAGCACAAAAATGACACTGAAAACACTATTTTCTTCACATTTTTTCAGTAAAGGCAGAAATGGCACCATCTGGTATAAAGACCCTGGAACTATAAGACTTTATGATGTGACAAAACACATACAACTAGTGTGAAATAATATGATGCAAGCCCATAGTCCACCAGCAACAGTACCTGGCAGATGTGGCCAATCACTGACCCAGAATCTGCAAAAACCTTAAATCCTACTGAGGCTTCATACTGATCATTCCTCACTTGTTTCACGAAAATGAAACATGTTGATTAAGCTAAGCGCAGCCTTAGAGAAATGACAGGGAATTTTAAAAGGTTCTAGCAGATAAAAACCCTGCTCTGTTCAGCTGTGTCAGGATGCTGACTCCACCAAGGCAGAATCAGGAAGCAGTTGATGCCAAGTGGAGACTGTACTGGGGCAGGTCACTGGCATGTGCCCCCACATAAAGGGAGGATGGACAGTGAAATTAGGTCTCCGGTATCTGGAAGTGCTGATAATACCAGGTCTAATTTGAATGTTGATTAGATTATTTTTTATTTTGTTATTTATTGAAGAGATGGAAAAGGGGGACATGGAGATGGGTATAGTGTTGATGGTAAGAACATGACTTAGAAGGAAGATGGTATCAGCAGCTGGTTTAGAGGGAAGATGGAATCAGAAGGTAGCTTAGAAGGTAGACAGTGTCAGAAGGTAGCTTAGAAGGAAGATAGTGTCAGAAGGTAGCTTAGAAGGAAGATAGTGTCAGAAGGTAGCTTAGAAGGAAGATAGTATCAGAAGGTAACTTAGAAGGAAGACAGAACCAGCAGCTGATTAGGGTTAGGGTTGATGGAAGATGGAATTAGAAGGTCTGCAGCATCTAGTTGAAAGCGCTGATGATGGTCATGAGCTGGGGTGGTGTTCTGGCTAAGGGCCTGTGGCACGCTGCACAATCCGCTGCTATCTTGCCACCTGCTTGACTGTGTTTTGTCCAATTCCAGCTGAGAACAGAGTACCCCAAAACAATAGGAATTACCAACAGTTCCACTGCTGCAAGTACACAATGAACCTACCCACACAACAGCAGCTGCCCATCTCAATCTCTGTATCATTACTGAGGTTGTGCCATAAGCGAACCTTCAGCCACACCATGCTGCTGCTCACCAGTCAAGCTCTTTTGAGACAGCGTACGTCAATGGGTGATGGTTCCGATCTTTTGGACATCCTTACATCTCTAGAATATAACAACAAAACAAAAAGACAACATGACATTTAGCCACCAGTAACAAGTTTAAATTCAAATTAAATGGTCAGACAACGAGCTAAGCTGTTTTGTTTAATCTGCAGAACATTTTTGTTCTGACCAGCAGGATCAGAACGGGTCTTGGGAGAGCAGCACTTACCAGTGCTGTGAGGCAGAGAGTTGTGGGCAGTTTTGGTGCTCCGAGCCCCCCTCTGCTGCTGGTGGTGCGAGCCAGGACAGGTATGCGCGATCGGAACGAACGCTGGAACCCTGTGCTGAAGGGGGGGTTTTCCAGTGCGTGCATTTCCAGAGCTGTCCAAGAGAGAATGGCACAGTCCCACAGTAAGATAACACTGTGTCCAGGAGCCCTATTCATACTGGTTGCAATTCCCCTAAGCCCAGTCCATTCTGAAAGCAGTAGAGTGAACTGGAGCTCCAAATTTGCAGTCACATGGTGTACAGAAGTGACTCCTGTGTGCATGATCAAAAGGATGCAGGATGTTGTACAGCAGGACAGAACAGGCAAGTCAGTCCATTCAGCAACACCCATTCTGATTGGCTCCTCTCTGGGACCGTCAGTAGCAGAAGCCATTTTCCATCTATTGGCCATCCGTGTGCAGCTACAGTAGGCAAGCTCTTACCCAAGCAGACCTTGTGGGCCTCTTCGGCATACTCTGAATGCCAGGATAGAGAATCCAGGCACTGCCCAGAGGCCTGAAAAAGAAGCAAAGTAATCAGGAGCATGAAGCATTGCTGCTCTGTTAAAAGTCAATTTAAATCTAGTCTACACAGCAGGAGTGTGTCACAGCAGATTTTTATGACAAACACTTCAGCCGATTAGTGAGCCAGCACACACACTTGACACCCCTGCTACAAACAAAATCACAACATTACCGTTACCCAACAGATGTTTTCTATTCCATAAAGGATTAGTGTCAATTTATTAATGAACTTTTTGCACACAAGTAGAACCATAGATATTATAATCTGCATGAGATACAACAATATTGCAATATGATATATTCTAATGGATGTTCAGAAACACGTTACTGACGAACACAGGAGCTGACCTGGTAGGGTCTCACTAACCTGCGAAACGTCATCCTGGGACACACTGCAGGTGAACATGGTCTCGTCCACCTGTGTGGCACAATCCGACATGGTAATCTCCACTGTCTGGGTGGCTGCATCCCGAAAGCTGGTCTCCTTGACCGATCTGGTCCCTGAGGAGAGATTTCTCTCAGCCCCAGACGACAGGGAGGACCTGTCTGGAATGAAAAGAAACAGAACAGGCACCTTGTGACACACTCACACTTCACCTTGCTTACACAACTATGAAACAGACACTTCTAGTCATCACAGCTAGTCTGGAGCTGTTCAAAGCTGGTCTGTAGCTGGCCAAAGCTGGTCAAATCCAATGAAGCAGGTAGAGTACACTGATGGCCAACCTGGTTGACCAGCTGAAAGTATCAAAACGTATCACAGTTTAAACCAGCGTGACCAGTTTAGGCTGGTTTACACTGGAATTTTCAGCAGCAATGTGTCTTTATGAAGTAGGAGGAAGCTTCTCAGGGAAAGACTGAAATAGCTTCTAAAGTCAATCTACTTGTGCACTGTGACGTGGCAGGGCAGACCAATAGTAAATTTACTACAGGGTGTAATGTGGCCCAGTCCATGATATGTCCCTGAGTGACACCAAAATTACTTCATTCATACAAGATATTTTAACTTTTATCGATATTTCAGTTGCGACGCACATTTGTGAACTAGCTAACAGTTTTGTTTGGAAGTGCAAAATCAATGGCAAATTTGCCTACCTGGTGTAGTCTCACAGCCCACCCGATTCGATAATGACCTCCTTATTTGATTAAATTTACGATTTAGCCAAATCCTCAGAGCTGAACATTTCGTTATTTTGAGCTGTTTGTTTGATGATCGCATATCTATTATGAGAAAAGTTTTAACCGTTAAGAACTTTCAGACAATCAATTCTACTTGTATCTTGGTTTTCTCGGTGGCTATTTATAAAGACTTTTCCTCGATATTATTTGACGTAATAGAAGCAGAATTTTGAAGCCGATCTCAACTGAATTCCATTTTATTTGGCTTCCATAACATTCGTGAACTGGTTTCTCTTGTGACGTTAAATAAACATTCGAATTCTTGTGTTATTTTGCAACTTGCCTTTGACTGCTTATGCAGTCCCGACACTTCAGTCATAACCATACTGCCTTGGTCTGGTAAATATTTCTTTAGTACCACACAATAAGCGAACGCGAAAAGAAATGTAGCTGAACTACGTGCAGCTCAGAAATCGTTCGGCGCTCAGTGATGTCACAAGTAATATTAGATAATAGCAGAAATAATACGAAATAACAATAATAACAAAAACTAACAAGATATATTATCTTTTTTTATCATGCAGACAAGTAGAAATGTAACATAAAACAACTGGTGACTGATGAACCAGTGTTGGAGAGTACAGGTGTCATCTAAAATAATTTCCCCCTCAGAAATAAATTCACCCCTGTCAACATTAAATGGGAATGTCTGTTTCAGCGAGCGTTGGAGTGACAGCCACTGTCTATTGGAGTCACACAGCTGGAGTGAAAACCATGCGTACTTTTACACAGCGTACATCTCACATTTTCCACATCTGTAATTGACGTGGCATCTAACTGACACTTGTCTGAGCAAGGATATTCCACTGGTTTAATTGATCTTGTCCCGATTCCTCTATTCTCCTATCTCATCCTTGCATATCTCCCTGCATCCACTGGTGGGTAGTACAAAGGGGCAAGGAAAAGATATAAGGAAGAGATGCAAAGAGTGAAAATAAGCAGTTGGAATGGCCCCATAAAAAATGGACAGGGATCCATATCGGGATGCAAGGAGTAAGAACAAGCTATTTAAATGAACCCATTGATTCTGGAGAGGGTTCCACACTGGGACACAGAAATATGCACAATCAGTAAATTTTCATTGTATTGCTGATTTGAAACTAGTGCATCATGAGTTAAAACCACAGTTTGTGGTTAGAACACAGTGTTATTTTGGACCAAGCACTGTAAATTATTTCGCCCGAACAGGGACTTGAACCCTGGACCCTCAGATTAAAAGTCTGATGCTCTACCGACTGAGCTATCCAGGCTCTTTCGGGGATTTAAATTCATGGGATCAGGAGTCTGATCTATACTGGGAAATGAATAACACATTCATAATCACTGATATTTGCTATTGGGGAGTTTCTCATTCATAATAATATGCTAATGTGGTCAATTTACAGAAGGTGGCCATTCCTTTGGACCTCCTACCGCAATGGTAGCGTGTCTGACTCCAGATCAGAAGGTTGCGTGTTCAAATCCATCAGGTTCAGCTCTTCGTTTCCTGCTGTACCCTTCTTATATGAAAAAATTGCAGTTTATGAAGGAACAACAGGCTCTGAAAGGAACCAGTCATTTCTCCACTGTGACTTCAGGCCCAGGACTTAAAACACAATGGCGTCCACCCTTTCTTGCTGTTTCATTCATTTGAGTCATAGAGCTTGTTACAAGGATGGTTGGTTGGCTGATTTAACAGTGAACTTTGGAGATGAGACTCAAACTTGTGCAACCCAAGTGGGGTGTTTTATTTACAAAAGTGTCCCCAACTATTATACAAACCTTTATACATATTTACACAACAAAAAAGAACAGCACATCAATTACACCCATTAAATTACACCCACCTACTGCCAGCCACCACTGAGAGCAAATGATTATCCGGACTATACCATTTCTATACAATATTCAATTATCTCAGAAGAAAAATGACAGTATATATTTTTACACATAGAAATCATTATACATATAGTATCCGTTGCTACTTTATATCTAATAATCACATATCTAATTGGGTATGAGAAAATATTACGAATGCACTTTATGGTCTCCCCTTGTCTAAAATAGCTAATTCTTCTTGTCCATGGCTTCCAATGAAATTGCACAGAATCGTGACATTCGGATCACGCCATTCCAGTTTGAACATGGAACAAAACGAAATAAACCACAGTTAGTAGCAGCTCCTGAAATTGTGTTTATTGAACATAGTATACTTAAATAAATGTATTTAATGTTTGTAACCAGATGTTAAGTTATTTGCAGTACATTATGTTAGTGAACAGATGTACAGTAGCGAATGTGTTTGAGTTGACAAGCCAGCAAACATAAATTGTGCGCACTGCATTTATGAAAGCAGCGTACTTGCGCCAACATAGATGTGCCAATGACAGTCGGTCCTATTTGTCCACTGAGATTAATGGGGTACCTGAGGGAAACTTTGATACACCATACATGAATTGGTCAAAGGTGGATGGTTGAGTACCTCCCAGAGCCAAATGGGTGGCAGGACACGCACACAACACAGAGGTGACAACGACTATTTAAGGAATGTAATGAAATAATCAAGAATGTTGATTTGGGACAGACTTGCCATAGACGTGGAAGCACAAACAGGGGTGTTTCTGATCTATTAGAGTGGATCAGACATGTACACAAAGGCAAAATTGGATATTTGGTTAGCTGGCACCTTATTGGTACACTTTGTTCTGGGATAAGGGTGCAAAGCAAGTGCTTGAACAACACTATTATAATTGTAAATGTCCAGCTTTTACCTGGTATGTTTCATGCTGTAAAGGAGACTATTTAGGCTTTGTTGGTAAACTGTTATTGACTTAAACTTTGTAACTACAAGGACCAAATTCCGAGCATTTAATGTACAGTAGCATGAAGTAACATCAACACTATGATAGTTTCAGTCATATTATGGACTGCCCCTGCACAGTACTGTGTACCAATGAAAACTATGATAGGTTTCTTTTATGATCGGATGCTTTTGCGTTTCATTTTTTGGCATATTAAAAGAAATGGACCCATCTAGTGGCCTTAAAAAACATAACTGACACAGTGACAGGTGACACGGATGAAAATGGCCGATCAGGTGTATAATAAATAAATAAAGAAAAAGAAAAATGTAGCTAGCTATAGGTTATTTCTAGGACATTTTATTTTCTTACAGCGTGAGCAAGGTTATTTCATTAGCTATGTATGACAGAAAATGTAGAGTTCAATCCAGATAGCTAGTTACAAAGGATCATTCAGAGAAATTGAATGCATTAAACTGCTTAAGTAATCTATTAAACTCATATAAAACATATAATTCATGGTGAAATTTGCGGTTATCTTTACCTACCAACACAGGAAAATAAAACAGCGATTTACCTCATTCAAGATTCGCGCGTCTCTCAGCCCGAGACAGTCGAGCAAGCGATTAGTACATTTTTGGTAAAATCTTGGCACACATACGCGCCCTGGCTGGCTAGTGCATTCAATTCTTGGTAGATTCTTGGTAGCGAATGGAGATTTCATTGGATCTGACTACCAAGAATTACAGAGACTCACGGCTTCGTCGGGGCGCCATACTGGGTACTGCCTTTGCCTTTAGAACTGACACACGCGGATTGAAATCCCCCTCCGACTGAAGCACGTGTAACTCATTATGCTGGCTTGGCTAAGTAAAAATACAACATTTAAACTATTGCTTTTGCATCTGTAAAATCTTTGCGAGAAACTCATTTACTTTTCTGAAATCCAAATAAAATACACCCACACTTTACACAGTTCCGCTTTCCACATTTTCACTTTGTCTTACGTTAGTTACCTTGCTAACAGGACGACACACCGAGTGTGTAACATTACTACACATACAGGCGCCTCGGAATTGATCTCTAAAATCTAAAATCTTGTGATTTGGTCCAGTTGGTAATGTTACCGGTCGTATAGAACATGCTGCGACATAATGATTTCACGCCAGGTATGTCCAGTTTCTTTCACTCAAAAAAACGGTTCACATTCACATTCACCCTGTTCTCATAACTACTTCTTAACCAGGATAGGCTACTGCAGCTAACTTCAACCCTGCAATGCCACATTTAAAAATTTAACTAGCCCTATACAGCCTCTACCAACATACAATTAGTAGGTCTGTCATGTGCAATAAAACCCCACAACCCATATGTCCAAATCAGTATCATTATAAAGTAAAGCACAAAAATGACACTGAAAACACTATTTTCTTCACATTTTTTCAGTAAAGGCAGAAATGGCATCATCTGGTATAAAGACCCTGGAACTATAAGACTTTATGATGTGACAAAACACATACAACTAGTGTGAAATAATATGATGCAAGCCCATAGTCCACCAGCAACAGTACCTGGCAGATGTGGCCAATCACTGACCCAGAATCTGCAAAAACCTTAAATCCTACTGAGGCTTCATACTGATCATTCCTCACTTGTTTCACGAAAATGAAACATGTTGATTAAGCTAAGCGCAGCCTTAGAGAAATGACAGGGAATTTTAAAAGGTTTCTAGCAGATAAAAACCCTGCTCTGTTCAGCTGTGTCAGGATGCTGACTCCACCAAGGCAGAATCAGGAAGCAGTTGATGCCAAGTGGAGACTGTACTGGGGCAGGTCACTGGCATGTGCCCCCACATAAAGGGGAGGATGGACAGTGAAATTAGGTCTCCGGTATCTGGAAGTGCTGATAATACCAGGTCTAATTTGAATGTTGATTAGATTATTTTTTATTTTGTTATTTATTGAAGAGATGGAAAAGGGGGACATGGAGATGGGTATAGTGTTGATGGTAAGAACATGACTTAGAAGGAAGATGGTATCAGCAGCTGGTTTAGAGGGAAGATGGAATCAGAAGGTAGCTTAGAAGGTAGACAGTGTCAGAAGGTAGCTTAGAAGGAAGATAGTGTCAGAAGGTAGCTTAGAAGGAAGATAGTGTCAGAAGGTAGCTTAGAAGGAAGATAGTATCAGAAGGTAACTTAGAAGGAAGACAGAACCAGCAGCTGATTAGGGTTAGGGTTGATGGAAGATGGAATTAGAAGGTCTGCAGCATCTAGTTGAAAGCGCTGATGATGGTCATGAGCTGGGGTGGTGTTCTGGCTAAGGGCCTGTGGCACGCTGCACAATCCGCTGCTATCTTGCCACTGCTTGACTGTGTTTTGTCCAATTCCAGCTGAGAACAGAGTACCCCAAAACAATAGGAATTACCAACAGTTCCACTGCTACAAGTACACAATGAACCTACCCACACAACAGCAGCTGCCCATCTCAATCTCTGTATCATTACTGAGGTTGTGCCATAAGCGAACCTTCAGCCACACCATGCTGCTGCTCACCAGTCAAGCTCTTTTGAGACAGCGTACGTCAATGGGTGATGGTTCCGATCTTTTGGACATCCTTACATCTCTAGAATATAACAACAAAACAAAAAGACAACATGACATTTAGCCACCAGTAACAAGTTTAAATTCAAATTAAATGGTCAGACAACGAGCTAAGCTGTTTTGTTTAATCTGCAGAACATTTTTGTTCTGACCAGCAGGATCAGAACGGGTCTTGGGAGAGCAGCACTTACCAGTGCTGTGAGGCAGAGAGTTGTGGGCAGTTTTGGTGCTCCGAGCCCCCCTCTGCTGCTGGTGGTGCGAGCCAGGACAGGTATGCGCGATCGGAACAAACGCTGGAACCCTGTGCTGAAGGGGGGGTTTTCCAGTGCGTGCATTTCCAGAGCTGTCCAAGAGAGAATGGCACAGTCCCACAGTAAGATAACACTGTGTCCAGGAGCCCTATTCATACTGGTTGCAATTCCCCTAAGCCCAGTCCATTCTGAAAGCAGTAGAGTGAACTGGAGCTCCAAATTTGCAGTCACATGGTGTACAGAAGTGACTCCTGTGTGCATGATCAAAAGGATGCAGGATGTTGTACAGCAGGACAGAACAGGCAAGTCAGTCCATTCAGCAACACCCATTCTGATTGGCTCCTCTCTGGGACCGTCAGTAGCAGAAGCCATTTTCCATCTATTGGCCATCCGTGTGCAGCTACAGTAGGCAAGCTCTTACCCAAGCAGACCTTGTGGGCCTCTTCGGCATACTCTGAATGCCAGGATAGAGAATCCAGGCACTGCCCAGAGGCCTGAAAAAGAAGCAAAGTAATCAGGAGCATGAAGCATTGCTGCTCTGTTAAAAGTCAATTTAAATCTAGTCTACACAGCAGGAGTGTGTCACAGCAGATTTTTATGACAAACACTTCAGCCGATTAGTGAGCCAGCACACACACTTGACACCCCTGCTACAAACAAAATCACAACATTACCGTTACCCAACAGATGTTTTCTATTCCATAAAGGATTAGTGTCAATTTATTAATTAACTTTTTGCACACAAGTAGAACCATAGATATTATAATCTGCATGAGATACAACAATATTGCAATATGATATATTCTAATGGATGTTCAGAAACACGTTACTGACGAACACAGGAGCTGACCTGGTAGGGTCTCACTAACCTGCGAAACGTCATCCTGGGACGCACTGCAGGTGAACATGGTCTCGTCCACCTGTGTGGCACAATCCGACATGGTAATCTCCACTGTCTGGGTGGCTGCATCCCGAAAGCTGGTCTCCTTGACCGATCTGGTCCCTGAGGAGAGATTTCTCTCAGCCCCAGACGACAGGGAGGACCTGTCTGGAATGAAAAGAAACAGAACAGGCACCTTGTGACACACTCACACTTCACCTTGCTTACACAACTATGAAACAGACACTTCTAGTCATCACAGCTAGTCTGGAGCTGTTCAAAGCTGGTCTGTAGCTGGCCAAAGCTGGTCAAATCCAATGAAGCAGGTAGAGTACACTGATGGCCAACCTGGTTGACCAGCTGAAAGTATCAAAACGTATCACAGTTTAAACCAGCGTGACCAGTTTAGGCTGGTTTACACTGGAATTTTCAGCAGCAATGTGTCTTTATGAAGTAGGAGGAAGCTTCTCAGGGAAAGACTGAAATAGCTTCTAAAGTCAATCTACTTGTGCACTGTGACGTGGCAGGGCAGACCAATAGTAAATTTACTACAGGGTGTAATGTGGCCCAGTCCATGATATGTCCCTGAGTGACACCAAAATTACTTCATTCATACAAGATATTTTAACTTTTATCGATATTTCAGTTGCGACGCACATTTGTGAACTAGCTAACAGTTTTGTTTGGAAGTGCAAAATCAATGGCAAATTTGCCTACCTGGTGTAGTCTCACAGCCCACCCGATTCGATAATGACCTCCTTATTTGATTAAATTTACGATTTAGCCAAATCCTCAGAGCTGAACATTTCGTTATTTTGAGCTGTTTGTTTGATGATCGCATATCTATTATGAGAAAAGTTTTAACCGTTAAGAACTTTCAGACAATCAATTCTACTTGTATCTTGGTTTTCTCGGTGGCTATTTATAAAGACTTTTCCTCGATATTATTTGACGTAATAGAAGCAGAATTTTGAAGCCGATCTCAACTGAATTCCATTTTATTTGGCTTCCATAACATTCGTGAACTGGTTTCTCTTGTGACGTTAAATAAACATTCGAATTCTTGTGTTATTTTGCAACTTGCCTTTGACTGCTTATGCAGTCCCGACACTTCAGTCATAACCATACTGCCTTGGTCTGGTAAATATTTCTTTAGTACCACACAATAAGCGAACGCGAAAAGAAATGTAGCTGAACTACGTGCAGCTCAGAAATCGTTCGGCGCTCAGTGATGTCACAAGTAATATTAGATAATAGCAGAAATAATACGAAATAACAATAATAACAAAAACTAACAAGATATATTATCTTTTTTTATCATGCAGACAAGTAGAAATGTAACATAAACAACTGGTGACTGATGAACCAGTGTTGGAGAGTACAGGTGTCATCTAAAATAATTTCCCCCTCAGAAATAAATTCACCCCTGTCAACATTAAATGGGAATGTCTGTTTCAGCGAGCGTTGGAGTGACAGCCACTGTCTATTGGAGTCACACAGCTGGAGTGAAAACCATGCGTACTTTTACACAGCGTACATCTCACATTTTCCACATCTGTAATTGACGTGGCATCTAACTGACACTTGTCTGAGCAAGGATATTCCACTGGTTTAATTGATCTTGTCCCGATTCCTCTATTCTCCTATCTCATCCTTGCATATCTCCCTGCATCCACTGGTGGGTAGTACAAAGGGGCAAGGAAAAGATATAAGGAAGAGATGCAAAGAGTGAAAAATAAGCAGTTGGAATGGCCCCATAAAAAATGGACAGGGATCCATATCGGGATGCAAGGAGTAAGAACAAGCTATTTAAATGAACCCATTGATTCTGGAGAGGGTTCCACACTGGGACACAGAAATATGCACAATCAGTAAATTTTCATTGTATTGCTGATTTGAAACTAGTGCATCATGAGTTAAAACCACAGTTTGTGGTTAGAACACAGTGTTATTTTGGACCAAGCACTGTAAATTATTTCGCCCCCGAACAGGGACTTGAACCCTGGACCCTCAGATTAAAAGTCTGATGCTCTACCGACTGAGCTATCCAGGCTCTTTCGGGGATTTAAATTCATGGGATCAGGAGTCTGATCTATACTGGGAAATGAATAACACATTCATAATCACTGATATTTGCTATTGGGGAGTTTCTCATTCATAATAATATGCTAATGTGGTCAATTTACAGAAGGTGGCCATTCCTTTGGACCTCCTACCGCAATGGTAGCGTGTCTGACTCCAGATCAGAAGGTTGCGTGTTCAAATCCCATCAGGTTCAGCTCTTCGTTTCCTGCTGTACCCTTCTTATATGAAAAAATTGCAGTTTATGAAGGAACAACAGGCTCTGAAAGGAACCAGTCATTTCTCCACTGTGACTTCAGGCCCAGGACTTAAAACACAATGGCGTCCACCCTTTCTTGCTGTTTCATTCATTTGAGTCATAGAGCTTGTTACAAGGATGGTTGGTTGGCTGATTTAACAGTGAACTTTGGAGATGAGACTCAAACTTGTGCAACCCAAGTGGGGTGTTTTATTTACAAAAGTGTCCCCAACTATTATACAAACCTTTATACATATTTACACAACAAAAGAACAGCACATCAATTACACCCATTAAATTACACCCACCTACTGCCAGCCACCACTGAGAGCAAATGATTATCCGGACTATACCATTTCTATACAATATTCAATTATCTCAGAAGAAATGACAGTATATATTTTTACACATAGAAATCATTATACATATAGTATCCGTTGCTACTTTATATCTAATAATCACATATCTAATTGGGTATGAGAAAATATTACGAATGCACTTTATGGTCTCCCCTTGTCTAAAATAGCTAATTCTTCTTGTCCATGGCTTCCAATGAAATTGCACAGAATCGTGACATTCGGATCACGCCATTCCAGTTTGAACATGGAACAAACGAAATAAACCACAGTTAGTAGCAGCTCCTGAAATTGTGTTTATTGAACATAGTATACTTAAATAAATGTATTTAATGTTTGTAACCAGATGTTAAGTTATTTGCAGTACATTATGTTAGTGAACAGATGTACAGTAGCGAATGTGTTTGAGTTGACAAACCAGCAAACATAAATTGTGCGCACTGCATTTATGAAAGCAGCGTACTTGCGCCAACATAGATGTGCCAATGACAGTCGGTCCTATTTGTCCACTGAGATTAATGGGGTACCTGAGGGAAACTTTGATACACCATACATGAATTGGTCAAAGGTGGATGGTTGAGTACCTCCCAGAGCCAAATGGGTGGCAGGACACGCACACAACACAGAGGTGACAACGACTATTTAAGGAATGTAATGAAATAATCAAGAATGTTGATTTGGGACAGACTTGCCATAGACGTGGAAGCACAAACAGGGGTGTTCTGATCTATTAGAGTGGATCAGACATGTACACAAAGGCAAAATTGGATATTTGGTTAGCTGGCACCTTATTGGTACACTTTGTTCTGGGATAAGGGTGCAAAGCAAGTGCTTGAACAACACTATTATAATTGTAAATGTCCAGCTTTTACCTGGTATGTTTCATGCTGTAAAGGAGACTATTTAGGCTTTGTTGGTAAACTGTTATTGACTTAAACTTTGTAACTACAAGGACCAAATTCCGAGCATTTAATGTACAGTAGCATGAAGTAACATCAACACTATGATAGTTTCAGTCATATTATGGACTGCCCCTGCACAGTACTGTGTACCAATGAAAACTATGATAGGTTTCTTTTATGATCGGATGCTTTTGCGTTTCATTTTTTGGCATATTAAAAGAAATGGACCCATCTAGTGGCCTTAAAAAACATAACTGACACAGTGACAGGTGACACGGATGAAAATGGCCGATCAGGTGTATAATAAATAAATAAAGAAAAAGAAAAATGTAGCTAGCTATAGGTTATTTCTAGGACATTTTATTTTCTTACAGCGTGAGCAAGGTTATTTCATTAGCTATGTATGACAGAAAATGTAGAGTTCAATCCAGATAGCTAGTTACAAAGGATCATTCAGAGAAATTGAATGCATTAAACTGCTTAAGTAATCTATTAAACTCATATAAAACATATAATTCATGGTGAAATTTGCGGTTATCTTTACCTACCAACACAGGAAAATAAAACAGCGATTTACCTCATTCAAGATTCGCGCGTCTCTCAGCCCGAGACAGTCGAGCAAGCGATTAGTACATTTTTGGTAAAATCTTGGCACACATACGCGCCCTGGCTGGCTAGTGCATTCAATTCTTGGTAGATTCTTGGTAGCGAATGGAGATTTCATTGGATCTGACTACCAAGAATTACAGAGACTCACGGCTTCGTCGGGGCGCCATACTGGGTACTGCCTTTGCCTTTAGAACTGACACACGCGGATTGAAATCCCCCTCCGACTGAAGCACGTGTAACTCATTATGCTGGCTTGGCTAAGTAAAAATACAACATTTAAACTATTGCTTTTGCATCTGTAAAATCTTTGCGAGAAACTCATTTACTTTTCTGAAATCCAAATAAAATACACCCACACTTTACACAGTTCCGCTTTCCACATTTTCACTTTGTCTTACGTTAGTTACCTTGCTAACAGGACGACACACCGAGTGTGTAACATTACTACACATACAGGCGCCTCGGAAATTGATCTCTAAAATCTAAAATCTTGTGATTTGGTCCAGTTGGTAATGTTACCGGTCGTATAGAACATGCTGCGACATAATGATTTCACGCCAGGTATGTCCAGTTTCTTTCACTCAAAAAACGGTTCACATTCACATTCACCCTGTTCTCATAACTACTTCTTAACCAGGATAGGCTACTGCAGCTAACTTCAACCCTGCAATGCCACATTTAAAAATTTAACTAGCCCTATACAGCCTCTACCAACATACAATTAGTAGGTCTGTCATGTGCAATAACCCCACAACCCATATGTCCAAATCAGTATCATTATAAAGTAAAGCACAAAAATGACACTGAAAACACTATTTTCTTCACATTTTTTCAGTAAAGGCAGAAATGGCATCATCTGGTATAAAGACCCTGGAACTATAAGACTTTATGATGTGACAAAAAACACATACAACTAGTGTGAAATAATATGATGCAAGCCCATAGTCCACCAGCAACAGTACCTGGCAGATGTGGCCAATCACTGACCCAGAATCTGCAAAAACCTTAAATCCTACTGAGGCTTCATACTGATCATTCCTCACTTGTTTCACGAAAATGAAACATGTTGATTAAGCTAAGCGCAGCCTTAGAGAAATGACAGGGAATTTTAAAAGGTTCTAGCAGATAAAAACCCTGCTCTGTTCAGCTGTGTCAGGATGCTGACTCCACCAAGGCAGAATCAGGAAGCAGTTGATGCCAAGTGGAGACTGTACTGGGGCAGGTCACTGGCATGTGCCCCCACATAAAGGGAGGATGGACAGTGAAATTAGGTCTCCGGTATCTGGAAGTGCTGATAATACCAGGTCTAATTTGAATGTTGATTAGATTATTTTTTATTTTGTTATTTATTGAAGAGATGGAAAAGGGGGACATGGAGATGGGTATAGTGTTGATGGTAAGAACATGACTTAGAAGGAAGATGGTATCAGCAGCTGGTTTAGAGGGAAGATGGAATCAGAAGGTAGCTTAGAAGGTAGACAGTGTCAGAAGGTAGCTTAGAAGGAAGATAGTGTCAGAAGGTAGCTTAGAAGGAAGATAGTGTCAGAAGGTAGCTTAGAAGGAAGATAGTATCAGAAGGTAACTTAGAAGGAAGACAGAACCAGCAGCTGATTAGGGTTAGGGTTGATGGAAGATGGAATTAGAAGGTCTGCAGCATCTAGTTGAAAGCGCTGATGATGGTCATGAGCTGGGGTGGTGTTCTGGCTAAGGGCCTGTGGCACGCTGCACAATCCGCTGCTATCTTGCCACCTGCTTGACTGTGTTTTGTCCAATTCCAGCTGAGAACAGAGTACCCCAAAACAATAGGAATTACCAACAGTTCCACTGCTACAAGTACACAATGAACCTACCCACACAACAGCAGCTGCCCATCTCAATCTCTGTATCATTACTGAGGTTGTGCCATAAGCGAACCTTCAGCCACACCATGCTGCTGCTCACCAGTCAAGCTCTTTTGAGACAGCGTACGTCAATGGGTGATGGTTCCGATCTTTTGGACATCCTTACATCTCTAGAATATAACAACAAAACAAAAAGACAACATGACATTTAGCCACCAGTAACAAGTTTAAATTCAAATTAAATGGTCAGACAACGAGCTAAGCTGTTTTGTTTAATCTGCAGAACATTTTTGTTCTGACCAGCAGGATCAGAACGGGTCTTGGGAGAGCAGCACTTACCAGTGCTGTGAGGCAGAGAGTTGTGGGCAGTTTTGGTGCTCCGAGCCCCCCTCTGCTGCTGGTGGTGCGAGCCAGGACAGGTATGCGCGATCGGAACAAACGCTGGAACCCTGTGCTGAAGGGGGGGTTTTCCAGTGCGTGCATTTCCAGAGCTGTCCAAGAGAGAATGGCACAGTCCCACAGTAAGATAACACTGTGTCCAGGAGCCCTATTCATACTGGTTGCAATTCCCCTAAGCCCAGTCCATTCTGAAAGCAGTAGAGTGAACTGGAGCTCCAAATTTGCAGTCACATGGTGTACAGAAGTGACTCCTGTGTGCATGATCAAAAGGATGCAGGATGTTGTACAGCAGGACAGAACAGGCAAGTCAGTCCATTCAGCAACACCCATTCTGATTGGCTCCTCTCTGGGACCGTCAGTAGCAGAAGCCATTTTCCATCTATTGGCCATCCGTGTGCAGCTACAGTAGGCAAGCTCTTACCCAAGCAGACCTTGTGGGCCTCTTCGGCATACTCTGAATGCCAGGATAGAGAATCCAGGCACTGCCCAGAGGCCTGAAAAAGAAGCAAAGTAATCAGGAGCATGAAGCATTGCTGCTCTGTTAAAAGTCAATTTAAATCTAGTCTACACAGCAGGAGTGTGTCACAGCAGATTTTTATGACAAACACTTCAGCCGATTAGTGAGCCAGCACACACACTTGACACCCCTGCTACAAACAAAATCACAACATTACCGTTACCCAACAGATGTTTTCTATTCCATAAAGGATTAGTGTCAATTTATTAATTAACTTTTTGCACACAAGTAGAACCATAGATATTATAATCTGCATGAGATACAACAATATTGCAATATGATATATTCTAATGGATGTTCAGAAACACGTTACTGACGAACACAGGAGCTGACCTGGTAGGGTCTCACTAACCTGCGAAACGTCATCCTGGGACGCACTGCAGGTGAACATGGTCTCGTCCACCTGTGTGGCACAATCCGACATGGTAATCTCCACTGTCTGGGTGGCTGCATCCCGAAAGCTGGTCTCCTTGACCGATCTGGTCCCTGAGGAGAGATTTCTCTCAGCCCCAGACGACAGGGAGGACCTGTCTGGAATGAAAAGAAACAGAACAGGCACCTTGTGACACACTCACACTTCACCTTGCTTACACAACTATGAAACAGACACTTCTAGTCATCACAGCTAGTCTGGAGCTGTTCAAAGCTGGTCTGTAGCTGGCCAAAGCTGGTCAAATCCAATGAAGCAGGTAGAGTACACTGATGGCCAACCTGGTTGACCAGCTGAAAGTATCAAAACGTATCACAGTTTAAACCAGCGTGACCAGTTTAGGCTGGTTTACACTGGAATTTTCAGCAGCAATGTGTCTTTATGAAGTAGGAGGAAGCTTCTCAGGGAAAGACTGAAATAGCTTCTAAAGTCAATCTACTTGTGCACTGTGACGTGGCAGGGCAGACCAATAGTAAATTTACTACAGGGTGTAATGTGGCCCAGTCCATGATATGTCCCTGAGTGACACCAAAATTACTTCATTCATACAAGATATTTTAACTTTTATCGATATTTCAGTTGCGACGCACATTTGTGAACTAGCTAACAGTTTTGTTTGGAAGTGCAAAATCAATGGCAAATTTGCCTACCTGGTGTAGTCTCACAGCCCACCCGATTCGATAATGACCTCCTTATTTGATTAAATTTACGATTTAGCCAAATCCTCAGAGCTGAACATTTCGTTATTTTGAGCTGTTTGTTTGATGATCGCATATCTATTATGAGAAAAGTTTTAACCGTTAAGAACTTTCAGACAATCAATTCTACTTGTATCTTGGTTTTCTCGGTGGCTATTTATAAAGACTTTTCCTCGATATTATTTGACGTAATAGAAGCAGAATTTTGAAGCCGATCTCAACTGAATTCCATTTTATTTGGCTTCCATAACATTCGTGAACTGGTTTCTCTTGTGACGTTAAATAAACATTCGAATTCTTGTGTTATTTTGCAACTTGCCTTTGACTGCTTATGCAGTCCCGACACTTCAGTCATAACCATACTGCCTTGGTCTGGTAAATATTTCTTTAGTACCACACAATAAGCGAACGCGAAAAGAAATGTAGCTGAACTACGTGCAGCTCAGAAATCGTTCGGCGCTCAGTGATGTCACAAGTAATATTAGATAATAGCAGAAATAATACGAAATAACAATAATAACAAAAACTAACAAGATATATTATCTTTTTTTATCATGCAGACAAGTAGAAATGTAACATAAACAACTGGTGACTGATGAACCAGTGTTGGAGAGTACAGGTGTCATCTAAAATAATTTCCCCCTCAGAAATAAATTCACCCCTGTCAACATTAAATGGGAATGTCTGTTTCAGCGAGCGTTGGAGTGACAGCCACTGTCTATTGGAGTCACACAGCTGGAGTGAAAACCATGCGTACTTTTACACAGCGTACATCTCACATTTTCCACATCTGTAATTGACGTGGCATCTAACTGACACTTGTCTGAGCAAGGATATTCCACTGGTTTAATTGATCTTGTCCCGATTCCTCTATTCTCCTATCTCATCCTTGCATATCTCCCTGCATCCACTGGTGGGTAGTACAAAGGGGCAAGGAAAAGATATAAGGAAGAGATGCAAAGAGTGAAAATAAGCAGTTGGAATGGCCCCATAAAAAATGGACAGGGATCCATATCGGGATGCAAGGAGTAAGAACAAGCTATTTAAATGAACCCATTGATTCTGGAGAGGGTTCCACACTGGGACACAGAAATATGCACAATCAGTAAATTTTCATTGTATTGCTGATTTGAAACTAGTGCATCATGAGTTAAAACCACAGTTTGTGGTTAGAACACAGTGTTATTTTGGACCAAGCACTGTAAATTATTTCGCCCGAACAGGGACTTGAACCCTGGACCCTCAGATTAAAAGTCTGATGCTCTACCGACTGAGCTATCCAGGCTCTTTCGGGGATTTAAATTCATGGGATCAGGAGTCTGATCTATACTGGGAAATGAATAACACATTCATAATCACTGATATTTGCTATTGGGGAGTTTCTCATTCATAATAATATGCTAATGTGGTCAATTTACAGAAGGTGGCCATTCCTTTGGACCTCCTACCGCAATGGTAGCGTGTCTGACTCCAGATCAGAAGGTTGCGTGTTCAAATCCCATCAGGTTCAGCTCTTCGTTTCCTGCTGTACCCTTCTTATATGAAAAAATTGCAGTTTATGAAGGAACAACAGGCTCTGAAAGGAACCAGTCATTTCTCCACTGTGACTTCAGGCCCAGGACTTAAAACACAATGGCGTCCACCCTTTCTTGCTGTTTCATTCATTTGAGTCATAGAGCTTGTTACAAGGATGGTTGGTTGGCTGATTTAACAGTGAACTTTGGAGATGAGACTCAAACTTGTGCAACCCAAGTGGGGTGTTTTATTTACAAAAGTGTCCCCAACTATTATACAAACCTTTATACATATTTACACAACAAAAGAACAGCACATCAATTACACCCATTAAATTACACCCACCTACTGCCAGCCACCACTGAGAGCAAATGATTATCCGGACTATACCATTTCTATACAATATTCAATTATCTCAGAAGAAATGACAGTATATATTTTTACACATAGAAATCATTATACATATAGTATCCGTTGCTACTTTATATCTAATAATCACATATCTAATTGGGTATGAGAAAATATTACGAATGCACTTTATGGTCTCCCCTTGTCTAAAATAGCTAATTCTTCTTGTCCATGGCTTCCAATGAAATTGCACAGAATCGTGACATTCGGATCACGCCATTCCAGTTTGAACATGGAACAAACGAAATAAACCACAGTTAGTAGCAGCTCCTGAAATTGTGTTTATTGAACATAGTATACTTAAATAAATGTATTTAATGTTTGTAACCAGATGTTAAGTTATTTGCAGTACATTATGTTAGTGAACAGATGTACAGTAGCGAATGTGTTTGAGTTGACAAACCAGCAAACATAAATTGTGCGCACTGCATTTATGAAAGCAGCGTACTTGCGCCAACATAGATGTGCCAATGACAGTCGGTCCTATTTGTCCACTGAGATTAATGGGGTACCTGAGGGAAACTTTGATACACCATACATGAATTGGTCAAAGGTGGATGGTTGAGTACCTCCCAGAGCCAAATGGGTGGCAGGACACGCACACAACACAGAGGTGACAACGACTATTTAAGGAATGTAATGAAATAATCAAGAATGTTGATTTGGGACAGACTTGCCATAGACGTGGAAGCACAAACAGGGGTGTTCTGATCTATTAGAGTGGATCAGACATGTACACAAAGGCAAAATTGGATATTTGGTTAGCTGGCACCTTATTGGTACACTTTGTTCTGGGATAAGGGTGCAAAGCAAGTGCTTGAACAACACTATTATAATTGTAAATGTCCAGCTTTTACCTGGTATGTTTCATGCTGTAAAGGAGACTATTTAGGCTTTGTTGGTAAACTGTTATTGACTTAAACTTTGTAACTACAAGGACCAAATTCCGAGCATTTAATGTACAGTAGCATGAAGTAACATCAACACTATGATAGTTTCAGTCATATTATGGACTGCCCCTGCACAGTACTGTGTACCAATGAAAACTATGATAGGTTTCTTTTATGATCGGATGCTTTTGCGTTTCATTTTTTGGCATATTAAAAGAAATGGACCCATCTAGTGGCCTTAAAAAACAAACTGACACAGTGACAGGTGACACGGATGAAAATGGCCGATCAGGTGTATAATAAATAAATAAAGAAAAAGAAAAATGTAGCTAGCTATAGGTTATTTCTAGGACATTTTATTTTCTTACAGCGTGAGCAAGGTTATTTCATTAGCTATGTATGACAGAAAATGTAGAGTTCAATCCAGATAGCTAGTTACAAAGGATCATTCAGAGAAATTGAATGCATTAAACTGCTTAAGTAATCTATTAAACTCATATAAAACATATAATTCATGGTGAAATTTGCGGTTATCTTTACCTACCAACACAGGAAAATAAAACAGCGATTTACCTCATTCAAGATTCGCGCGTCTCTCAGCCCGAGACAGTCGAGCAAGCGATTAGTACATTTTTGGTAAAATCTTGGCACACATACGCGCCCTGGCTGGCTAGTGCATTCAATTCTTGGTAGATTCTTGGTAGCGAATGGAGATTTCATTGGATCTGACTACCAAGAATTACAGAGACTCACGGCTTCGTCGGGGCGCCATACTGGGTACTGCCTTTGCCTTTAGAACTGACACACGCGGATTGAAATCCCCCTCCGACTGAAGCACGTGTAACTCATTATGCTGGCTTGGCTAAGTAAAAATACAACATTTAAACTATTGCTTTTGCATCTGTAAAATCTTTGCGAGAAACTCATTTACTTTTCTGAAATCCAAATAAAATACACCCACACTTTACACAGTTCCGCTTTCCACATTTTCACTTTGTCTTACGTTAGTTACCTTGCTAACAGGACGACACACCGAGTGTGTAACATTACTACACATACAGGCGCCTCGGAAATTGATCTCTAAAATCTAAAATCTTGTGATTTGGTCCAGTTGGTAATGTTACCGGTCGTATAGAACATGCTGCGACATAATGATTTCACGCCAGGTATGTCCAGTTTCTTTCACTCAAAAAACGGTTCACATTCACATTCACCCTGTTCTCATAACTACTTCTTAACCAGGATAGGCTACTGCAGCTAACTTCAACCCTGCAATGCCACATTTAAAAATTTAACTAGCCCTATACAGCCTCTACCAACATACAATTAGTAGGTCTGTCATGTGCAATAACCCCACAACCCATATGTCCAAATCAGTATCATTATAAAGTAAAGCACAAAAATGACACTGAAAACACTATTTTCTTCACATTTTTTCAGTAAAGGCAGAAATGGCATCATCTGGTATAAAGACCCTGGAACTATAAGACTTTATGATGTGACAAAACACATACAACTAGTGTGAAATAATATGATGCAAGCCCATAGTCCACCAGCAACAGTACCTGGCAGATGTGGCCAATCACTGACCCAGAATCTGCAAAAACCTTAAATCCTACTGAGGCTTCATACTGATCATTCCTCACTTGTTTCACGAAAATGAAACATGTTGATTAAGCTAAGCGCAGCCTTAGAGAAATGACAGGGAATTTTAAAAGGTTCTAGCAGATAAAAAACCCTGCTCTGTTCAGCTGTGTCAGGATGCTGACTCCACCAAGGCAGAATCAGGAAGCAGTTGATGCCAAGTGGAGACTGTACTGGGGCAGGTCACTGGCATGTGCCCCCACATAAAGGGAGGATGGACAGTGAAATTAGGTCTCCGGTATCTGGAAGTGCTGATAATACCAGGTCTAATTTGAATGTTGATTAGATTATTTTTTATTTTGTTATTTATTGAAGAGATGGAAAAGGGGGACATGGAGATGGGTATAGTGTTGATGGTAAGAACATGACTTAGAAGGAAGATGGTATCAGCAGCTGGTTTAGAGGGAAGATGGAATCAGAAGGTAGCTTAGAAGGTAGACAGTGTCAGAAGGTAGCTTAGAAGGAAGATAGTGTCAGAAGGTAGCTTAGAAGGAAGATAGTGTCAGAAGGTAGCTTAGAAGGAAGATAGTATCAGAAGGTAACTTAGAAGGAAGACAGAACCAGCAGCTGATTAGGGTTAGGGTTGATGGAAGATGGAATTAGAAGGTCTGCAGCATCTAGTTGAAAGCGCTGATGATGGTCATGAGCTGGGGTGGTGTTCTGGCTAAGGGCCTGTGGCACGCTGCACAATCCGCTGCTATCTTGCCACCTGCTTGACTGTGTTTTGTCCAATTCCAGCTGAGAACAGAGTACCCCAAAACAATAGGAATTACCAACAGTTCCACTGCTACAAGTACACAATGAACCTACCCACACAACAGCAGCTGCCCATCTCAATCTCTGTATCATTACTGAGGTTGTGCCATAAGCGAACCTTCAGCCACACCATGCTGCTGCTCACCAGTCAAGCTCTTTTGAGACAGCGTACGTCAATGGGTGATGGTTCCGATCTTTTGGACATCCTTACATCTCTAGAATATAACAACAAAACAAAAAGACAACATGACATTTAGCCACCAGTAACAAGTTTAAATTCAAATTAAATGGTCAGACAACGAGCTAAGCTGTTTTGTTTAATCTGCAGAACATTTTTGTTCTGACCAGCAGGATCAGAACGGGTCTTGGGAGAGCAGCACTTACCAGTGCTGTGAGGCAGAGAGTTGTGGGCAGTTTTGGTGCTCCGAGCCCCCCTCTGCTGCTGGTGGTGCGAGCCAGGACAGGTATGCGCGATCGGAACGAACGCTGGAACCCTGTGCTGAAGGGGGGGTTTTCCAGTGCGTGCATTTCCAGAGCTGTCCAAGAGAGAATGGCACAGTCCCACAGTAAGATAACACTGTGTCCAGGAGCCCTATTCATACTGGTTGCAATTCCCCTAAGCCCAGTCCATTCTGAAAGCAGTAGAGTGAACTGGAGCTCCAAATTTGCAGTCACATGGTGTACAGAAGTGACTCCTGTGTGCATGATCAAAAGGATGCAGGATGTTGTACAGCAGGACAGAACAGGCAAGTCAGTCCATTCAGCAACACCCATTCTGATTGGCTCCTCTCTGGGACCGTCAGTAGCAGAAGCCATTTTCCATCTATTGGCCATCCGTGTGCAGCTACAGTAGGCAAGCTCTTACCCAAGCAGACCTTGTGGGCCTCTTCGGCATACTCTGAATGCCAGGATAGAGAATCCAGGCACTGCCCAGAGGCCTGAAAAAGAAGCAAAGTAATCAGGAGCATGAAGCATTGCTGCTCTGTTAAAAGTCAATTTAAATCTAGTCTACACAGCAGGAGTGTGTCACAGCAGATTTTTATGACAAACACTTCAGCCGATTAGTGAGCCAGCACACACACTTGACACCCCTGCTACAAACAAAATCACAACATTACCGTTACCCAACAGATGTTTTCTATTCCATAAAGGATTAGTGTCAATTTATTAATTAACTTTTTGCACACAAGTAGAACCATAGATATTATAATCTGCATGAGATACAACAATATTGCAATATGATATATTCTAATGGATGTTCAGAAACACGTTACTGACGAACACAGGAGCTGACCTGGTAGGGTCTCACTAACCTGCGAAACGTCATCCTGGGACGCACTGCAGGTGAACATGGTCTCGTCCACCTGTGTGGCACAATCCGACATGGTAATCTCCACTGTCTGGGTGGCTGCATCCCGAAAGCTGGTCTCCTTGACCGATCTGGTCCCTGAGGAGAGATTTCTCTCAGCCCCAGACGACAGGGAGGACCTGTCTGGAATGAAAAGAAACAGAACAGGCACCTTGTGACACACTCACACTTCACCTTGCTTACACAACTATGAAACAGACACTTCTAGTCATCACAGCTAGTCTGGAGCTGTTCAAAGCTGGTCTGTAGCTGGCCAAAGCTGGTCAAATCCAATGAAGCAGGTAGAGTACACTGATGGCCAACCTGGTTGACCAGCTGAAAGTATCAAAACGTATCACAGTTTAAACCAGCGTGACCAGTTTAGGCTGGTTTACACTGGAATTTTCAGCAGCAATGTGTCTTTATGAAGTAGGAGGAAGCTTCTCAGGGAAAGACTGAAATAGCTTCTAAAGTCAATCTACTTGTGCACTGTGACGTGGCAGGGCAGACCAATAGTAAATTTACTACAGGGTGTAATGTGGCCCAGTCCATGATATGTCCCTGAGTGACACCAAAATTACTTCATTCATACAAGATATTTTAACTTTTATCGATATTTCAGTTGCGTTGGAGTGACAGCCACTGTCTATTGGAGTCACACAGCTGGAGTGAAAACCATGCGTACTTTTACACAGCGTACATCTCACATTTTCCACATCTGTAATTGACGTGGCATCTAACTGACACTTGTCTGAGCAAGGATATTCCACTGGTTTGATTGATCTTGTCCCGATTCCTCTATTCTCCTATCTCATCCTTGCATATCTCCCTGCATCCACTGGTGGGTAGTACAAAGGGGCAAGGAAAAGATATAAGGAAGAGATGCAAAGAGTGAAAATAAGCAGTTGGAATGGCCCCATAAAAAATGGACAGGGATCCATATCGGGATGCAAGGAGTAAGAACAAGCTATTTAAATGAACCCATTGATTCTGGAGAGGGTTCCACACTGGGACACAGAAATATGCACAATCAGTAAATTTTCATTGTATTGCTGATTTGAAACTAGTGCATCATGAGTTAAAACCACAGTTTGTGGTTAGAACACAGTGTTATTTTGGACCAAGCACTGTGAATCATTTCGCCCGAACAGGGACTTGAACCCTGGACCCTCAGATTAAAAGTCTGATGCTCTACCGACTGAGCTATCCAGGCTCTTTCGGGGATTTAAATTCATGGGATCAGGAGTCTGATCTATACTGGGAAATGAATAACACATTCATAATCACTGATATTTGCTATTGGGGAGTTTCTCATTCATAATAATATGCTAATGTGGTCAATTTACAGAAGGTGGCCATTCCTTTGGACCTCCTACCGCAATGGTAGCGCGTCTGACTCCAGATCAGAAGGTTGCGTGTTCAAATCACATCAGGTTCAGCTCTTCGTTTCCTGCTGTACCCTTCTTATATGAAAAAATTGCAGTTTATGAAGGAACAACAGGCTCTGAAAGGAACCAGTCATTTCTCCACTGTGACTTCAGGCCCAGGACTTAAAACACAATGGCGTCCACCCTTTCTTGCTGTTTCATTCATTTGAGTCATAGAGCTTGTTACAAGGATGGTTGGTTGGCTGATTTAACAGTGAACTTTGGAGATGAGACTCAAACTTGTGCAACCCAAGTGGGGTGTTTTATTTACAAAAGTGTCCCCAACTATTATACAAACCTTTATACATATTTACAAAACAAAAGAACAGCACATCAATTACACCCATTAAATTACACCCACCTACTGCCAGCCACCACTGAGAGCAAATGATTATCCGGACTATACCATTTCTATACAATATTCAATTATCTCAGAAGAAATGACAGTATATATTTTTACACATAGAAATCATTATACATATAGTATCCGTTGCTACTTTATATCTAATAATCACATATCTAATTGGGTATGAGAAAATATTACGAATGCACTTTATGGTCTCCCCTTGTCTAAAATAGCTAATTCTTCTTGTCCATGGCTTCCAATGAAATTGCACAGAATCGTGGCATTCGGATCACGCCATTCCAGTTTGAACATGGAACAAACGAAATAAACCACAGTTAGTAGCAGCTCCTGAAATTGTGTTTATTGAACATAGTATACTTAAATAAATGTATTTAATGTTTGTAACCAGATGTTAAGTTATTTGCAGTACATTATGTTAGTGAACAGATGTACAGTAGCGAATGTGTTTGAGTTGACAAGCCAGCAAACATAAATTGTGCGCACTGCATTTATGAAAGCAGCGTACTCGCGCCAACATAGATGTGCCAATGACAGTCGGTCCTATTTGTCCACTGAGATTAATGGGGTACCTGAGGGAAACTTTGATACACCATACATGAATTGGTCAAAGGGGGATGGTTGAGTACCTCCCAGAGCCAAATGGGTGGCAGGACACGCACACAACACAGAGGTGACAACGACTATTTAAGGAATGTAATGAAATAATCAAGAATGTTGATTTGGGACAGACTTGCCATAGACGTGGAAGCACAAACAGGGGTGTTCTGATCTATTAGAGTGGATCAGACATGTACACAAAGGCAAAATTGGATATTTGGTTAGCTGGCACCTTATTGGTACACTTTGTTCTGGGATAAGGGTGCAAAGCAAGTGCTTGAACAACACTATTATAATTGTAAATGTCCAGCTTTTACCTGGTATGTTTCATGCTGTAAAGGAGACTATTTAGGCTTTGTTGGTAAACTGTTATTGACTTAAACTTTGTAACTACAAGGACCAAATTCCGAGCATTTAATGTACAGTAGCATGAAGTAACATCAACACTATGATAGTTTCAGTCATATTATGGACTGCCCCTGCACAGTACTGTGTACCAATGAAAACTATGATAGGTTTCTTTTATGATCGGATGCTTTTGCGTTTCATTTTTTGGCATATTAAAAGAAATGGACCCATCTAGTGGCCTTAAAAACATAACTGACACAGTGACAGGTGACACGGATGAAAATGGCCGATCAGGTGTATAATAAATAAATAAAGAAAAAGAAAAATGTAGCTAGCTATAGGTTATTTCTAGGACATTTTATTTTCTTACAGCGTGAGCAAGGTTATTTCATTAGCTATGTATGACAGAAAATGTAGAGTTCAATCCAGATAGCTAGTTACAAAGGATCATTCAGAGAAATTGAATGCATTAAACTGCTTAAGTAATCTATTAAACTCATATAAAACATATAATTCATGGTGAAATTTGCGGTTATCTTTACCTACCAACACAGGAAAATAAAACAGCGATTTACCTCATTCAAGATTCGCGCGTCTCTCAGCCCGAGACAGTCGAGCAAGCGATTAGTACATTTTTGGTAAAATCTTGGCACACATACGCGCCCTGGCTGGCTAGTGCATTCAATTCTTGGTAGATTCTTGGTAGCGAATGGAGATTTCATTGGATCTGACTACCAAGAATTACAGAGACTCACGGCTTCGTCGGGGCGCCATACTGGGTACTGCCTTTGCCTTTAGAACTGACACACGCGGATTGAAATCCCCCTCCGACTGAAGCACGTGTAACTCATTATGCTGGCTTGGCTAAGTAAAAATACAACATTTAAACTATTGCTTTTGCATCTGTAAAATCTTTGCGAGAAACTCATTTACTTTTCTGAAATCCAAATAAAATACACCCACACTTTACACAGTTCCGCTTTCCACATTTTCACTTTGTCTTACGTTAGTTACCTTGCTAACAGGACGACACACCGAGTGTGTAACATTACTACACATACAGGCGCCTCGGAAATTGATCTCTAAAATCTAAAATCTTGTGATTTGGTCCAGTTGGTAATGTTACCGGTCGTATAGAACATGCTGCGACATAATGATTTCACGCCAGGTATGTCCAGTTTCTTTCACTCAAAAAACGGTTCACATTCACATTCACCCTGTTCTCATAACTACTTCTTAACCAGGATAGGCTACTGCAGCTAACTTCAACCCTGCAATGCCACATTTAAAAATTTAACTAGCCCTATACAGCCTCTACCAACATACAATTAGTAGGTCTGTCATGTGCAATAACCCCACAACCCATATGTCCAAATCAGTATCATTATAAAGTAAAGCACAAAAATGACACTGAAAACACTATTTTCTTCACATTTTTTCAGTAAAGGCAGAAATGGCATCATCTGGTATAAAGACCCTGGAACTATAAGACTTTATGATGTGACAAAACACATACAACTAGTGTGAAATAATATGATGCAAGCCCATAGTCCACCAGCAACAGTACCTGGCAGATGTGGCCAATCACTGACCCAGAATCTGCAAAAACCTTAAATCCTACTGAGGCTTCATACTGATCATTCCTCACTTGTTTCACGAAAATGAAACATGTTGATTAAGCTAAGCGCAGCCTTAGAGAAATGACAGGGAATTTTAAAAGGTTCTAGCAGATAAAAACCCTGCTCTGTTCAGCTGTGTCAGGATGCTGACTCCACCAAGGCAGAATCAGGAAGCAGTTGATGCCAAGTGGAGACTGTACTGGGGCAGGTCACTGGCATGTGCCCCCACATAAAGGGAGGATGGACAGTGAAATTAGGTCTCCGGTATCTGGAAGTGCTGATAATACCAGGTCTAATTTGAATGTTGATTAGATTATTTTTTATTTTGTTATTTATTGAAGAGATGGAAAAGGGGGACATGGAGATGGGTATAGTGTTGATGGTAAGAACATGACTTAGAAGGAAGATGGTATCAGCAGCTGGTTTAGAGGGAAGATGGAATCAGAAGGTAGCTTAGAAGGTAGACAGTGTCAGAAGGTAGCTTAGAAGGAAGATAGTGTCAGAAGGTAGCTTAGAAGGAAGATAGTGTCAGAAGGTAGCTTAGAAGGAAGATAGTATCAGAAGGTAACTTAGAAGGAAGACAGAACCAGCAGCTGATTAGGGTTAGGGTTGATGGAAGATGGAATTAGAAGGTCTGCAGCATCTAGTTGAAAGCGCTGATGATGGTCATGAGCTGGGGTGGTGTTCTGGCTAAGGGCCTGTGGCACGCTGCACAATCCGCTGCTATCTTGCCACCTGCTTGACTGTGTTTTGTCCAATTCCAGCTGAGAACAGAGTACCCCAAAACAATAGGAATTACCAACAGTTCCACTGCTACAAGTACACAATGAACCTACCCACACAACAGCAGCTGCCCATCTCAATCTCTGTATCATTACTGAGGTTGTGCCATAAGCGAACCTTCAGCCACACCATGCTGCTGCTCACCAGTCAAGCTCTTTTGAGACAGCGTACGTCAATGGGTGATGGTTCCGATCTTTTGGACATCCTTACATCTCTAGAATATAACAACAAAACAAAAAGACAACATGACATTTAGCCACCAGTAACAAGTTTAAATTCAAATTAAATGGTCAGACAACGAGCTAAGCTGTTTTGTTTAATCTGCAGAACATTTTTGTTCTGACCAGCAGGATCAGAACGGGTCTTGGGAGAGCAGCACTTACCAGTGCTGTGAGGCAGAGAGTTGTGGGCAGTTTTGGTGCTCCGAGCCCCCCTCTGCTGCTGGTGGTGCGAGCCAGGACAGGTATGCGCGATCGGAACGAACGCTGGAACCCTGTGCTGAAGGGGGGGTTTTCCAGTGCGTGCATTTCCAGAGCTGTCCAAGAGAGAATGGCACAGTCCCACAGTAAGATAACACTGTGTCCAGGAGCCCTATTCATACTGGTTGCAATTCCCCTAAGCCCAGTCCATTCTGAAAGCAGTAGAGTGAACTGGAGCTCCAAATTTGCAGTCACATGGTGTACAGAAGTGACTCCTGTGTGCATGATCAAAAGGATGCAGGATGTTGTACAGCAGGACAGAACAGGCAAGTCAGTCCATTCAGCAACACCCATTCTGATTGGCTCCTCTCTGGGACCGTCAGTAGCAGAAGCCATTTTCCATCTATTGGCCATCCGTGTGCAGCTACAGTAGGCAAGCTCTTACCCAAGCAGACCTTGTGGGCCTCTTCGGCATACTCTGAATGCCAGGATAGAGAATCCAGGCACTGCCCAGAGGCCTGAAAAAGAAGCAAAGTAATCAGGAGCATGAAGCATTGCTGCTCTGTTAAAAGTCAATTTAAATCTAGTCTACACAGCAGGAGTGTGTCACAGCAGATTTTTATGACAAACACTTCAGCCGATTAGTGAGCCAGCACACACACTTGACACCCCTGCTACAAACAAAATCACAACATTACCGTTACCCAACAGATGTTTTCTATTCCATAAAGGATTAGTGTCAATTTATTAATTAACTTTTTGCACACAAGTAGAACCATAGATATTATAATCTGCATGAGATACAACAATATTGCAATATGATATATTCTAATGGATGTTCAGAAACACGTTACTGACGAACACAGGAGCTGACCTGGTAGGGTCTCACTAACCTGCGAAACGTCATCCTGGGACACACTGCAGGTGAACATGGTCTCGTCCACCTGTGTGGCACAATCCGACATGGTAATCTCCACTGTCTGGGTGGCTGCATCCCGAAAGCTGGTCTCCTTGACCGATCTGGTCCCTGAGGAGAGATTTCTCTCAGCCCCAGACGACAGGGAGGACCTGTCTGGAATGAAAAGAAACAGAACAGGCACCTTGTGACACACTCACACTTCACCTTGCTTACACAACTATGAAACAGACACTTCTAGTCATCACAGCTAGTCTGGAGCTGTTCAAAGCTGGTCTGTAGCTGGCCAAAGCTGGTCAAATCCAATGAAGCAGGTAGAGTACACTGATGGCCAACCTGGTTGACCAGCTGAAAGTATCAAAACGTATCACAGTTTAAACCAGCGTGACCAGTTTAGGCTGGTTTACACTGGAATTTTCAGCAGCAATGTGTGTTTATGAAGTAGGAGGAAGCTTCTCAGGGAAAGACTGAAATAGCTTCTAAAGTCAATCTACTTGTGCACTGTGACGTGGCAGGGCAGACCAATAGTAAATTTACTACAGGGTGTAATGTGGCCCAGTCCATGATATGTCCCTGAGTGACACCAAAATTACTTCATTCATACAAGATATTTTAACTTTTATCGATATTTCAGTTGCGACGCACATTTGTGAACTAGCTAACAGTTTTGTTTGGAAGTGCAAAATCAATGGCAAATTTGCCTACCTGGTGTAGTCTCACAGCCCACCCGATTCGATAATGACCTCCTTATTTGATTAAATTTACGATTTAGCCAAATCCTCAGAGCTGAACATTTCGTTATTTTGAGCTGTTTGTTTGATGATCGCATATCTATTATGAGAAAAGTTTTAACCGTTAAGAACTTTCAGACAATCAATTCTAGTTGTATCTTGGTTTTCTCGGTGGCTATTTATAAAGACTTTTCCTCGATATTATTTGACGTAATAGAAGCAGAATTTTGAAGCCGATCTCAACTGAATTCCATTTTATTTGGCTTCCATAACATTCGTGAACTGGTTTCTCTTGTGACGTTAAATAAACATTCGAATTCTTGTGTTATTTTGCAACTTGCCTTTGACTGCTTATGCAGTCCCGACACTTCAGTCATAACCATACTGCCTTGGTCTGGTAAATATTTCTTTAGTACCACACAATAAGCGAACGCGAAAAGAAATGTAGCTGAACTACGTGCAGCTCAGAAATCGTTCGGCGCTCAGTGATGTCACAAGTAATATTAGATAATAGCAGAAATAATACGAAATAACAATAATAACAAAAACTAACAAGATATATTATCTTTTTTTATCATGCAGACAAGTAGAAATGTAACATAAACAACTGGTGACTGATGAACCAGTGTTGGAGAGTACAGGTGTCATCTAAAATAATTTCCCCCTCAGAAATAAATTCACCCCTGTCAACATTAAATGGGAATGTCTGTTTCAGCGAGCGTTGGAGTGACAGCCACTGTCTATTGGAGTCACACAGCTGGAGTGAAAACCATGCGTACTTTTACACAGCGTACATCTCACATTTTCCACATCTGTAATTGACGTGGCATCTAACTGACACTTGTCTGAGCAAGGATATTCCACTGGTTTAATTGATCTTGTCCCGATTCCTCTATTCTCCTATCTCATCCTTGCATATCTCCCTGCATCCACTGGTGGGTAGTACAAAGGGGCAAGGAAAAGATATAAGGAAGAGATGCAAAGAGTGAAAATAAGCAGTTGGAATGGCCCCATAAAAAATGGACAGGGATCCATATCGGGATGCAAGGAGTAAGAACAAGCTATTTAAATGAACCCATTGATTCTGGAGAGGGTTCCACACTGGGACACAGAAATATGCACAATCAGTAAATTTTCATTGTATTGCTGATTTGAAACTAGTGCATCATGAGTTAAAACCACAGTTTGTGGTTAGAACACAGTGTTATTTTGGACCAAGCACTGTAAATTATTTCGCCCCGAACAGGGACTTGAACCCTGGACCCTCAGATTAAAAGTCTGATGCTCTTACCGACTGAGCTATCCAGGCTCTTTCGGGGATTTAAATTCATGGGATCAGGAGTCTGATCTATACTGGGAAATGAATAACACATTCATAATCACTGATATTTGCTATTGGGGAGTTTCTCATTCATAATAATATGCTAATGTGGTCAATTTACAGAAGGTGGCCATTCCTTTGGACCTCCTACCGCAATGGTAGCGCGTCTGACTCCAGATCAGAAGGTTGCGTGTTCAAATCCATCAGGTTCAGCTCTTCGTTTCCTGCTGTACCCTTCTTATATGAAAAAATTGCAGTTTATGAAGGAACAACAGGCTCTGAAAGGAACCAGTCATTTCTCCACTGTGACTTCAGGCCCAGGACTTAAAACACAATGGCGTCCACCCTTTCTTGCTGTTTCATTCATTTGAGTCATAGAGCTTGTTACAAGGATGGTTGGTTGGCTGATTTAACAGTGAACTTTGGAGATGAGACTCAAACTTGTGCAACCCAAGTGGGGTGTTTATTTACAAAAGTGTCCCCAACTATTATACAAACCTTTATACATATTTACACAACAAAAGAACAGCACATCAATTACACCCATTAAATTACACCCACCTACTGCCAGCCACCACTGAGAGCAAATGATTATCCGGACTATACCATTTCTATACAATATTCAATTATCTCAGAAGAAATGACAGTATATATTTTTACACATAGAAATCATTATACATATAGTATCCGTTGCTACTTTATATCTAATAATCACATATCTAATTGGGTATGAGAAAATATTACGAATGCACTTTATGGTCTCCCCTTGTCTAAAATAGCTAATTCTTCTTGTCCATGGCTTCCAATGAAATTGCACAGAATCGTGACATTCGGATCACGCCATTCCAGTTTGAACATGGAACAAACGAAATAAACCACAGTTAGTAGCAGCTCCTGAAATTGTGTTTATTGAACATAGTATACTTAAATAAATGTATTTAATGTTTGTAACCAGATGTTAAGTTTAGTTATTTGCAGTACATTATGTTAGTGAACAGATGTACAGTAGCGAATGTGTTTGAGTTGACAAACCAGCAAACATAAATTGTGCGCACTGCATTTATGAAAGCAGCGTACTTGCGCCAACATAGATGTGCCAATGACAGTCGGTCCTATTTGTCCACTGAGATTAATGGGGTACCTGAGGGAAACTTTGATACACCATACATGAATTGGTCAAAGGTGGATGGTTGAGTACCTCCCAGAGCCAAATGGGTGGCAGGACACGCACACAACACAGAGGTGACAACGACTATTTAAGGAATGTAATGAAATAATCAAGAATGTTGATTTGGGACAGACTTGCCATAGACGTGGAAGCACAAACAGGGGTGTTCTGATCTATTAGAGTGGATCAGACATGTACACAAAGGCAAAATTGGATATTTGGTTAGCTGGCACCTTATTGGTACACTTTGTTCTGGGATAAGGGTGCAAAGCAAGTGCTTGAACAACACTATTATAATTGTAAATGTCCAGCTTTTACCTGGTATGTTTCATGCTGTAAAGGAGACTATTTAGGCTTTGTTGGTAAACTGTTATTGACTTAAACTTTGTAACTACAAGGACCAAATTCCGAGCATTTAATGTACAGTAGCATGAAGTAACATCAACACTATGATAGTTTCAGTCATATTATGGACTGCCCCTGCACAGTACTGTGTACCAATGAAAACTATGATAGGTTTCTTTTATGATCGGATGCTTTTGCGTTTCATTTTTTGGCATATTAAAAGAAATGGACCCATCTAGTGGCCTTAAAAAACATAACTGACACAGTGACAGGTGACACGGATGAAAATGGCCGATCAGGTGTATAATAAATAAATAAAGAAAAAGAAAAATGTAGCTAGCTATAGGTTATTTCTAGGACATTTTATTTTCTTACAGCGTGAGCAAGGTTATTTCATTAGCTATGTATGACAGAAAATGTAGAGTTCAATCCAGATAGCTAGTTACAAAGGATCATTCAGAGAAATTGAATGCATTAAACTGCTTAAGTAATCTATTAAACTCATATAAAACATATAATTCATGGTGAAATTTGCGGTTATCTTTACCTACCAACACAGGAAAATAAAACAGCGATTTACCTCATTCAAGATTCGCGCGTCTCTCAGCCCGAGACAGTCGAGCAAGCGATTAGTACATTTTTGGTAAAATCTTGGCACACATACGCGCCCTGGCTGGCTAGTGCATTCAATTCTTGGTAGATTCTTGGTAGCGAATGGAGATTTCATTGGATCTGACTACCAAGAATTACAGAGACTCACGGCTTCGTCGGGGCGCCATACTGGGTACTGCCTTTGCCTTTAGAACTGACACACGCGGATTGAAATCCCCCTCCGACTGAAGCACGTGTAACTCATTATGCTGGCTTGGCTAAGTAAAAATACAACATTTAAACTATTGCTTTTGCATCTGTAAAATCTTTGCGAGAAACTCATTTACTTTTCTGAAATCCAAATAAAATACACCCACACTTTACACAGTTCCGCTTTCCACATTTTCACTTTGTCTTACGTTAGTTACCTTGCTAACAGGACGACACACCGAGTGTGTAACATTACTACACATACAGGCGCCTCGGAAATTGATCTCTAAAATCTAAAATCTTGTGATTTGGTCCAGTTGGTAATGTTACCGGTCGTATAGAACATGCTGCGACATAATGATTTCACGCCAGGTATGTCCAGTTTCTTTCACTCAAAAAACGGTTCACATTCACATTCACCCTGTTCTCATAACTACTTCTTAACCAGGATAGGCTACTGCAGCTAACTTCAACCCTGCAATGCCACATTTAAAAATTTAACTAGCCCTATACAGCCTCTACCAACATACAATTAGTAGGTCTGTCATGTGCAATAACCCCACAACCCATATGTCCAAATCAGTATCATTATAAAGTAAAGCACAAAAATGACACTGAAAACACTATTTTCTTCACATTTTTTCAGTAAAGGCAGAAATGGCATCATCTGGTATAAAGACCCTGGAACTATAAGACTTTATGATGTGACAAAACACATACAACTAGTGTGAAATAATATGATGCAAGCCCATAGTCCACCAGCAACAGTACCTGGCAGATGTGGCCAATCACTGACCCAGAATCTGCAAAAACCTTAAATCCTACTGAGGCTTCATACTGATCATTCCTCACTTGTTTCACGAAAATGAAACATGTTGATTAAGCTAAGCGCAGCCTTAGAGAAATGACAGGGAATTTTAAAAGGTTCTAGCAGATAAAAACCCTGCTCTGTTCAGCTGTGTCAGGATGCTGACTCCACCAAGGCAGAATCAGGAAGCAGTTGATGCCAAGTGGAGACTGTACTGGGGCAGGTCACTGGCATGTGCCCCCACATAAAGGGAGGATGGACAGTGAAATTAGGTCTCCGGTATCTGGAAGTGCTGATAATACCAGGTCTAATTTGAATGTTGATTAGATTATTTTTTATTTTGTTATTTATTGAAGAGATGGAAAAGGGGGACATGGAGATGGGTATAGTGTTGATGGTAAGAACATGACTTAGAAGGAAGATGGTATCAGCAGCTGGTTTAGAGGGAAGATGGAATCAGAAGGTAGCTTAGAAGGTAGACAGTGTCAGAAGGTAGCTTAGAAGGAAGATAGTGTCAGAAGGTAGCTTAGAAGGAAGATAGTGTCAGAAGGTAGCTTAGAAGGAAGATAGTATCAGAAGGTAACTTAGAAGGAAGACAGAACCAGCAGCTGATTAGGGTTAGGGTTGATGGAAGATGGAATTAGAAGGTCTGCAGCATCTAGTTGAAAGCGCTGATGATGGTCATGAGCTGGGGTGGTGTTCTGGCTAAGGGCCTGTGGCACGCTGCACAATCCGCTGCTATCTTGCCACCTGCTTGACTGTGTTTTGTCCAATTCCAGCTGAGAACAGAGTACCCCAAAACAATAGGAATTACCAACAGTTCCACTGCTACAAGTACACAATGAACCTACCCACACAACAGCAGCTGCCCATCTCAATCTCTGTATCATTACTGAGGTTGTGCCATAAGCGAACCTTCAGCCACACCATGCTGCTGCTCACCAGTCAAGCTCTTTTGAGACAGCGTACGTCAATGGGTGATGGTTCCGATCTTTTGGACATCCTTACATCTCTAGAATATAACAACAAAACAAAAAGACAACATGACATTTAGCCACCAGTAACAAGTTTAAATTCAAATTAAATGGTCAGACAACGAGCTAAGCTGTTTTGTTTAATCTGCAGAACATTTTTGTTCTGACCAGCAGGATCAGAACGGGTCTTGGGAGAGCAGCACTTACCAGTGCTGTGAGGCAGAGAGTTGTGGGCAGTTTTGGTGCTCCGAGCCCCCCTCTGCTGCTGGTGGTGCGAGCCAGGACAGGTATGCGCGATCGGAACGAAACGCTGGAACCCTGTGCTGAAGGGGGGGTTTTCCAGTGCGTGCATTTCCAGAGCTGTCCAAGAGAGAATGGCACAGTCCCACAGTAAGATAACACTGTGTCCAGGAGCCCTATTCATACTGGTTGCAATTCCCCTAAGCCCAGTCCATTCTGAAAGCAGTAGAGTGAACTGGAGCTCCAAATTTGCAGTCACATGGTGTACAGAAGTGACTCCTGTGTGCATGATCAAAAGGATGCAGGATGTTGTACAGCAGGACAGAACAGGCAAGTCAGTCCATTCAGCAACACCCATTCTGATTGGCTCCTCTCTGGGACCGTCAGTAGCAGAAGCCATTTTCCATCTATTGGCCATCCGTGTGCAGCTACAGTAGGCAAGCTCTTACCCAAGCAGACCTTGTGGGCCTCTTCGGCATACTCTGAATGCCAGGATAGAGAATCCAGGCACTGCCCAGAGGCCTGAAAAAGAAGCAAAGTAATCAGGAGCATGAAGCATTGCTGCTCTGTTAAAAGTCAATTTAAATCTAGTCTACACAGCAGGAGTGTGTCACAGCAGATTTTTATGACAAACACTTCAGCCGATTAGTGAGCCAGCACACACACTTGACACCCCTGCTACAAACAAAATCACAACATTACCGTTACCCAACAGATGTTTTCTATTCCATAAAGGATTAGTGTCAATTTATTAATTAACTTTTTGCACACAAGTAGAACCATAGATATTATAATCTGCATGAGATACAACAATATTGCAATATGATATATTCTAATGGATGTTCAGAAACACGTTACTGACGAACACAGGAGCTGACCTGGTAGGGTCTCACTAACCTGCGAAACGTCATCCTGGGACGCACTGCAGGTGAACATGGTCTCGTCCACCTGTGTGGCACAATCCGACATGGTAATCTCCACTGTCTGGGTGGCTGCATCCCGAAAGCTGGTCTCCTTGACCGATCTGGTCCCTGAGGAGAGATTTCTCTCAGCCCCAGACGACAGGGAGGACCTGTCTGGAATGAAAAGAAACAGAACAGGCACCTTGTGACACACTCACACTTCACCTTGCTTACACAACTATGAAACAGACACTTCTAGTCATCACAGCTAGTCTGGAGCTGTTCAAAGCTGGTCTGTAGCTGGCCAAAGCTGGTCAAATCCAATGAAGCAGGTAGAGTACACTGATGGCCAACCTGGTTGACCAGCTGAAAGTATCAAAACGTATCACAGTTTAAACCAGCGTGACCAGTTTAGGCTGGTTTACACTGGAATTTTCAGCAGCAATGTGTCTTTATGAAGTAGGAGGAAGCTTCTCAGGGAAAGACTGAAATAGCTTCTAAAGTCAATCTACTTGTGCACTGTGACGTGGCAGGGCAGACCAATAGTAAATTTACTACAGGGTGTAATGTGGCCCAGTCCATGATATGTCCCTGAGTGACACCAAAATTACTTCATTCATACAAGATATTTTAACTTTTATCGATATTTCAGTTGCGACGCACATTTGTGAACTAGCTAACAGTTTTGTTTGGAAGTGCAAAATCAATGGCAAATTTGCCTACCTGGTGTAGTCTCACAGCCCACCCGATTCGATAATGACCTCCTTATTTGATTAAATTTACGATTTAGCCAAATCCTCAGAGCTGAACATTTCGTTATTTTGAGCTGTTTGTTTGATGATCGCATATCTATTATGAGAAAAGTTTTAACCGTTAAGAACTTTCAGACAATCAATTCTACTTGTATCTTGGTTTTCTCGGTGGCTATTTATAAAGACTTTTCCTCGATATTATTTGACGTAATAGAAGCAGAATTTTGAAGCCGATCTCAACTGAATTCCATTTTATTTGGCTTCCATAACATTCGTGAACTGGTTTCTCTTGTGACGTTAAATAAACATTCGAATTCTTGTGTTATTTTGCAACTTGCCTTTGACTGCTTATGCAGTCCCGACACTTCAGTCATAACCATACTGCCTTGGTCTGGTAAATATTTCTTTAGTACCACACAATAAGCGAACGCGAAAAGAAATGTAGCTGAACTACGTGCAGCTCAGAAATCGTTCGGCGCTCAGTGATGTCACAAGTAATATTAGATAATAGCAGAAATAATACGAAATAACAATAATAACAAAAACTAACAAGATATATTATCTTTTTTTATCATGCAGACAAGTAGAAATGTAACATAAACAACTGGTGACTGATGAACCAGTGTTGGAGAGTACAGGTGTCATCTAAAATAATTTCCCCCTCAGAAATAAATTCACCCCTGTCAACATTAAATGGGAATGTCTGTTTCAGCGAGCGTTGGAGTGACAGCCACTGTCTATTGGAGTCACACAGCTGGAGTGAAAACCATGCGTACTTTTACACAGCGTACATCTCACATTTTCCACATCTGTAATTGACGTGGCATCTAACTGACACTTGTCTGAGCAAGGATATTCCACTGGTTTAATTGATCTTGTCCCGATTCCTCTATTCTCCTATCTCATCCTTGCATATCTCCCTGCATCCACTGGTGGGTAGTACAAAGGGGCAAGGAAAAGATATAAGGAAGAGATGCAAAGAGTGAAAATAAGCAGTTGGAATGGCCCCATAAAAAATGGACAGGGATCCATATCGGGATGCAAGGAGTAAGAACAAGCTATTTAAATGAACCCATTGATTCTGGAGAGGGTTCCACACTGGGACACAGAAATATGCACAATCAGTAAATTTTCATTGTATTGCTGATTTGAAACTAGTGCATCATGAGTTAAAACCACAGTTTGTGGTTAGAACACAGTGTTATTTTGGACCAAGCACTGTAAATTATTTCGCCCGAACAGGGACTTGAACCCTGGACCCTCAGATTAAAAGTCTGATGCTCTACCGACTGAGCTATCCAGGCTCTTTCGGGGATTTAAATTCATGGGATCAGGAGTCTGATCTATACTGGGAAATGAATAACACATTCATAATCACTGATATTTGCTATTGGGGAGTTTCTCATTCATAATAATATGCTAATGTGGTCAATTTACAGAAGGTGGCCATTCCTTTGGACCTCCTACCGCAATGGTAGCGCGTCTGACTCCAGATCAGAAGGTTGCGTGTTCAAATCCCATCAGGTTCAGCTCTTCGTTTCCTGCTGTACCCTTCTTATATGAAAAAATTGCAGTTTATGAAGGAACAACAGGCTCTGAAAGGAACCAGTCATTTCTCCACTGTGACTTCAGGCCCAGGACTTAAAACACAATGGCGTCCACCCTTTCTTGCTGTTTCATTCATTTGAGTCATAGAGCTTGTTACAAGGATGGTTGGTTGGCTGATTTAACAGTGAACTTTGGAGATGAGACTCAAACTTGTGCAACCCAAGTGGGGTGTTTTATTTACAAAAGTGTCCCCAACTATTATACAAACCTTTATACATATTTACACAACAAAAGAACAGCACATCAATTACACCCATTAAATTACACCCACCTACTGCCAGCCACCACTGAGAGCAAATGATTATCCGGACTATACCATTTCTATACAATATTCAATTATCTCAGAAGAAATGACAGTATATATTTTTACACATAGAAATCATTATACATATAGTATCCGTTGCTACTTTATATCTAATAATCACATATCTAATTGGGTATGAGAAAATATTACGAATGCACTTTATGGTCTCCCCTTGTCTAAAATAGCTAATTCTTCTTGTCCATGGCTTCCAATGAAATTGCACAGAATCGTGACATTCGGATCACGCCATTCCAGTTTGAACATGGAACAAACGAAATAAACCACAGTTAGTAGCAGCTCCTGAAATTGTGTTTATTGAACATAGTATACTTAAATAAATGTATTTAATGTTTGTAACCAGATGTTAAGTTATTTGCAGTACATTATGTTAGTGAACAGATGTACAGTAGCGAATGTGTTTGAGTTGACAAACCAGCAAACATAAATTGTGCGCACTGCATTTATGAAAGCAGCGTACTTGCGCCAACATAGATGTGCCAATGACAGTCGGTCCTATTTGTCCACTGAGATTAATGGGGTACCTGAGGGAAACTTTGATACACCATACATGAATTGGTCAAAGGTGGATGGTTGAGTACCTCCCAGAGCCAAATGGGTGGCAGGACACGCACACAACACAGAGGTGACAACGACTATTTAAGGAATGTAATGAAATAATCAAGAATGTTGATTTGGGACAGACTTGCCATAGACGTGGAAGCACAAACAGGGGTGTTCTGATCTATTAGAGTGGATCAGACATGTACACAAAGGCAAAATTGGATATTTGGTTAGCTGGCACCTTATTGGTACACTTTGTTCTGGGATAAGGGTGCAAAGCAAGTGCTTGAACAACACTATTATAATTGTAAATGTCCAGCTTTTACCTGGTATGTTTCATGCTGTAAAGGAGACTATTTAGGCTTTGTTGGTAAACTGTTATTGACTTAAACTTTGTAACTACAAGGACCAAATTCCGAGCATTTAATGTACAGTAGCATGAAGTAACATCAACACTATGATAGTTTCAGTCATATTATGGACTGCCCCTGCACAGTACTGTGTACCAATGAAAACTATGATAGGTTTCTTTTATGATCGGATGCTTTTGCGTTTCATTTTTTGGCATATTAAAAGAAATGGACCCATCTAGTGGCCTTAAAAAACATAACTGACACAGTGACAGGTGACACGGATGAAAATGGCCGATCAGGTGTATAATAAATAAATAAAGAAAAAGAAAAATGTAGCTAGCTATAGGTTATTTCTAGGACATTTTATTTTCTTACAGCGTGAGCAAGGTTATTTCATTAGCTATGTATGACAGAAAATGTAGAGTTCAATCCAGATAGCTAGTTACAAAGGATCATTCAGAGAAATTGAATGCATTAAACTGCTTAAGTAATCTATTAAACTCATATAAAACATATAATTCATGGTGAAATTTGCGGTTATCTTTACCTACCAACACAGGAAAATAAAACAGCGATTTACCTCATTCAAGATTCGCGCGTCTCTCAGCCCGAGACAGTCGAGCAAGCGATTAGTACATTTTTGGTAAAATCTTGGCACACATACGCGCCCTGGCTGGCTAGTGCATTCAATTCTTGGTAGATTCTTGGTAGCGAATGGAGATTTCATTGGATCTGACTACCAAGAATTACAGAGACTCACGGCTTCGTCGGGGCGCCATACTGGGTACTGCCTTTGCCTTTAGAACTGACACACGCGGATTGAAATCCCCCTCCGACTGAAGCACGTGTAACTCATTATGCTGGCTTGGCTAAGTAAAAATACAACATTTAAACTATTGCTTTTGCATCTGTAAAATCTTTGCGAGAAACTCATTTACTTTTCTGAAATCCAAATAAAATACACCCACACTTTACACAGTTCCGCTTTCCACATTTTCACTTTGTCTTACGTTAGTTACCTTGCTAACAGGACGACACACCGAGTGTGTAACATTACTACACATACAGGCGCCTCGGAAATTGATCTCTAAAATCTAAAATCTTGTGATTTGGTCCAGTTGGTAATGTTACCGGTCGTATAGAACATGCTGCGACATAATGATTTCACGCCAGGTATGTCCAGTTTCTTTCACTCAAAAAAACGGTTCACATTCACATTCACCCTGTTCTCATAACTACTTCTTAACCAGGATAGGCTACTGCAGCTAACTTCAACCCTGCAATGCCACATTTAAAAATTTAACTAGCCCTATACAGCCTCTACCAACATACAATTAGTAGGTCTGTCATGTGCAATAACCCCACAACCCATATGTCCAAATCAGTATCATTATAAAGTAAAGCACAAAAATGACACTGAAAACACTATTTTCTTCACATTTTTTCAGTAAAGGCAGAAATGGCATCATCTGGTATAAAGACCCTGGAACTATAAGACTTTATGATGTGACAAAACACATACAACTAGTGTGAAATAATATGATGCAAGCCCATAGTCCACCAGCAACAGTACCTGGCAGATGTGGCCAATCACTGACCCAGAATCTGCAAAAACCTTAAATCCTACTGAGGCTTCATACTGATCATTCCTCACTTGTTTCACGAAAATGAAACATGTTGATTAAGCTAAGCGCAGCCTTAGAGAAATGACAGGGAATTTTAAAAGGTTCTAGCAGATAAAAACCCTGCTCTGTTCAGCTGTGTCAGGATGCTGACTCCACCAAGGCAGAATCAGGAAGCAGTTGATGCCAAGTGGAGACTGTACTGGGGCAGGTCACTGGCATGTGCCCCCACATAAAGGGAGGATGGACAGTGAAATTAGGTCTCCGGTATCTGGAAGTGCTGATAATACCAGGTCTAATTTGAATGTTGATTAGATTATTTTTTATTTTGTTATTTATTGAAGAGATGGAAAAGGGGGACATGGAGATGGGTATAGTGTTGATGGTAAGAACATGACTTAGAAGGAAGATGGTATCAGCAGCTGGTTTAGAGGGAAGATGGAATCAGAAGGTAGCTTAGAAGGTAGACAGTGTCAGAAGGTAGCTTAGAAGGAAGATAGTGTCAGAAGGTAGCTTAGAAGGAAGATAGTGTCAGAAGGTAGCTTAGAAGGAAGATAGTATCAGAAGGTAACTTAGAAGGAAGACAGAACCAGCAGCTGATTAGGGTTAGGGTTGATGGAAGATGGAATTAGAAGGTCTGCAGCATCTAGTTGAAAGCGCTGATGATGGTCATGAGCTGGGGTGGTGTTCTGGCTAAGGGCCTGTGGCACGCTGCACAATCCGCTGCTATCTTGCCACCTGCTTGACTGTGTTTTGTCCAATTCCAGCTGAGAACAGAGTACCCCAAAACAATAGGAATTACCAACAGTTCCACTGCTACAAGTACACAATGAACCTACCCACACAACAGCAGCTGCCCATCTCAATCTCTGTATCATTACTGAGGTTGTGCCATAAGCGAACCTTCAGCCACACCATGCTGCTGCTCACCAGTCAAGCTCTTTTGAGACAGCGTACGTCAATGGGTGATGGTTCCGATCTTTTGGACATCCTTACATCTCTAGAATATAACAACAAAACAAAAAGACAACATGACATTTAGCCACCAGTAACAAGTTTAAATTCAAATTAAATGGTCAGACAACGAGCTAAGCTGTTTTGTTTAATCTGCAGAACATTTTTGTTCTGACCAGCAGGATCAGAACGGGTCTTGGGAGAGCAGCACTTACCAGTGCTGTGAGGCAGAGAGTTGTGGGCAGTTTTGGTGCTCCGAGCCCCCCTCTGCTGCTGGTGGTGCGAGCCAGGACAGGTATGCGCGATCGGAACAAACGCTGGAACCCTGTGCTGAAGGGGGGGTTTTCCAGTGCGTGCATTTCCAGAGCTGTCCAAGAGAGAATGGCACAGTCCCACAGTAAGATAACACTGTGTCCAGGAGCCCTATTCATACTGGTTGCAATTCCCCTAAGCCCAGTCCATTCTGAAAGCAGTAGAGTGAACTGGAGCTCCAAATTTGCAGTCACATGGTGTACAGAAGTGACTCCTGTGTGCATGATCAAAAGGATGCAGGATGTTGTACAGCAGGACAGAACAGGCAAGTCAGTCCATTCAGCAACACCCATTCTGATTGGCTCCTCTCTGGGACCGTCAGTAGCAGAAGCCATTTTCCATCTATTGGCCATCCGTGTGCAGCTACAGTAGGCAAGCTCTTACCCAAGCAGACCTTGTGGGCCTCTTCGGCATACTCTGAATGCCAGGATAGAGAATCCAGGCACTGCCCAGAGGCCTGAAAAAGAAGCAAAGTAATCAGGAGCATGAAGCATTGCTGCTCTGTTAAAAGTCAATTTAAATCTAGTCTACACAGCAGGAGTGTGTCACAGCAGATTTTTATGACAAACACTTCAGCCGATTAGTGAGCCAGCACACACACTTGACACCCCTGCTACAAACAAAATCACAACATTACCGTTACCCAACAGATGTTTTCTATTCCATAAAGGATTAGTGTCAATTTATTAATTAACTTTTTGCACACAAGTAGAACCATAGATATTATAATCTGCATGAGATACAACAATATTGCAATATGATATATTCTAATGGATGTTCAGAAACACGTTACTGACGAACACAGGAGCTGACCTGGTAGGGTCTCACTAACCTGCGAAACGTCATCCTGGGACGCACTGCAGGTGAACATGGTCTCGTCCACCTGTGTGGCACAATCCGACATGGTAATCTCCACTGTCTGGGTGGCTGCATCCCGAAAGCTGGTCTCCTTGACCGATCTGGTCCCTGAGGAGAGATTTCTCTCAGCCCCAGACGACAGGGAGGACCTGTCTGGAATGAAAAGAAACAGAACAGGCACCTTGTGACACACTCACACTTCACCTTGCTTACACAACTATGAAACAGACACTTCTAGTCATCACAGCTAGTCTGGAGCTGTTCAAAGCTGGTCTGTAGCTGGCCAAAGCTGGTCAAATCCAATGAAGCAGGTAGAGTACACTGATGGCCAACCTGGTTGACCAGCTGAAAGTATCAAAACGTATCACAGTTTAAACCAGCGTGACCAGTTTAGGCTGGTTTACACTGGAATTTTCAGCAGCAATGTGTCTTTATGAAGTAGGAGGAAGCTTCTCAGGGAAAGACTGAAATAGCTTCTAAAGTCAATCTACTTGTGCACTGTGACGTGGCAGGGCAGACCAATAGTAAATTTACTACAGGGTGTAATGTGGCCCAGTCCATGATATGTCCCTGAGTGACACCAAAATTACTTCATTCATACAAGATATTTTAACTTTTATCGATATTTCAGTTGCGACGCACATTTGTGAACTAGCTAACAGTTTTGTTTGGAAGTGCAAAATCAATGGCAAATTTGCCTACCTGGTGTAGTCTCACAGCCCACCCGATTCGATAATGACCTCCTTATTTGATTAAATTTACGATTTAGCCAAATCCTCAGAGCTGAACATTTCGTTATTTTTGAGCTGTTTGTTTGATGATCGCATATCTATTATGAGAAAAGTTTTAACCGTCAAGAACTTTCAGACAATCAATTCTAGTTGTATCTTGGTTTTTCTCGGTGGCTATTTATAAAGACTTTTCCTCGATATTATTTGACGTAATAGAAGCAGAATTTTGAAGCCGATCTCAACTGAATTCCATTTTATTTGGCTTCCATAACATTCGTGAACTGGTTTCTCTTGTGACGTTAAATAAACATTCGAATTCTTGTGTTATTTTGCAACTTGCCTTTGACTGCTTATGCAGTCCCGACACTTCAGTCATAACCATACTGCCTTGGTCTGGTAAATATTTCTTTAGTACCACACAATAAGCGAACGCGAAAAGAAATGTAGCTGAACTACGTGCAGCTCAGAAATCGTTCGGCGCTCAGTGATGTCACAAGTAATATTAGATAATAGCAGAAATAATACGAAATAACAATAATAACAAAAACTAACAAGATATATTATCTTTTTTTATCATGCAGACAAGTAGAAATGTAACATAAACAACTGGTGACTGATGAACCAGTGTTGGAGAGTACAGGTGTCATCTAAAATAATTTCCCCCTCAGAAATAAATTCACCCCTGTCAACATTAAATGGGAATGTCTGTTTCAGCGAGCGTTGGAGTGACAGCCACTGTCTATTGGAGTCACACAGCTGGAGTGAAAACCATGCGTACTTTTACACAGCGTACATCTCACATTTTCCACATCTGTAATTGACGTGGCATCTAACTGACACTTGTCTGAGCAAGGATATTCCACTGGTTTAATTGATCTTGTCCCGATTCCTCTATTCTCCTATCTCATCCTTGCATATCTCCCTGCATCCACTGGTGGGTAGTACAAAGGGGCAAGGAAAAGATATAAGGAAGAGATGCAAAGAGTGAAAATAAGCAGTTGGAATGGCCCCATAAAAAATGGACAGGGATCCATATCGGGATGCAAGGAGTAAGAACAAGCTATTTAAATGAACCCATTGATTCTGGGTTCTGGCCAACCATCCATTCTGAAGGATGGATGGTTGGCTGATTTAACAGTGAACTTTGGAGATGAGACTCAAACTTGTGCAACCCAAGTGGGGTGTTTTATTTACAAAAGTGTCCCCAACTATTATACAAACCTTTATACATATTTACAAAACAAAAGAACAGCACATCAATTACACCCATTAAATTACACCCACCTACTGCCAGCCACCACTGAGAGCAAATGATTATCCGGACTATACCATTTCTATACAATATTCAGTTATCTCAGAAGAAATGACAGTATATATTTTTACACATAGAAATCATTATACATATAGTATCCGTTGCTACTTTATATCTAATAATCACACATCTAATTGTGTATGAGAAAATATTACGAATGCACTTCATGGTCTCCCCCCATCTAAAATAGCTAATTCTTCTTGTCCAGGGCTTCCAATAAAATTGCACAGAATCCTGACATTCGGATCACGTCGTTCCAGTTTGAACATGGAACAAACAAAATAAACGATTAGTAGCAACTCCTAACATTGCGTTTATTGAACTTGGTATAATTAAATAAATGTATTTAATTTTTGTAACCAGATGTTAGAAATATATTTACCTTGTTGCGCCTGATGTAAATTAAGAACAGTTCCTCAGATTAGATCGTCTACCGTAATTTAAACCGGTGAACGTTAGATGGCTACCTTGTTTGAAGCTGACACTGACAGGTAGGGCCTATTAGCTAAGGCAACTAGCTAGCTAAAACATTGTTAAAATTAATATTTCTTTATACTTGGTAATGTTACCATACTTATCCGTAGCTAGCCAGCTAGCTGGCAAGGTAAATTCGCTTGTCGTAACTTTTCCCCAGTTATGATTTAGTGAAATTTGCGGTTATATTTACCCCCCGACGCAGGAAAATAAACAGCTATTTACCTTATTCAAGATCGCGCTTCTCTCAGCCCGAGACACTCGAGCAAGCGATTGGTTAATTCTTGGTAGACATACGCGCTCTGATTGGCCGCGTCTTCAATTCTTGGTAGCGATACGCGCCCTGATTGGCTAGTGCCTTCAATTCTTGGTAGATTGTTGGTAGGGGTTTGACTGGATCTCAGTCATTTGGCCCTGCGTTTTTTAATTTTGCCGTCATTCAAACTTTGTGTCACATCAAAGTGTCAAATACCTCAAATTGCCTCATGCAAGACATTTAACCGAATGTTCAAAACTGCTGGCGAATACCTACAGAATGCATATTCCTTACTAAATGTAAAAGATCTTGTATATTTGCTACTTGTAAAATAAATAGTGTACATACATACATAGAAAATGTATTGTCCCCGTGGACACATTTCCCTCGCAGCATGTAACATTCACATTTACGAACATACCAAGAAAAACACAATCATTCAGGCAACAGAAAGGCTGGGCAGCTAAATTACAAACATACCGGATACAAATTGGACGTATCGAGGCCTATTCAATCAATATTGACTCTTACAAATCCACACATACAGTGAGCACCATAATTCATTGGACAGTGACCTTTTTTGTTATTTTGGTTCTGTACTCTAGCACTTTGAGTTTGAAAGGATACCATGACAATGAGGTTGAAGTGTAGACTGTCAGCTTTAATTTGAGGGTATTTTCATCCATATCGGATGAACCGTTTATAAATGACAAGCACCTTTTGTACATGGTCCCCCCATTTTAAGGTACTATGAGTATTTGTTGAATTGGCTTCACAGATGTGTTTTGTTAGGCAGGTGTATTCATTTGTGTCGTTAGTGAATGCAGAAGAGAGCTGTTGATGTCTAGTCTTGATTCTAGACTTTGCAATTGCCTTTGGAGATTGTTGTTGGGGTGTGACAACATGAGGAAGACAGCAGTGTCGATGCAAATTAAGCTGGCCATCATAAGGCTCAGAAATTAAAATCAATCAATCAGAAACATTGCAAAAACCCTGGGAATGCCCAAGTCAACAGTTTGGTTCATCATTAACAAGAAAAAAACAACTGGTGAACTCAATTATGTCAAAAGACCCGGTACACCGAGGAAGACCACTGTAGTGGATGACTGGAGAATGCTCTCTATGGGGAAGAAAACCCCCCTGACAACAGCCCAACAGATCAAAAACACTCTCTTGGATGCAGGTGTAGATGTGTCAAAGTCTACCATACGTAGAAGACTACGCCAGCAGGACTACAGAGGGTACACTACAAGATGCAAACCACTGATAAGCCTGAAGAACAGAAAGGTGAGATTACAGTTTGCTAAAAAGCACCTAAAAGAGCCCCAACAGTTCTGGAACAAAGTCTTGTGGACAGATGAAACAAAGATTAACATGTACCAGAGTGATGGAAAGAGGAAAGTGTGGAGAAAAAAAGGAATGCCCATGATCCAAAGCATACCACCTCATCCGTGAAACATGGTGGAGGGGGTGTTATGGCTTGGGCCTGTATGGCTGCCAGTGGAACGGGCTCACTTGTCTTCATCGATGATGTGACTGCAGACAGAAGTAGAACAATGAATTCTGAAGTCTACATAAATATTTCATCTGCTCAGATAAAACCAAATGCCTCCAAACTCGTTGGACGGAACTTCATCATGCAACAAGACAATGACCCGAAACCTACTGCTAGAGCAACAAAGGGGTTTTTGACGGTCAAAAAGTGGAAAATCCTTGACTGGCGGATAGCCTACCTAGTTCACTGGCAAGCTGATATGCTAGCTAAGCATATTCGTTTTGCTGAGAAACATAAAAGAAGATAACTGAACATAATTGTATTATTAATGTCATACATATAACGTGATTACATGACACAGTACAGTCACGGATGGAAATTAAACTCCGTAAACATTTGATAATATATTTTAAAACATAACGGCAGACAGTCAGCTAGCCTCAAGTTCGTTGTGCAATCGTTCGTTCAGGTTGATGGGGTTTTCCGCACCGGACTGTCAATCACATTATAAAAATCACAGAACCGCTTAACTCTATGGTTTTGGCTCCAAATCGACAACATGGCCGCGCCCGCCATTGAGCTTCAAAACGTGTTTTAAAGACCCACGGAGAGTCAATGGGTGACGTCACAGTAGCTTTGTACATATTTTTTACAGTCTCTGGTTTTGAAGCTCAATGGCGGGCGCGGCCATGTTGTCGATTTGGAGCCAAAACCATAGAGTTATTTCCATCTGTGACTGTACTGTGTCATGTAATCACATTAGGCTATATGTATGACATTAATAATACAATTATGTTCAGTTATCTTCAAGTTATGTTTCTCAGAAAAACAAATATGCTTAGCTAGCATATCAGCTTGCCAGTGAGCTAGGTAGGCTATCCGTGGTTAGCTCACGCATTAGCAATATGAACCACAGGGGAAGAACATCGACTACCCTGATGGGCAATCAATCAGAGATGTGTAGGCTACTGTTGATTTGACTAGGCTAATTTTCATACAACTGTCTGGTAGACCTGCTGTTAACCGAGCAAGTTATCGTCATAGGTTTTCGCCACAGTCAGTTAATGAGCCAGTAACTGCAACGAGTCCATCGCCGTTTGTGGTGTTCACTTGCTGGATGACGCTAGCTGACCGATCGTTCGCAAGTCACTTAACGAATAAAAATTAACACTCAGTGGTGATTAACAAATCTACCAAGTATTTTAATAACTGATCTGCAGGCGTGTAAATATGACAACGCACTTTGTACAGCAAGTTTTCCACCTGGTGCATGAAGACATAAATAATGTACATTGAATTTCTAATTATTATTAGGCTATTATTATTTTTTCTTGTAGATCATCAAAACCAATGGAGAAAAGCCCATATAGGCTACGCAAGGAGCCCCCAGGACCGATTCTGAGAACCACTGTCTTACATGCTCTTGTCGGTCTCTTAAATGCTAAAAACATGTTCCTTTCTAAATGCCAGTCTTACAAAGATGGTTAATTTCGTTAAATTCTGTGTGTGTGATTTCATCGTGTGTTGTAGCTATGTTATCCAGCAAATAAACCTCAAGACTCTTAATTCGCTTCGTGAAACTGAAAATTGTGCAGTGTTTATCCCACAATCGGGATTATAGTAGCTTTGTCACATGCGTGAAGCATGGCCCAGGTAGATATTTACGGAATGTACACTTCTGTGACAAGTTTGAAAAATTGAATATTTGCCGGTTAGGGTTAGCTAGCTAGTCAAATGGCTTGGTAGCCGAAGTTTCGAACTGTTTTAGCATAGGCTACTGGACTACCAAATATAGCAAGCTGATCATGCTTTCTGCCAACTAATCATTTGGTTAAGTAGGCTAAAGGAAATAGTAAAAATGACTCGGCTAACGAAAAACTTCAGAGGAGGATTATTTTATGGTCGCCTAGTGCAGCTGTAAATAGCAGACGCCATAATGACTACAAAATGGGATGCCTGCATTTTCTGACTTCGCATTTGTCTGACTTCGCACATAGCTCAGAGGTAAGACCGGGCAGTCGGGGTTGCGCGGTCGGAGCCGGAATGTCAAGGCCAAGAGGCGCCACCTCCCACCCAGTGACCATAGACTGTAGCCCGTACTGTAGCTTAGTCTTCTGCAGTAAACAGGGAGTGACGCAAACTGTACCTCATTGGTCCACAACAAATATTATAACAGTGCCCAAATGACACAATAAATCATGAAATCGACCCATGGACAGTCATAAGACGAATATAATACACATATTGTGACTATTTGTTCTCATGAGAAAAAATTATTGACTTTGTATTTTGACCGCATTTGTACCGTAGACTTACATGGAAACCGGAAATGAAAACACCTATACTGGAGCCAGCCGTAGTGGCGCTACTATTTTTTACAGTCTCTAGCCGCGTTTCCACCGCAGGAAATTTCTGATTGGTCGACTACTTGCAGTGTTATTTCTTTTATTTCAGCTGCCATGTTTAAAAATCTGCAGCCGCAAACCGATTTATTTTCATAATAACTTCAAATCAAACTTGTATGTTATGCGGCGCAGTAGCCTAGTTTTGGTTGTATCCTGCCAACGCCTTGGAATTATAACGTGTGCTCTTCTATTCTTTTCTTGCTTTAGTATTCGTTTTATAAAATGCTAAGCATTCGTGCTGGGACAGCATATTACGTACCAAAACATTCAAACGGATTAATTCGGTTGCTGAATATTTTCTTCCGGATTTTCTTTGTTAGTCCGTTGTAATTGACTCAAAACGTTTGATACAGTTATGTGAGGTATGCGGTAGTTCTGCGTAATTCACATTGTTGATACAGTAAAAGCAAACTGGAAATCACCTTCCGCACTTTTTGTCAGAGAAAATAATAACAGGTTAATTAATTTTTACTAGTAATCGTCGCTTTCTGGGCAGCTTTTGCTCTGACTGCTGGCTGTAATTTTTACTCTGCCTATTCTTCAATTCCACAAAAATGAGAAAAGACCAGGAAAATTGACTATGGACTAATTGATGGTGCATGGTTCGCATAAAAACTGGAGGGCATACACAGTTCAGGCTGCGTTTCCACCGCAGGAACTTTACCCCAAACGGAACTAGGAACCTTTTGAGGAAAAAATCTACGTGCGTTTCCACCGCAGGAACTAGGAACTAGGGTCTAAAACTTTAAATTTTCCGGGGGCTTTATTTTACCTCCAAAAGGTTCCTGCTCAGGGGGTAGTACTTTCCGAAAGTACAGGAACCTTTTGGGTGGAGCTTGCAGCGCTGAACATTTCTGATTGGTCGAGTACACGCAGCATTTTTTTTGTATTTATTTTCAACCGCCATGTTTGAAAATATGCAGCCGCAAACCAATTTATTTTCATAATAACTTCAAATCAAACTTGTATGTTATGCGGCGCAGTAGCCTAGTTTTAGTTATAGCCTGCCAACGTCTTGGAATTATAACGTGTGCTCTTCTGTTCTTTTCTTGCTTTAGTATTCGTTTTATAAAATGCTAAGCATTCGTGCTGGGACAGCATATTACGTACCAAACATTCAAACGGATTAATTCGTTGCTGAATGTGATTTTCTTTGTAGTCCGTTGTAATTGACTCAAAACGTTTGATACAGTTATGTGAGGTATGCGGTAGTTCTGCGTAATTCACATTGTTGATACAGTAAAAGCAAACTGGAAATCACCTTCCGCACTTTTTGTCAGAGAAAAATAACAGGTTAATTCTAGTAATCGTCGCTTTAGCTTTTTCTGACTGCTGTAATTTTACTCTGCCATTCTTCAATTCCACAAAAAGACCAGGAAGACTATGGACTAATTTATGGTGCATGGTTCGCATCTGGAGGGCACACTTCGCTGCTCGGCTAGCAGTAACTTCGAAGGAAAGCAAACGGTGGCTGTACCACTGCTAATTTAAATTTTCACGCAAGTCCGAGTTTTCGTTCTATTCTTGTCATTTTGCGATTAGCCTATATGGAATTGACAATGAGAAAGTAATCAAACAGCAAATTGTTTACAACGTGTGCATGTTTTCTGCTGTTGTTGCCAGTTATATTGGAAATGTGAATACATTCTGTCGCTTCGGATGTCAAGACATGAAAGTGAATGTTCGCATAAAAACATAATGAATGTGCTTGAGAGGATATATAAAACAGTTACAATCTGACTATTGGCCTGTTATATCCTTTTTGTTGCATAACAACGGTCCAAGTTCAACTACCAACGACAGTTTTGCTTGACAACGGTAAAATATGCCCAAACGGCTGCAGAAGAATATTTCAATTCCAGGTGATTAAATTGATTTTAAAAAATCAATAAATACAAAAGTAACCATATATAGTCATTGTTGGTAACCCGTTATATACGTGGAATAAACCCCTCCGGGCTGTCCCGGTTATTAGAAAATAATGTAGGCTACTTCGGTGGTAGTATGGGGTTACAGAATAAATCATAGGACAGATGGACCGACGACAACGTCGCTATTTTACACGTCAGCGAACTAATTTGCCTAATCTTCGCGGAACTTTAGACCCCGGTGGAAACGCAGGCAACCATTGTTTGAAGGAACCTTTTAGTTCCTGGAAAAGTAGTTCCTGGGACTAAAAGTTCCGGGTAATTTGGTGGAAACGCGGCTATTGTTGGTAACCCGTTGTATATAAGTGGAATAAACCCCTCCGGGCTGTCCTGGTTATTAGAAAATAATGTAGGCTACTTCGGTGGTAGTATGGGGTTACAGAATAAATCATAGGACAGATGGACCGACGACAACGTCGCTTTTTCATACGTCAGTGGGCTAATTTGCCTAATCTTCGCGATACTTTAGACCGCGGTGGAAACGCAGACAACCATGGGCTGAAGGAACCTTTTAGTTCCTTGAAAAGTAGTTCCTGGGACTAAAAGTTCCGGGTACTTTTGGTGGAAACGCGGCTTCTGTGGCGCTAGTGAGCAACCAGTAACAACAAGACCAGGAAATGAGCTTCAAAAACGACGTGTGGTTTTGGCCGCTTGGTTCTAAATGAATTTCTAGAAGGGCGACAATTAGTGGTCCTCACTCCAGCTGAAACGGACATTCCCTTTAAATGTTGACGTCATAATGACGGGTGAATTTATTTCTGAAGGGGAAATTATTTTAGATGATACCGCTACTCTCCAGCACTGTGGTTAAACGGTCGCCATTAACTTTTCTCAAGAAATAACCCTCAGTTGTTTATGTTACATTTCTTACCCGTTTGCCTGGTACAACAATACGGCATTGTCCGTTATTATTATTCAATTATGTCAAGTGTCAACAATTATCTATGTTACTTGTGACATTACTGCATTGGGACTGCAGAAGCAGACGAAGGCAAGTTGCAAACCAACACAAGAATTCGAATGTTTCTTTGACGTTACAAGAGAACCCAGTTTATGAATATTATGGAAGGCAAAAATGATGGAATTCAGTTTAGATCGGCTTCTTCTGCTTCTATTACGTCAAATAATATAGGAGAAACGTCTTGATAAATAGCCTCCGAGAAGCCGATACACGAGTTGGGTTGACTAGAATTGAGTTGTTTAAAAAGTTCTTCACGGTTGAATCTTTTCGTATAGTAGATATGAGATCACTAAACAAACAGCTGAAAACGACAAAATTTTCAGCTCTGAGGATTTGGCTAAATCGAACATTTAGTCAAATAAGGAGGTCATTTTTTAATCGGGTGGGCTGTGAGACCACACCAGGTAGGCCAATAAGCAGTTTATTTTGCACTTGTTCTAACACACCTTTGCAAACACAACAGTGTAGTTGGCTAGTCGACGTTGTGCATCGAACTGAAATATCGATAAAGATAAGCTATCAAATCTCCTGGATGAATGATGTAATTTTTGGTGTCACTCGGGCATTTAATGGACTGGGCCACATTATGACCACACCCTGTGCTATTGTTTCCAAGGTTTCCCACTGTCTGGTGAGGTTGTCCCACGTTTATTAGGTTGAACTAAATAAAACTCAATTAAAATGTTCCATTTTGCTGGCAAAACTCTACCCTGCCATGTCACATTGTGCAAATTACTTTATAAACCCATTTCAGTGTTTCCCTGAGAAGCTTCCTCCTTGATAAACACACATTCCTGCTGAAAATTCAAGCATAGACCAGCCTAGGCTCCAGCTGATCAGCCTGTATAGTCAGCTAGTCAACCAGTTTTGCCATCAGCTTCTACTCTACCTACTTCATTGGATTTCACCAACTTTGACCAGCTACAGACCAGCTTGAACAGCCACAGGACCTGCTGTAACCTGATAGAAGTGTCACATGCACACATGAAACATTTGAGGCATTGTGCTTCATGTCCTTCCTGTGTTTCATAGTTGTGTGAGCGAGGTGAAGTGTGAGTTTGTGTGTTACAAGGTGCATTTTCTGTTCTTTTCATTCCAGACAGGTCTTCCCTGTCCTCTGGGGCAGAGAGAAAGGAGACCAGCTTTCGGGACGCAGCCACACAGACGGTGGAGATTACCACGTCAGATTGTGCCACGCAGGTGGACGAGACCATGTTCACCTGCACTCTGTCCCAGGTTTCCGTTCCACAGGTGAGTGAGACCCATCCAGGTCAGCTCCCGTGTTCGTTAGTAACAAGAGCTGTTGGTGTTTCTGACCATCCTTTGAAGATCCATTAGAATATATCATATTGCAATATTGTGTTTCGTGCAGTAATAATATCTATGCTTCTACCCCGTGTGCAAATAATTCACTAATAAATTGACACCGATCCTTTATGGAATAGAAAACATTTGTTGGGTAACTATGACGGTAATGCTATGATATTTTGTTTGTAGCAGGGGTTTACAACTGAAGTTTCAGTGTGTGTGGTGGCTCACTAATTGGCTGTGACGCACCCCTGCTGTCTGAACTAGATTGAAATTAGTATGACTAAAAGAGCAGCAATACTCATGCTCCTGATGACTTTGCTTCTTTTTTGACCAGTGCCTGGATTCTTTGTCCTGGCATTCGGAATTTGCTGAAGAGGCCGACAAGGTCTGCTTGGGTAAGAGCTCAGCTACGTAGCTGCACATGGATGGCCAATGGGTGTCAAATGACTTCTGCTACTGAAGTTCCTAGAGAGTAGCCAATCAGGATGGGTGTTGCTGAATGGACTGACTTGCCTGTTAGCTCACTGTGTGTCCTGCTGTACAACATCCTGCATCCTTTTGATAGACCACACAGGAGACACTTCTGTACACCATGTGACTGCATATTGGGAGCTCTAGTCCATTCTGGGCTTAAGGGAATTACAACCAGTATGAACAGAGGTCTTGGACACACTGTTATCTAATGTGGCACTGTGCCATTCTCTCTTGGACAGCTCTGAAAATGTATGCGCTAGAAAATCCCCCCTTCAGCACAGGGTTCCAGCGTTCCAAAAGGAGCTCATTCCGATCGCACATACCTGTCCTGGCTCGCACCACCACCAGCAGCAGAGGGGGGCTCGGAGCACCAAAACTGCCCACAACTCTCTGCTGCCCTGCACTGGTAAGTGCAGTTCTCCCAAGACCCGTTCTGATCCTGCTGGTCAGAGCAACAATGTTATGCAAATTAAACAAAATGACTCAGCTCATTGTCTTGCCCTTTAATTTGAATTTAAGAACTTGTTCCTGAGGCTGAGTGTCATGTTGTCTTTTTGTTGTATTGTTATATTCTACAGATGTAAGGATGTCCGCTGTCTGAAAAGAGCTTGACTGGTAAGTAGCAGCATGGTGTGACTGAAGGTTCACTTATGCCACAACCTCAGTAATGATACAGAGATTGAGATGGGCAGCTGCTATAGTGTTGGTAGGTTCATTGTGTACTTGTAGCAGTGGAACTGTTGGTAATTCCTGTTGTTTGTTATACTCTTGTTCTCAGCTGGAAATGGACAAACACACAGTTAAGCAGCAGCTCAAGTTTCTGTGAGCAAACAGGTAGCAAGATAGCAGCGGATTGTGCAGGCCTTGTTGCAGCGTGAAAATACCCAGTGAGCCACAGGGAGCACATGCCCTCAGCCAGAACGCCACCTCCCAACCCATGACCTTGTGATTCCATCTTCCCTCTAAACCAGCTGCTGATTCCATCTTTCTTCTAAACCACCTTCTGATACTGTCTTCCTTCTAAATCAACTTCTGATTCCATCTTCCCTCTAAACCAGCTGCTGATACTATCACTTTCTAAGCTACCTTCTGATACTACCTTCCTTCTAAATCAGCTGCTGATGCCATATTCCCTCTAAAGCAGCTGCTGATACTATCTTCCGCCTAAACCAGCTGCTGATACTATCTTCCTTTTAAACCACCTTCTGATTCCATCTTCTCCAAAAAGACTTGCCTATAGGTGTCAGTGAATGGTGTGTGTGCCCTGCAATAGATTAGATAGATAGATTGGTGGCCTGTCCAATCTTGCCTAATGCACGCTGGGATAGGCTCCAGCACCCCCACGCGACCCTGCTCAGGATAAGTGGGTATAGATAATGGATGGATGGATGGATGTTTGTACTTTGCAAGTCATTCCCAGTGAAATGTTACTTCCACTCAATATTGACTCAGCTGGAAGACCGTGCTAAAAGGAGTGCAATAAATAAGTTGAGTTGTAATAAACTCTGAATCACTTTTTTTATTATTATGATAAATTAGCAGCCCAACGTGGAGCAGATCATGCGATTCAAACAGATTCACATAAATGGATGGTATGCACAAAGTTGTGTAAGTCGCTCTGGATAACAGCATCGACTAAAATGCCTGTAATGTCACATATCGAATTCCTACCCTAATTTGCAATGTCACCACAGACTACAGCCAAGCTGGCACAGAGAGGAGAAAGACTGGGGAAGACCATTATGCAGCTTTGACACGCACTCCACGGGCACACAATCAACCAGTGCGGGTCGCTAGAGAGTGATGAAAATGCAGACCCAAAATCAATTTAACCATCCCGAACCCTGGGTGACGCAATTGCCGACTGAGCATCACCCCATGGACTTCCTGGCCACAGTCGGCACTGGCATGGTCTGGATTCGATCCAAGACCGTGGGGCTCATTCTTGTACCACAACCTCTAAATCAGGGGTGGGCAATTCCAGTCCTGGAGGGCCGGTGTGGGTGCAGTTTTTTGTTTCCACCAATTACCCAGGCTAAATGAGCGAATTGACTCCACACACAAACACTGGTTCACTCGTAGATTACATCACAGTAGGGACACAAGAACAATCTTTGGCTGTTATCCATGCGATTAGTGAGAAATGTAGCTAAAATGCCATTTGGCATAATTGTTAGGGCTAATTAAGTAATTAAGGCCAGACGTTGGCACGAGAAACAAGAATAGATACGGCCCTCGTTGCCTACATCTGCTCTAAATGTACCTTTTTTTTTCAACCTTATTTGTTATGTTAAATATCAAATGAAACACTTCACACAACACGCACATTTATAAGGCTTTTTATTACCATTGAGTTCTCTAGAGTTTCCTTTAATCCGATGTTTCAAGTAAATCATTGCCCGCACAGTAAATAAAGAGGACTCTGTCAATATTACACATCCAGTGTTTCTTTAAATCATATGATTGAGAATAAGAACAGTTGTAGGGTTTTTCTCCTGTATGAAACCTCAGGCACTTTGTTAAATCATGTGAATGGGAACACTTCCCACAGACAGCACTCACCTCTATTATCTTTAGTTTACATATGGAGATCCTTTAAAAAACAAATAATAATTTAAACTACCCAAAATCAGTCCATTGGTGGAGATTTTCATTAGTGTCCTGTGGTTGCAAAAATTATGAATCAGTAAAAGATTGTCTTGCCTTTTCACCTGTATGAAGTCTCTGATGGGTATTTAAATTAGATTTATTATTAAAACACTTCCCACACCAAGTACATTTATAAGGCTTTTCACCTGTATGAATATTCTGGTGGGTATTTAAATGATATCTCTTACTAAAGCCCTTCCCACAGTGAGCACATGTATAGGGTCTTTCACCTGTATGCATTCTCTGATGAGCATTTAATCGAGACTGATAATGAAAACACTTCCCACAGTGGGTACATTTGTGGGGATTTTCACCTGTGTGAATTTTCTGGTGGATATTTAATTTAACTCTGTCAGAAAAACACTGTTCACACCAAGCACACTTGAAGGGCTTTTCACCTGTATGAATTCTCTGGTGCGAATTAAAATTAGATCTGTTCTTAAAACACTTCTCACACATGGTACATTTATAAGTCTTTTCATCAGTATGAGTCTGCAGGTGTCTTGTTAATTCATGTGATCGGGAACAACGCTTCCCACACTGATGGCATTTGTAAGGCTTTTCACCTGTATGAATTTTGTTGTGGTACCATAAATTTGATGCATTAATATAACTCTTCCCACACTGAGCACATTTGTAGGGCCGCTCACCTGTATGAGCTCTCTCATGGACATTTAGTTGACATTTAGCATGAAAACCCTTCCCACACCGAGTACATATATAAGGCCTTTCACCGGTATGGATTCTCTGATGAGCATTTAAAAGAGACTGAAAATGAAAACACTTCCCGCACTGAGTACATTTGTAAGGCTTTTCACCTGCATGTATTTTCGAGTGACAATTTAAATTAGATGTACTCCTAAAACACTTCCCACACTGAGTACATTTGTAAGGCTTTTCACCTGTATGAATTTTCTGGTGACCATTTAAATTAGATGTACTCCTAAAACACTTCCCACACTGAGTACATTTGTAAGGCTTTTCACCTGTATGAATTCTCTGGTGGGAAATGAAATCAGATCTATAATTAAAACACTTCCCACACTGAGTACATTTGTAAGCCTTTTTATCTGTATGAACCATCTCATTTTGGATACAAAAAGATAGCTGATCCAATCTCTTTTTAGACTTTGCACAAATGTATTGTTTCTCACTTGAATTCATTGTCAGATGTCCCTTTAAATCGTCTGCTGCACATTGCCAAGGTTCAGTTTGGATTTTGTCTTCAACATCAGCTCCATTATTCACAGTATTCATGAAATCACTCACTAATCTTTCACTGGATTCACACTTCATTTGATCAGATTCAATAGAGACACATGTCACAACTTGCAAGTCACTGATGTGTTCTGCCTTAAGGTATCCTCCATCATCGGTCTCAGTCTTGATATCTTCAGGATGCAGAAGGGTTACATAACCCAGCTCTGTACTGTTCAGGCTTTCCACCTTAAGATCCCCAGTGTGGGTGGAGCCCAGATCAGTTTCTGTTTTTACCAATGATGTGTTTGTGTGGTGTACATCACTGACACCCACTGTGCACTGAAACACATTGTGGCTCCAGTGTGTTGAGTCCTGGTGCAGCACACTCTGTCTCTGACTCTGCCATGCGGACAGACCCCAGGCCACTGAGTTCCTCTTCTTTCAGTCTGATCCTGTGCTTCTCGGTGAGCTCTGGTAGTGTTGTCTCAGTGTCCTGTCTCAGACAGACTCCTGCCTGCATCATACTGCTGCTCAAAGTTGTACAGAAGCGCAGCTCCTGGAGAGAAGCAGGGAAGTGGGTCAATGACAAATAAGGTTCTCAGCATGAAAAAAATAAATAAACGTACACTAAAATGCATTTACAACCTAGTCCACGTGAATGTTCCTTATGTAATCACAATTGTTTCATTATATACAAAATAGCTGAAATGCATTTTTATGCTAGATGGATGTTTTTACTCCCCTAAAAAGGTCAGTTGGTGTAACCATGCCTATTTTTAAATTAATATATTTTCTATGCATTTCCAACCCTGGAATAAGCAAACTATCTGAGTTTGGAGAGGCTTAAATACATGTAACTTAAATTTTACTTCTAATTTTTTTTAGGTATGGTACATTTTTAGCCATTCACTAAGTAAATGCTATTTTGTATGATTGTCAACAATAATTTCCTGTGGGGAGAGACAAACTTGTCACAAAACTTGCAAAAGCTATTTGCATCCCTTGTAAACAAGCTCAGTATTTAATGTTTTGATATAGCATTGCAATAGCATTGTGTATTAATAAATATAAAACTAAAAACATTGGTTACCCCCACATGACCGTGACAGTTACCCCAACTGATATTATAGTTAAATCCAGATATCATGGCCTGATATTTATTTAGAATTGAATCACATGTGTTCTGCTGGTAATGTAAGAATAATATAGTAAGAACACTTAGACATTTCTGAACTTAAATCTTCTGCAGTGGCATACTAGCAGGCAGATTTAGAAGGCATGCATACATAACACAACCAAGTCTAATGTCTAACCACTACCGATAATTTAAAAAATCAATAGCCATTGTTCCATGAAGGATATACAAGCAATCACGACAATCAGAATAAAATATTAATTGAATTATAGATTTTTATATAAAACACATAACCAATACTGCATTCAACATTCAACAAACACATTTGATTTAAATAATCAATAGCTTTACATTTTCATGTTCCAAGAAAGCACAAGTGTTCCTGTCACTGGCTTTTGGCTCTGTTATGTAAAAGGGCCAATAGTGGACAAACTGTCTGTATTACAATGAATGTGGCCCTCCAACCTCTGCATTGCATTGAGAATGTACCTCAGAGAGGCATTGTGAAAGAACTCTCCTCTGAACTTTTTGTTTATTTTTTTGTAATCGTGTCTTTTTTGCCAGGGAGCATACGGTTAATTTCATCCCTACAAAGAAATTTCAGTACTTTTTCTTTTCTCTCCTGAGTGAGTTTTTTCTTCCCTCTTGCTTTGTTTTTCTCACTGAGACTTGTGCCTTTTTTCTGCCTTTCTACTCTTTCTCCATTTGTCACCATCTTGTCGGGTATTTTTCAATTGCATTTTAAGTTTCCAGATCTCTTTTTTTAGCTGCTGTTTTTCTTTTTCAAGTTTTTTTGCAACGCACTTTCACTTTGCATACTTCTTTTTCGCTTGCTTTCTCAGGTGACGAGAATGCCGGTGGTAGGATTTCGTCCATCACGTTGGCATATGCATGGTCCGCCAGGTTGACAAGTTCATGCTCCCTAGGATGGTCCACTACAGAGCTGTCAATTGATTCTGGCCTTAAGTTCATTACCTCTTGCAATGCCTTTCTTTTTCCTCTCTGTATTTTTGAGTACTGCCTCCATTTCTCTCTCTTCTTTTTTTTTTCGGCGTTTGACAGCTGGCTTATTGGCTGACCAACAATCTTCCCCTCCGTCTTCTGTCTTTGGTAACTATAAAGAAAACCAGCTGATTATTCCACAGACATTCCACAGAGATCTGAGTAAGACAAATCTACAAAAAACAAAATGGAAGTGGGCAAGGCCCCGGGAGGCTGAGCGCCAATCAGTGTGAAAAGTTAGTCAGTTCTTCCTTGCCCCATGACAAACCTTTCCTGAAAGTTTGTGGTGTTGCGCAAATCCACTAGGAAGTTATGCACATTTTAGTGAGGTGCCACGCCCACTGCCATGCCCCCTTTTGGCCGATTGCGGGGACAAGTTAATCAGCTCTTCTCTGCCCTGTGACCAAGCTTTCCACTAAGTTTCATGATGTTATGTGATTCAGTTCAGAAGTCATGTGCCTTTTTGTGACAGGCCACGCCCCCTTGCGGTACCTTCCCTTAAAAAGGTATAATGGATAGTATATGAATTGTGACTTTTTTTTTTCTTTTTCTTAATAATAAAATAAACCATGAACACATTACCTTGCTCTTCTTTTTGTAAGGTACTCCTCTCTTGCTTTGGGATCACTGTTAATGCGAGCCCTATGCCGTGCTACCTTCTCTTTACTTGACAAAGGCATCTGTAAAAATGTATAAAATTGCATTAAAATAGATGTATTTAATATATGCTTTATATAAAGTAAATACAATTTAATTAACATCATGAAAAACATCAAATGTCATATCTTTGGAAGCTGGTGTAACTGTTGTGAATGTGGTGTAACTGGAAATTATGGTTACACCAACTGATGTTTTATGGTTACACCAACTGATTTCCCATCCTTAATTCAAATTTAACAGGCATGTTTTAGGCCACCTATATTAACTGATGACCTTGACATCAAGTCTGTACTATCACGGTTTACTATAAATATAACATTTTAAAACAATAGTTTATTTTCACAGTTTTCCAGGGGTCATACCATTTGACACAGAAATGTTTCCCCCATCAATCCCAGTGTACTTTACACTCACGCCTAGTGGTCTGATATCCACTTTTTTCTCGTTATTGACTCGCTCATTTTGCATGACAGCACAGAAAATTCTACAGCCCACCAAAGATATTTTTCCGACTTAACGAGTTGCGAGGCCGACAGAATGCAGCAAATCATCAATCACTATGCCCAGTATTTGCCAATTATAGTTATGGATTTAGCTGCCTCTAAAACAACTAAAATCTCGTTTTGTTTTTATTTTTGCTCGTTATAAACACGCACGATGAAAGTGTAAATGATACCTTTCTGAGATCCTGAAAGGTGTTCCATCACTAGTTAGCAAAGGTAGCTTAGCTTCTGTCTGCAGCCATTCATATATTTTTTAGGATATTAAGAACGCAATCATGGGAAATATTCGTTGTTTTTTTAAAGTCAAAATAACTACGGGGTTGTTATTTTGGCTATCAGGTAGCTAGCTGTTGTTAGCTCTGTAATTTGCTTCAGTGTTCAGCTTTAACTAGCTACTGTGTTTCTTTGCGGAAAACGACTAGCTGTAAGACACTTGTCTTGGAAAATGCGCAGCGCGTCCTTGCCCTTTCTCTTGACAACAGTTAACTGGTCTTAACCTATTTTTTTTTTTTTTACAGTCTCTGGTCTTAACTTAACCTACATATCAACTCTGCAGAGGCATGTTTGTGAAGTTAAAAACAGCAGGGTAATGGATGTTCCGGTTACTATGAAACAAAGTGTTAAGTTGATTTAGTAACTCACCGGTATTCGTTTTATTGGCTACTATGTCAGTTTGACGATTCGGTAATTTTGCAGAATGTCTCTTTACCTTTTATTTAGTTTTTAACCTGTTATCCACAAACACACCCGGTCAGTACGTTCTCCTTTGTCTAAGTTTTTTGTTCTTCTTCTTGTGTTTATTGGCGACTGTGTGGTGCATTACCGCCACCGTCTGGACCGGAGTGTAAGTATTTATTACTTTTTACATCTAATCATTAATGTGTTCCAATCAGAGACTGTAAAAAATATGGACAAAGCTACTGTGACGTCACCCACTGCCTCTCCGTGGGTCTCTAAAACACGTTTTGAAGCGGGCGTGGCCATGTTGTCGATTTGGAGCCAAAACCATAGAGTTAAGCGGTTCTGTGATTTTTACAATGTGATTGACAGTCCGGTGCGGAAAACCCCATCAACCTGAACGAACGATTGCAGAACGAACTTGAGGCTAGCTGACTGTCTGCCGTTATGTTTTAAAATATATTCTCAAATTTTTACGGAGTTTAATTTCCATCTGTGACTGTACTGTGTCATGTAATCACATTATATGTGGGTGGTTCTTAGACTACAAGTACTTTTATGTCCTTTGGTCATATTTTTAAAAATACATATAATTTTGTACAATTCCCTCTCTCTTTGTTAAATTAACAATAAAACCATCTTAGAAACTTTTTACCATGTGTCCATTATGATTCTTTCTTACTTTTCAACAGCCTTATAGGCTTCAATATCACTGTTTTGCCTTTGTCCCACACCCAGATTTTTAAAATTCAACAATGAAAATAAAGTGTAAAAATATAATTTATATGAAAACATTTAATGTTCCTGAACAAAGTAATACTCAAATAATAAAAAAACATTTTAGTATTTAATGTGAGACAGTTGTCAATATTATTTTTTACACAAAATATAGTTGTCACACAGTATCACCGTCATTTCCACCACAGCAATGTAATTTCCCTTTAAAAAGTCTGTATGAGAGATTGTTTAGGTGGTTGCTAAGGAACTAGACAGTGGCAACGGAGCACATGTCTGATATGGAGGAGATGTACATTTTCATGTACAGCTATTGAAGAAAAATCAAGGTAAATATTGCTTGAACAGACAATATTTTTATTGTATGTCATTTCAAAACATGCTGTACCTTTGTGGAAGTTTGTAAGAGGATAGATTTTTTAAGTTAAATAAGTGTATTTTGCATGCATCTTATGCTAGCTATAAAATCAAAGCTAATATGTCAAGCTACCTTGAAGTTTTTCACAAAATACTGTAGAAATGTCATTTCCACCACAGTCATTTCCACCACACTTCCCTCTGTGGTGGAAAAGACAAGAGTGTGGTGGAAATGCATTGTGTTAACACATAAACCCGAGCTATCTATGTTGATAGGGCACAATATGGATTGTAAAAATAGATATGTGTAATACTATGTTTATATATTAATTATGTGCACACATTATGTGCAGCCACACAACTGTTTATAATGGGCCAGACTAGAGTGCTCAGAATGCTTAAGTCCAAAGATGTATTATCATTTTGAATCATCTTCTGCATAATGGAAGACTGGGATACATGCACACACACACACACATACACACACACACACACACACATTTTACGCACACTATGCATTGAAAGTATGAGGTACATTTCCACTGGGTGTTGTTAAAGTTCTATACAGTAACTCATACACAACTGTTCATCTAAGAGACCAAAATTTTAAAATATACATCCAACTCTCACAATTATTTGATGTAATTTTGATGTATCATTGCTTATGTACATTTTTGCCTTGCCATTATTTTGCATTGTAAAAGCAGTTTTGTCTCATGACAGTTCAACAAAAATGTTTCAAATAAATGTTTCTACAGTTTTCAATTTAATATTTTCCACATCCGTGTTCATTAATTGTCATTTCCACAACACAATGTCATTTCCACAGCACCCTGTCATTTCCATCACCGCACACATTTTTTGAAAATATTCAAAAAGTTACAACCATACATTAAACATTTCTCCACAATTTTGGAGATCATACTCTACGTAATGCGATAATACAATTTATTTATTTCAAAACAGTATCTACCCAAGCCAACATTATATTTCAGATTGTGGTGGATGTACGTTAAGCCGTTTGGTCCTTGTGACATTTAATAAATTTAATTTGCAAATGTATAATAATTGTAAAAAGGTATCAACTGGCAAAACTAGTTATGAAAATAGTCATATATTATTATGGGGTGACATATGTCATACTATTTTTAAATAATAGTCACATATTTAGTTGTGGTGAAAATTACATTTGTTCATTACGGGTCAGAAAAAATGTCAAAAATGACCAAATTATCTTGTGATGGCAGTGCGTCCTCTTGGACCTTAAAACTAGACAAATTAGATACACTTATGAGACTGTGGTAAGTGTGATTTGAACAAGTTTTTTTTAAATAAGTTCACAAGGACAAAAGTGCTCCTAGTTGAAGAAACCCCCATGTATGACATTAATAATACAATTATGTTCAGTTATCTTCAATTTATGTTTCTCAGCAAAACAAATATGCTTAGCTAACATATCAGCTTGCCAGTGAGCTAGGTAGGCTATCCGTGGTTAGCTCACGCATTAGCAATATGAACCACAGGGGAAGAACATCGACTAACCCTGATGGTCAATCAATCAGAGATGTGTAGGCTACTGGTGATTTGACTAGGCTAATTTTCATACAACTGTCTGGTAGACCTGCTGTTAACCGAGCAAGTTATCGTCATAGGTTTTCGCCACAGTCAGTTAATGAGCTACTGTTAACAGCTACTACTCCATCGCCGTTTGTGGTGTTCACTTGCTGGATGACGCTAGCTGACCGATCGTTCGCAAGACACTTAACGAATAAAAATTAACACTCAGTGGTGATTAACAAATCTACCAAGTATTTTAATAACTGACCTGCAGGCGTGTAAATAGGACAACGCACCTTGGACAGCAAGTTTTCCACCTGGTGCATGAAGACAAAAATAATGTACATGGAATTTCTAATTATTAGGCTATTTTTTTTCTTTCTTGTAGATCATCAAAACCAATGGAGAAAAGCCAATATAGGCTACGCAAGGAGCCCCCAGGACCGATTCTGAGAACCACTGTCTTAAATGCTCTTGTCGGTCTCTTAAATGCTAAAAACGTGTTCCTTTCTAAATGCCAGTCTTACAAAGATGGTTAATTTCGTTAAATTCTGTGTGTGTGATTTCATCGTGTGTTGTAGCTATGTTATCCAGCAAATAAACCTCAAGACTCTTAATTCGCTTCGTGAAACTGAAAATTGTGCAGTGTTTATCCCACAATCGGGATTATAGTAGCTTTGTCACATGCGTGAAGCATGGCCCAGGTAGACATTTACGGAATGTACACGACTGTGACAAGTTTGAAAAATTGAGTATTTGCCGGTTAGGGTTAGCTAGCTAGTCAAATGGCTTGGTAGCCGAAGTTTCGAACTGTTTTAGCATAGGCTACTCGACTAACAAATATAGCAAGCTGATTATGCTTTCTGCCAACTAATCATTTGGTTAAGTAGGCTAAAGGAAATAGTAAAAATGACTCGGCTACCGAAAAACTTCAGAGGAGGATTATTTTATGGTCGCCTAGTGCAGCTGTAAATAGCAGACGCCATAATGACTACGAAATGGGATGCTTGCATTTTCTACAGGTGACCGTGGTCGGAGCCGCAATGTCAAGGCCAAGAGGCGCCACCTCTCACCCAGTGACCATAGACTGTAGCCCCTACTGTAGCTTAGTCTTCTGCAGTAATCAGAAAGTGACGCAAACTGTACCTCATTGGTCCACAACAAATATTATAACAGTGCCCAAATGACACAATAAATCATGAAATCGACCCATGGGCAGTCATAAGACGAATAAAATACACATATTGTGACTATTTGTTCTCATGAGAAAAAATTATTGACTTTGTATTTTGACCGCATTTGTACCGTAGACTTACATGGAAACCGGATATGAAAACACCTATACTGGAGCCAGCCGTAGTGGCGCTAGTGAGCAACCAGGAACAACAAGACCAGGAAATGAGCTTCAAAAACGAAGTGTGGTTTTGGCCGCTTGGTTCCAATTCTATAGTCAATACATGTATTCCTTAGGAAGTGGAATATGAACATAAAGCAATGATCCCATGAGCTTTTAGCTTTTTTGAGAATCTCAATAATATTGAACTGCACTTTGTTTTCTGACAAATTTAACACCAGTCCCCCTCTTTCTTGATGGTATTTTTGGATGAGCTACACAGTAGTTGCTTAATGGTTTCTTTGAGTTTGCAAAAGTCACATCTTTCACTGTTGTGTTCATTCATTAAAAACTGTGCGCTCTTTAGCCCTGTGTGCCAAAATCTCATTTTCAATATAATGACTTTCTCCCTTGTGGTCCTGCCTGTATTTCTTGACCAGTCCACTCCCTTTTGAATATTATAAAAATGGCATCCTGTCCTCTCCTCATCCCATTGCTCACGTTTTGTGAGTTTCAAGCACTAAAACTCACAGTGACCCCGCTCCTCTACTCACCGTTAGGTCAATAAAACTGCTGCCCTTTCCCTGGTGTACACAAATAGTTATTTATTCTCTACCCTTTTATTTAGGCACAAAAAAACTCTACCCCTAATCTATTATTGTTGCTCTTTGATGCACCTGTATCTATTTGTAAATAGCAGTGTGGCTAAAAGCATGCAGTTTCTTTGTTTGTAGTAGCATCTCTATCTTTATTTTCCCTCTCCAGTAATTCAAAATCCACTGCTGACACCAACAATCATGGAGACACAACAGGGTATGCTGTTGTTGCATGTATAGGCATTTCTCTAATACCGATCACACTTGCCTTTTCTCAGTCGACCAACCAAAGCTACCGATCTTCCTTTTTCCTTTTCCAAGCAGGCATCCTTTCCCCATGCCCTCGCAGGTTTATCCAGTCAGTTAAAGAAAAGCGTAATCTTCACAAATCCAGTGGGGTCTCACATCTATGCCTGTATTGCAGCCACTGGTGTTGTAATCTAAGGGCCTAATTATTAATTCCATCTAGTTTTTTTCAACAGACCACTGCTTGCAGAACCATTCACACTTTGAGGAATTGAGCCTAATGAATACTGTCTAGCAAAAAATAAAAAATAAAAAAACGTTTGCTAAGTGTAATTTCAATGTTGTTCTTGGACATCCTGGAATTAGCCATTTCTTGAAAATGTTTTCATTTTAGCCACTTCACTTTCAGCAAAGTGAGCTGAGTGAGCAAGAAAATGTAAAACTTTAGTGCAAGCTTACTGGGCAGCTAAAGGGATAGCTCTGTTGGGTAAGTCTGGGGTGAATCAAAACTGCCCTCCTGGCTTCAGATATTTTTGTTTAAACCTCAAGTACCATTTTTCATTTTCAGCAGGCCATCTCTGGCACAGGCAGCAGTAGCAGTCGCCTCGGGCACGATCTATCTGGGGGCGCCATTCGCAGAGAAAAAATGAGTAGAAAAATTCACGCGTTAGCATCCATGGCAGTCAATGGCTACCACCACACCAACGGCCTCCCATTTCCCTCGGTCCACGACTGGGACCTCCACCACCACCTTAAAAAAAGAGCTTCCGATTGTACAAATGTAACAAACTAATCACACATAATAAATGGACAGGAATTAAAAACGTATGTTGAAGATATATTTAATACAGATTGCATTTGTGTAAAAAGAAACGTGGCTAGTACATCACTTGAGTTTTAAGATATCTTACATATAATGTGCAGAAAAAGAGATGGTTTGGTAATATTTTTTTAATTTATGTTTTACTACCGGGGAGGGTGTTTCACAGGTAGGCCGAAACAGCGAATCGATTGCATTTCTTTAAAACGGGTTTGACGAAAATAATTATTCACCCTAATGTACTTAACACTCCTACCCAGTAGGTGACGGTAAAGCACTTTTTCAATTCTTTCCTCTCGCTAATAAAATCCAAAGAAGGAGGAGGCGAAACGCAGGGAGAGTGAATGGGATAAACCGAGTCTGAAGGAAACGTTGAGAACAATAATTAAACGAAGTGAAGGAGACATTCAGCTGAATAAAGGAATCATCACGCTGACAGAGTAAATCGATCAAAACGAATACAGGTAAAATTCAGCTTTTTGTTTAAAGAAAATTCCGTTTTGTGTAATAAGCCACTTAGAAACATAGATACATTCAGCTACCCAACTGTTTGCAACGTTACAAAGATCTTCGGCCTGATCCATCAAAGATAATGAGTAGCACGTTACCCTCATGTCATACAGTGACAAGTGGGTGACGCGCAGTGTCATTTCTTGCAAAAAAAAAAAAAAAAAAAAAACAACAACAAAAATGAAGCTGAACACTGAAGTGCACTGGAGATCAGGGCCCTGCTTCATGTATGTGGTTGATAATGGAGTTATCGCGATTAAGTTGTCGGCATTTTTTGGATAAAACCAATATTTTCGGTTTCACGAAGCGAGTTCACAGTTCAGACTGTGTCTATCGTGGCAGCAGTGTTTTTAGCCCAAACCTGCAAAACTCAAAAAAACCTGCAAATTGAATCTCACCAACAGAAGACGTGAACGCACCGTTTGTGAGAGGTTCTTGTCAATGAATTAAGGAGCTGACATTGTAAGAAACGAATGTAATGAAATGGAATGAGTTGTCTGAGACCGACAAGATCCTTTAAGGCTCTCGGATGATTAAATTAACTTAGGTGAAATTCCAAAAGAGTTTTAGTAGCGGCAATGAAGGATGAACCGCTAATATAGAAGAGCAGGTGACCGCAGGTATGCCCTCCAGCAATGGCCTATTGCCATGCCATGGTGCTGCAGTTCAAGCTCCTCGGCAGGGGCGAGGGCTGGGATTGCTTTGGAAGTACATCACCTGGGTGAAATTATACAGTAATTGCAATAAAGATGCTAACTTTTTTCAGTGGGCCTATTTTTTTTTTTTTTAAGTCCATCCAGTTGGCACTCATATTGATAACTGTGGCACTGATTCTGAATGTGCATTGCATTTGGGAGTTGCAAGCTAAATTGTAGTTAGCTAGCTGCTGATCACTATTGATACTTGATTGCATATACACCATCACCACCAGTCTGGTCCAGAATCATAGTTATGCTATTGGTTGGAGACATGAGTTCAAAAGCTGTTAATTGAGCATGTGGTGAATGTGCTGTCTGTCTGGAACACATTATTGCTGTGAGAAATAGCAAGCTAGACATAGCTAATGGCAGTTTATTTAACTGTGGCCAACTTTGCTTCAATTGACTTCATTTAACTGCACTACATTGTATTCTGCTAGCTAGCAGACCTCTTATCCAGAGCAAATTGGCAAAAATGCATGCAACACACCCTCAAGTGTTTTTACCAGATTAAAGTGATAAATTGTGCTGTAATGCAAATAGAATAAAAATAATGATACAAAATGTAAAACAAATCAAATAATAATAAACATACAAACAAATCATGGATTCATTTATTCTAACAGTACTTCCCTGCTTCTCTCCAGGAGCTGCACTTCTGCATACCTTTGAGCAGCAGTATGATGCAGGCAGGAGTCTGTCTGAGACAGGACACTGAGACAACACTACCAGAGCTCACTGAGCAGCACAGAATCAGACCGAAAGAAGAGGAACTCAGTGCACTGGAGTCTGTACACATGGCAGAGTCAGAGACAGAGTGTGCTGCACCAGGACTCAACACACTGGAGCCAGATTGTGTTTCAGCGCACAGTGGGGTCAGTGATGTACACCACACAGACACATCATTGGTAAAAACAGAAACTGATCTGGGCTCCACCCACATTGGGGATCTTAAGGTGGAAAGCCTGAGCAGTACAGAGCTGGGTTATGTAACCCATCTGCATCCTGAAGATATCAAGACTGAGACCGATGATGGAGGATACCTTAAGGCAGAACACATCAGTGACTTGCAAGATATTAAATGTGTTGTTATTAAACCTGATCAACTGAAGTGTGAATCCAGTGAAAGTTTAGTTAGCGATTTCATGCATACTGTGAATAATGGAGCTGGAGCTGATCACAAAATCCAGACTGAACCTTGGCAATGTGCAGCGGTGCCGAATTGTAAGAATGAAGAAGTTCATGATCTGCAGAAACAATGTGGTGATTTAAATCATCATCTGGAGACACACAATGTAGGTAACTTGAGCTGCCTTATCCAGGAAAGCATGTCTTCAGAATTTACGAAGGAAGTAGTACATTGTCAGAGAGTTACTGCTGGTGACAAATGTTTCACCTGTGCCCAGTGCGGAAAGACATCTTTAGAAAGTAATTTGAAGAAACAACTGAGTATGAATTCAAGTGAACAACAATGCATGTGTACGCAGTACAAAACGAATTTGATCAGCCGTGCTTTGTTATCCAAAACGAGACCGTTCATACAGGTGAAAAGACATACAAATGTGCTCAGTGTGGGAAGTGTTTTAATAATAGATCTAATTTAAATATCCACCAGAGAATCCATACAGGTGAAAAGCCCTACAAATGTGCTCAGTGCGGAAAGTGTTTTAATAATAGATCTAATTTAAATACCCACCAGAGAATCCATACAGGTGAAAAGCCCTACAAATGTGCTCAGTGTGGGAAGTGTTTTCATTATCAGTCTCTTTTAAATAGTCATGAGAGAATCCATGCTGGTGAAAAGCCTTACAAATGTACTCAGTATGGGAAGTGTTTTAATAGTACATCTCATTTAAATTCTCACCAGAGAATACATACAGGTGAAAAGCCCTACAAATGTTCTCAGTGTGGGAAGTGTTTTCATTATCAATCTCTTTTAAATACTCATGAGAGAATCCATACCGGTGAAAAGCCTTACAAATGTACCCAGTGTGACAAGTGTTTTATTCGTAGGTCTCATTTAAATTCTCACCAGAAAATTCACACAGGTGAAAAGCCTCACAAATGTAGCCAGTGTGGCAAGTGTTTTCATCATCAATCTCATTTAACTTCCCATCAGAGAATCCATACAGGTGAAAAACCCTACAAATGTACCCAGTGTGGCAAGTGTTTTCGTTATCAATCTCATTTAAATACTCACCAGACAATCCATACAGGTGAAAAACCCTACAAATGTATTCAGTGTTGGAAGTGTTTTCATAATCCAGGTGAACTATATATCCACCAGAAAATTCATACAGATGAAAATCCTTATACATGTACCCAATGTGATAAATGTTTTATTTCTCAATCTCGTTTAAATGCTCATGAGAGAATCCACACAGGTGAAAAGCCCTACAAATGTACCCAGTTTTCTTTTTCTCAATCTCGTTAAATGCTCATGAGAGAATCCATACCCACAGATGTATTCAGGTGAAAATTAAATATCCACCAGCATACAGGTGAAAATCCATATCCTCAGTGTGTGCTCACTGTGGGAAGTGTTTTAGGAATATATCTCAATTGAATGCCCACCAGAGAACTCATACAGGTGAAAAACCCTACAAATGTCGAAGTGTTTTTAAGTACGTTATCGATCCTCATTTGTGCGAAGTGTTTTTGTTAAATACTCACCAGAGAATCCATACAGGTGAAAAACCCTATAAATGTACTGTGTGTGGAAAGTATTTTGGTTATAGAGCTCAATTAAATATCCACCAGAGAACTCATACGGGTGAAGAGCCTTACAAATGTGCTCAGTGTGGGAAGTGTTTTAATAGTAGATCTAATTTAAATTGCCACCAGAGAATTCATACAGATGAAAAGCCCTACAAATGTTCTCAGTGTGGGAAGTGTTTTCATTATCAATCTCTTTTAAATACTCATCAGAGAATCCATACAGGTGAAAAGCCCTTGAAATGTACTCAGTGAGGAAAGTGTTTTATTGCAGATTCAACTTTAATGCCCATCAGAGAGTTCCTATGAGTGGAACTGCCTACAAATGTCCTTGTGTGTTGGAAATGTTTTAGCGATTCGTACTCTTCACTGTTTCCCATGGTAAACTGCTACTGAAGGTGCTTACGATCATGGAATTAGGTCAAATTCTATTCAGTTTTAGGCCAAAAGTGGCCCAACTTCATCCAGCCGCATTTAAGGTTTATCATGGCATTTAGATCCTAGGCCAGACATGGCCTAAATCAGTGGTCTCCAAACCTGGTCCTGGAGAACTACAGGGTCTACTGGTTTTCATAGTGACTCTGCACTTCATGAATCAATTAGAGCAGTTGATTACACAGTTAACTCACCCGGTGTTTTGTGGGTCTCAATTTGGTGCTGATTTTAAGGTGAAAACAAAAATCAGCAGGCCCTGTAGCTCGCCAGGACCAGGGTTGGAGACCACTGGCCAAAATGCATATCACACCTGAGACATTGGCCCATCAAGGTTGATGTGGCTCCATTCTGGCAGCCAGATTCGGATGGGTTCGTCGCCACCGTTTCATGACTGTATGGTGGGCCAACTGAAGTGGTAAGTGTGGGCCAGCACAGTTGTTTCTGGGTACTGCTATTTTTCCTTCTGTTTAACTTCATGTTAATAATTGCATGGCTCCTCTGCTTTCAAATACAACTGTTTAGATTTGCTAGTTGAGCATAGTGGTACACTACCAAAACTGGAAGCTTTGTGCCATTTGGAGTGAAGCATTGTCGACAGCTGGCATACGTGTTGCTATGCTGTTTGTAAACTTGCAGGTTGACAAACTGGCCTGTATCCGGTCTGACCCGATATGCGGTCTGATCCCAGCATTCCTTTGGGCCCATCCTGCCAAGGTCAGGGTGCAGACCTCTAATGTGCAGTGTTACCAGTTCTATGGCCAGTTAAAATGAAATGTTTGCAATGTAAGGTTTTCAGTCATTTCATGTGCATTTCGCACTGTCATTCTACTGAAATGCAACCGTGACCTTAAATGGTTTCAGTCAACCATTAGTCTGTTGTGTCTGTGATGTTCTTTTTTAAATGCATGCTTTTGATGCAGCCATCACAACATAGCCCATAAACAGCCCAACATTTTTTGTATGCAAAAACAATTTGCATTTTGAAATAGATTTTTTTGTATTTCTGAAATCGCATACTGTGCTGTCCTATAGGACCAAATTTCCCATGGATGCTGGCTTAAGTCTGGCTGAGATTCATTTTCAAATGTGGCAGGCTTTCCTTAGACAATTATTGCTGATGGTATACACAGTGAGTGTACTATATGCTGTGAAATAAACATTCTTTTTGCCACTATGAATGGCTCAGGATATTTATCTAAAATGACTAGTATTTATTTATAAAATTTGGATGGCAGGTATATGCCATCCTGCCAAGTTACGTCTTGGTGGGGCGGCATGCACCATAACTATACAGCACCAAGACTTTGGCACTTTTCAGGGTGTCCTACAGAAATGTTATTATAATAGAGGCGTGCGCACATCCAAAATTTGGCGCAGGTGCCTGGTAAAAAAGGAATAATGCGAAATAAGAAAATAATACCAGCACACTGCTATTATGCCCCCAAGTGATTTAATCAACTACAATCCGTGAGCAGTAACAACGTTTCGACGATATTCGGTCTTCGTCAAGTACGTACCCGACGAAGACCGAAATGGTCGAAACGTTCACGGATTGTAGTTGATTAAATAACTTGGGAGCATAATAGCAGAGTGCTGGTATTATTTTCTTATTTCGTATTGTCCTACAGAAATGACCACAATGATCACAGACTCTGAGCCCTTAAAAACATTAACCTCTGTACCTTCTCACCTCATGTAAACAGACAAATTCGCAAAAACTTCACAGGTCACATTGACACAAAGCTCCAAACTTTTCCTCCTATTTCTTTTTCCTGCCAATTATATCACATATGCTACAGTACCATAATCAACAATTCTCCCATTGGGCATTTAGCTACATCAGCTAATAGCATCGGATACACACACACACACACACATAAAATGCACATATAAGGAAGCGCACACGTTTTTTCGATTGCCATCTTTGGTTTGTGTGGAAGCTAGAACTTACTTGCTAACTAATAATTGCCAGAAGATTAAAACTACTGCTTTTACAGCTACACTGTAACTACACTGACGGCATACATAGCCTTGTATCCAAAAAGCGGTCGATACATCCAAATAACACCTGGACCAGGAAGATATTGATGCAAGTTTTGCACGTCCGCCGTTTTTTTTTTTTTTTTTTTTTTTGCAGTTACGATTGTCAAAAAATAAAATAAATGCGACAGGTGATGTACATATTGCATTTTTTGTGGATCAGCCACATTTATTTGGATTTGTCGCTTTTATTAGTGGAACATCTGCATCCCTATTTTAAACAGGGGTATTAAAAATCTTAAATCATGTGTACTTTACACTCCTGTCCACTAGGTGATGGTAAAGCACCGTTTCAATTTGTACCACATGCAAATAAAATCCGAAGAAGGAGGCTAGACAGACAGCGTACGGTCTATGGGTAGCATGAACGAGCGGAGTTTATTTGTGGACGAAACGCTGGAAACAGTTATTGAAAGAATAGAGAGAGACATTCATCAAAATAACGGAATTATCAGGCTGACTGTTAATCAACCAAAGCGAATATAGGTAAGTTCTGTCATTATCTTATTCCTTTGAAAATTCCATTTTGTATAGCTACAAGCTGCTTAGGAACATCGATGAAGTTACCCAACTGTAACGTTGCAAGTCAATCTTAAGGCTGATCCATCAAACCTGAAGAGTCGCGCGTTGCCCACTTGTCATAGAGTGGCACGCGGGTAGCAACGCACAGTGTCTTTTACCGCAAAGAAACACAATAATTGAAGCTGAACACTGAAACGTAGCTAAGCGCTTGGAATGAGGAACGGCACTGTAGGTCTGGGCCCTGCTTCATGTATGTGTCTAACTGAGAGTTAACCCGATTAGTTTGTTGACATTTTTGTATAAACCCAGGATTTTCGGTTTCACGAAGTGAGTTCACAATTTAGACGGGCTTTGATTATTGATTAAATTATTTTTTATTCTCATCAGTCTACGCACAATACCCAATAATGACAAAACAGGTTTTTAGAAATTTTTTGCAAATTTATTAAAAATAAAAAAACTGAAATATCACATTTACATAAGTCTTCAGACCCTTTGCTATGACACTCAGAATTGAGCTCAGGTGCAATCCTGTTTCCATTGATCATACTTGAGATGTTTCTACAACTTGATTGAAGTCCACCTGTGGTAAATTCAGTTGATTGGACATGATTTGGAAAGGCACACACCTGTCTATATAAGGTCCCACAGTTGACAGTGCACGTCAGAGCGAAAACAAAGCTATGAAGTCATAAGAATTGTCCGTAGACCTCCGAGACCAGGATTGCATCGAGGTTCAGATTTGGGGAAGGGCACAAAAAATTTCTGCAGCATTGAAGGTTCTGGAGAGCACAGTGGCCTCCATTATTCTTGAATAGAAGAAGTTTGAAACCACCAGGACTCTTCCTAGAGCTGGCAGCCCGGACAAACTGAGCAATCGGGGGAGAAGGGCCTTGATCAGGGAGGTGTTCGAGAACCCGATGGCCACTCTGACAGAGCTCCAGAGTTCCTCTGTGGAAATGGGAGAACCTTTCAGCAGGACAACCATCTCTGCAGCACTCCACCAATCGGCCTTTATTGTAGAGTGGTCAGACGGAAGCCACTCCTCAGTAAATGGCACATGACAGCCCACTTGGAGTTTACCAAAAGGCACCTAAAGGACTCTCAGATCATGATAAATAAGATTCTCTGGTCTGATGAAACCAAGATTGAACTCTTTGGCCACAATACCAAGTGTCACGTTTGGAGGAGGAAACCAGGCACCGCTCATCTCCTGGCCAAAACCATCTCTACGGTGAAGCATGGCGCATGGTGGTGGCAGCATCATGCTGTGGGGATGTTTTTCAGCGGCAGGAACTGGGAGACTAGTCAGGGTCAAAGGAAATATGAACAGAGTACAGAGATCCTTGATGAAAACCTGTGCCAGAGTGCTCAGGACCTCAGACTGGGGCGAAGGTTCACCTTCCAACAGGACAATGACCCAAAGCACACAGCCAGGACAACACAGGTGTGGCTTTGGAACAAGTCTGTGAATGTCCTTGAGTGGCCCAGCCAGAGCCCGGACTTTAACCTGATCAAACATCTCTGGAGAGACCTGAAAATAGCTGTGCAGCAATGCTCCCCATCAAACCTGACAAAGCTTGAGAGGATCTGCGGAGAAGAATACAGGTGTGCCAAGCTTGTAGCGTCATACCCAAGAAGACTCGAGGCTGTAATCTCTGCCAAAGGTGCCTCAAAAAAGTACTGAGTAAAGGGCCTGAATACTTATGTAAATGTGATATTTCAGTTTTTTATTTTTAATACATTTCTTAAAATCTCTATAAACCTGTTTCCACTGTCATTATGGGGTATTGTGTGTAGATTGATGAGAATAAAAATGAATTCGTAATTCATTTTTATAGGCTGTAACGTAACAAAATGTGAAAAAAATTAAGGGGTCTGAATAATTTCCAAAGGCATTGTATATAGTTGCCTGTCCTATGGGCGTTCATATTGATAACTGTGACACTGATTCTGAATGTGCATGCATGTGTGTGTTTCAGGCTAAATGGTAGCTAGTTAGCTAATGATTAGTACATCTTTGCATATACACCACCACCACCAGTCTGGCCCAGAATCATAGGTGTGCTATTGGTTGGAGACATGAGTTCAAAAGCTGTGAATTGAGCATGTAGTGAATGTGCTGTCTGTCTGGAACACATTATTATGGTGAGAAATAGCAAGCTAGACATAGCTAATGGCAGTTTATTTAACTGTGGCCAACTTTGCTTCAATTGACAGAATGTAGTTGTACTACATTGCATTCTGTTAGCTAGCAGACCTCTTACCCTGAGCAAACTGAACACCGCCAAAGATTAAAGCATTAAATGTTAAATTGTACCGTAATACAAAGATGATAAACATAATAATGCAAAATATAAAGCAAATCAAATAATACTTAGAACAGATCATGGAGTCATTTAGTCTCCCAGAGCTTCCCTGTTTCCCTCCAGGAGCTGCACTTCTGTACAACTTTGAGCAGCAGTGTGATGCAGGCTGGAGTCTGTCTGAGACAGGACACTGAGACAACACTACCAGAGCTCACTGAGCAGCACAGGATCAGACCGAAAGAAGAGGAACTCAGTGCACTGGAGTCTGTCCACATGGCAGAGTCAGAGACAGAGTGTGCTGCACCAGGACTCAACACATTGGAGCCAGATTGTGTTTCAGTGCACAGTGGGGTCAGTGATGTACACCACACAGACACATCATTGGTAAAAACAGAAACTGATCTGGGCTCCACCCACTCTGAGGATCTTAAGGTGGAAAGCCTGAACAGTACAGAGCTGGGTTATGTAACCCATCTGCATCCCGAAGATATCAAGACTGAGACTGATGATGGAGGATACCTTAAGGCAGAACACATCAGTGACTTGCAGGATATTAAATGTGTTGTTATTAAATATGATCAAATGAAGTGTGAATCCAGTGAAAGTTTAGTTAGCGATTTCATGCATACTGTGAATAATGGAGCTGGAGCTGATCACAAAATCCAGACTGAACCTCAGCAGTGTGCAGGAGAGCCAAATGAGACAGTTCATACTGGTGACAAGCCTTACAGATGCACTCTGTGCGGGAAGTGTTTCAATAGTAGATCTAATTTCAATTCCCACCAGAGAATTCATACAGGTGAGAAGCCCTACAAATGTACTCAGTGTGGGAGGTGTTTTCATTATCAATCGCATTTAAATGCCCATCAGAAAATCCATACAGGTGAGAAGCCCTACAGGTGTACTCAGTGTGTGAAGTGTTTCAATCGTAAATCTCATTTAAATTCCCACCAGAAAATTCATACAGGTGAGAAGTCTCACAAATGTACCCAGTGTGGCAAATATTTTCGTTATCGATCTCATTTAAATACTCATCAGAGAATCATACTGGTGAGAAGCCCTACAAATGTACCCAGTGTGGGAAGTGTTTTCGTAATGGGGCTGAATTAAACACCCATCAGTTAATTCATACAGGGGAAAAGCCTTACAAATGTAGTCGGTGTGGGAAGTGTTTTAGTAATAGATCGAATTTAAATACACACCAGCGAATTCATACAGGTGAAAAGCCCTACAAATGTACACAGTGTGGGGAGTGTTTTCGTTATCGATCTCAATTAAATACCCATCAGAGAATCCATACAGGTGAAAAAAGCCAGACAAACGTACCCAGTGTGTGAAGTGATTTAATCTTAGATCACCTTTAGATGCTCATTAGAGAATCCATACAGGTGAAAAGACCTTTAAATATACTATGTGAAAAGTGTTTTGTTTTAATAATTTTAATAAAAACAATTTTAATACCCACCAAGCAGTTAGTATAAGTGAAACCCCTTTCAAATGTACTTAATGTTGGAAATCCATCCATCCTTCCATTATCTATACCCGCTTATTCCTGGTCAGGGTCTCAGGAGATGCTGGGTCCTATCCCAGCATGCATTAGGCGAGAGGCAGCATTACACTCTGCACGGTTCGCCAGTCCATCACTGGGCACACACACCATTCGCTCACACACTTATACCTATGGGCAATTTAGAGTCTCCAATTGGCCTACCTGCATGTCTTTGGACTGTGGGAGGAAAACGGAGTACCCGGAGGAAACCCACACGGACACGGGGAGAACAGGCAGACTCCACACAGGAAGGAGCGCTGAAGGACCCAGGACCTGTGCTGTGAGGCACCTGTGCTACTCACTGCACCACCGCGCCGCCCCTAATGTTGGAAACGTTTCAGTGATTCATGCTCTGTGTCCCTTAGGAAAGCTGCTCATTAAATACATTTTTGCCTGAAATTAGCCCTTCTATGTGTACAGTGCTTGTTATTTACAGTGTATAACAATCTTCAACAGCTTCTGGGACCGGCAAATAGATTTCAGGTCAAAGCTTTAACTTCACGACCAATTTCTGAAAACATAATATTGCAATACAGTAGCATCAACAAATAACTTTCATATAATCTCAAAAGATCACTTCAGTAATATCAATTACAATAGCCTGATTTATACAAAGTTTTGTGACTGATATCTTAAAGCATATTAAAACTGGGCGATCTTTAAAATTATGTACAGGTTATTTCTCGAAACCACTGTATTGCAATAGAGCATCATTGCAAAAGCCTAGAAATACTCAGAGAATTTGCACATTTAACAACGCTCACACTCACACTTTTCCGTCATAAGTAAAAGCCGTCAAAAATGCCATGTTTCTGACAGGATTCTGACAGTTGGTTTAATCACGGCAGCCAAGTAACTATGGTGCTCACTAGACAACACCGACATCAGTGGAACTACACAAGAGCCCAAACCCCAGGTGAAACCCCCTGCTGAAACCTCACTGAGAGGTGTTTAGGGCCAATAAAAAGCAGCACGGAGTTCAGCTGAAGGACGTTTTGAGCCATCCAGTTCTTGATATCAGTCATACAGTCAAATAAAACCGCCTACTATCATTTTTGGAATTTATGAACAGAAATGTGTATCGTCTGCATAATGTCAGTGACACTCAGGTCACATCTACTGAGTGTGAAGACACATTTGTGTGATTTGCTGGCATCATTTTTGTGTGCGTATTTCTGGTGAACGTATTTGGTATTTACTGCAACAGAATAATGAGAGACAAAATGGAGATGGAGCTTGATATTATTTTCTTTGGCAAACTATTTGCCGTTGATGTTAGGCAATGTTAACCGTGGGCATGTACTTGCAAGCGTGTGTGGGGGCAGGCCCAGACAGTCTGATAGTGCAAAGTAGATTCTTATGTCGTCATTTTTCTTTATTTAGCATTTTATGTTTGTACATTTCATGTGAGCCTATTCCATGGGAAATGGACTAGGCTGTTAGACCTGTTCCTTGAATCCCTTCATTTTTAAGATACACATTCCTTACCTATCTGTAAAGACAAAAAATTAGCTTCAACTCCAGATACCAAATAGTTATTGAGAAATAAATGATGAATGATCTTCCAAAATGGCTGCCTTTTACAGAGGCATCATTTTCAGATGTCTGTATCTCTGGGATAATTTTGAGGTTACAAGGGCAACCAAAATAAGTTATTCATACCTTAAAAGAAGTAATATATGCAAAATAATGGTTATAAATGTCTACTGGTGATACATCTTCAGCAGAAGAAATCACGTGTGGGCGTATCATTTCAGTCTCATTCTTTAATCATTTCATGGATACATGCATAAATCTCATTTGTGGAAATGGATATCACCCTTACATTGCTCCTTCATGTTAAGATGATAAATTAAGTTTTATCCTGATGTCTACTTGGATGTAATATAGTCTTTGACCACCAGAGTTCACTGTTCTTGTTCAGTGTTCCAACAGTAAAACCACACTGACTCTGTATAATTGTTTCGGGGATGTGCAAGATTATATTTCCTATGGGTAATAGTTGTGAAATGTCACACCCCTAGTATGTTTCCTATGAGTGTACATTATGCACTTTTCATTCTTAAAGATTTTTTTTAAAACCAATTTTAATATGTTCTACACTCACATGGGACAAAATTGCACTTCGTGTTCTTTGCATTCTGTAGTTACTATAGTTACTATAAATTAACTTAGCTTTTTATTCATACATATCCTTACATACAGTAGTACAAATAGACTGCATTTTATTTTAATGTCTTAACTTATTTTTTACATTTATGTACATATTTAAAAAAAATAATTCTATGCTTACTATATTTTGTTTTTCTTTCTCATATTTTATTATGTTTGAAAAGCACTTTGAGCTGAATTTTAATTTATGAAAGCTGTTATAAGTGAAGGAACTAGAGGAGGGGACTACATAAAACCTCTATAAAAAAGAAGGTCTGTTGGATTATGACCTTAAAAACTTTGAACCATTTGGACTGAATGTGGAATGTAACCTTGCCTCTTTAATATAATTTCAAAACTTCAATGCCATCTAATCATTCTTAGCAGAATGAACACCCTCCCGCTGCCCCTTGCCCTTTCCTTGTAAAAACTATATTTCCAGATTGTTCTACATATATGTGGCATTCGGTCCAGTGGGTAGATTTGTCTCAGCTATGCCTACCAGGTGGAGAGCGCATGCACCTGGGTTGTGTCAACTATTCCAGCGCAGGTGGTTAATGGTGTGCTCCTCTTGACAGTACAGGTCTGAGATCGAGAGCAAGCACGCTGAGAGAGCAAGTTTGTTTTGGGAGTTTGGTCACTTGTTAAGAGAAAGAAAACGCAGCTGAAAAGTGGAGGAGCTGGCCAGCTAGGAGCAGCCAGCTGAAAAGTGGAGGAGCTGGCCAGCTAGGAGCAGCCAGCTGAAAAGTGGAGGAGCTGGCCAGCTAGGAGCAGCCAGCTGAAAAGCAGAGGAGCTGGCCAGCTAGGAGCAGCCAGCTGAAAACATTTTTTATCATATTATATTTACTAGGCTACACGTGTGTATGACGGAAGATTTATTGATTTTTTCTTAGTGACAACGGTTAAATTGACACCTATGGGACTTCTTTCTGCGGAATGATGTGAAGAGTTCTTGGTTAAAGTGGTCCGTTACCCATGGCAGCAGTCATTATACAGTAATATCTGACTACTGAATGCACTGAAAGTGACCAATCAGAATCAAGCATTCAACAAAGCCCTGGAATAATTCATAATTAACAGGGTGCTGAAGCCATGAGATGGGCCTTCCTTTACAGCTGGGATTCCAAATAGGGAGGAAAAAGAAATGACAGATAAACTAGTCAACTGGTGCAGTACGAGTAGTATTCTACCAGAGCTACCCTGTTTCCCTCCAGGAGCTGCACTTCTGCACACCTTTGAGCAGCAGTATGATGCAGGCTGGAGTCTGTCTGAGACAGGACACTGAGGCAACACAACCAGAGCTCAGTGAGCAGCACAGGATCAGACCAAAAGAAGAGGAACTGGAGTCTGTCCACATGGCAGAGTCAGAGACAGTGTGCGCTGCACCAAGACTCAACACACTGGAGCCAGAATGTGTTTCAGCACACAGTGGGGTCAGTGATGTACACCACACAGGCACATCAACAATAAAAACAGAAACTGATCTGGGCTCCACCCACATTGGGGATATTAAGACCGAAAGCATATGCATTAAAGAGCTGGGATATGTAACCCATTTGCACCCGGAACAAATCAAAATGGAGACCGATTATGGAGGTTTCCTAACGGCAGAACACATCAGTGTCATGCAGGATATTAAATGTGTTCATATTAAGTCTAATCTAATGAAGTGTGAAAAGCCATATGTATGTAATCAATGTGGGAAGTGTTTTCATAATTGTTTTAAATTAAATGCCCACCAGGAAATTCATACGGGTGAAAAGTCCTATAAATTTTTTCAGTGTGGGAAGTGTTATACGAATGAATCGGCTTTAAGGTACCACAAGAATACTCATACTGGTAAAAAGCCCCACCAGTGTACTCAGAGTGGGATGCATTTTGGTAAGAAATGTAAATTAAATCTCCACTACAGAATTCATACAGGTGAAAGGCCCTATAAATGTACTCAGTGTGGGAAGGGTTTTTATAGTCGATCTCGTTTAAATGTGCACCAGAAAATTCATACACATGAAACGATTTACAAATGTAGTCAGTGTTGCGAGTCTTTTCATAATGAGTCTGATGTAAGTGACCACCAGCGAATTCATTCGGGGGAAAGAAGTCGCAGTGACAGTGACAAGCCGCACCAATGTGCTTGGTGTGGGAAGGGTTTCCGTTATCAAAATCGATTAGACGCCCACCAGAGAATTCATACAGGTGAACATCCCTTTAAATGTACTCGCTTTGGGAAGTGTTTTCTGAATAGTTTAGATGTCCACCAGAAAATTAATGCATGTGAAAAGCCATATAAATGTACTCTTTGTGAGAAGTGCTTCAGTCATAAATCTCATTTAAAAACCCACCAGCGGATTCATACTGGCGAAAAGCCATATAAATGTACAGTGTCAGAAGTATGCTAACCAATCAGCTTTATCAAAAAAACTCACAACAGTGAAAAGCCCAACTGACGTACTCAGTGCAGGAATTATTTTTATTGTCTGAAATTGCCCGCATTTAGTTTATTAACTATTTATTAGCATGATGACGATATAATGCATTCGTAGCAGTTCATCTGTGAATTTTTCATGAGCTGAACAAAGTCATTTTTGGGTTGTCGATATGTCACAACTCAATCACGTTATCACATTTGGCGGTCCTTCTTCTTTGGTTTATAACCAAATCGCATTGTGCTCCCCAAAACAGAACTAATTTTATTTGTTGGAGGAGGGGGGGGGGGGGTGGCATCAGTGATATAGGGGCCCTTTCCCAAACTCTTGCCCCCTCCCCCCATATCGTGACACATAAAAATGAAATAAAAACGCAAGGAGTGGTCAGTTTGCAGAAAGCCTTTATTGATAGCTGATGATGAGACTGGTATATTATGATAATCTGTTTGTGCCCACAGGCAGTACTGATGGTGAAAAAAGAGAGTGTGAAAATATGGTATACTAAGCATACTTGATATAAACTTTAATTATACTTAAGTATGAATCCGTTTACATCAGGCATACTTCAGCATACTATTTTATCACGTGGGATGAAACTATGAAGTCTCGTTTATTCAAACTAAATGGCTCCTGTTCCTCTTCCACACAACAGGTCAACGTTATTATTGTATAGACCACTGTTGTACCATGAAGTTATGTAAAACAGCATTTAATTAAAAACAAATATAAAACATTCAAATGATCCGTTTCAGAGATAATACGCAGACTGATCCATATCAAAAGACTCCACTCGCTCGTTTCAATGAACATACTCTGTACTAGCCTACCTTCCAGCTGATCTACTCTTTCTTGGATACTTAACTTTTTATTGTAACTTCAGCTGGATACCTACCCCTACACAGCGACCCAGTCAGTAGCCGGCTCCATCAGAGATGGTTTTAGCAAGCTAGCAAGCAAGCGAATAATTCCAATAACATCACTCCCACAGAAATTAATACGCTCATATTTCCAGCATACGAAACAATGTGGACCTAATACGCAATGGGCGCACAGCACTTCATTCTGTGTCATTCATTCTGTGCCACATGCGAAAGGGTGAAACTGGTCATCACTAAAGTATGTGTCCAAATGTGCATTAAACGGGCCCTTCCTGGGGCTTGAGTCCTGTGGAGACTGTTTAGTTTAGTTCAGTTTAGTTTAGTTTATTTGACAATTATTAAAATACATGTTACAGCACGTCATGTGTGGGAGGTGGGTTGAGCGAGTGGGAGGTGGGTGGAGGGGGGCTCTTGCCTTTTGTTTTGTTTACATACAAACAAAATCTCTGAAAATCCATGTTGCAATTCTAAACGGTAATTCCTGGAGATTCCCAGCTAGTCCGGGAGACTTAACGACCCGAACTGTATCCACGCCTTTAATTTTGCTTTTGACATTCGTGCTGTAAAGACTCGTCTTGGAGCGGACATTTTCTGCTTTCTGAATGCAGCAGGAACCATTTGCTTTTCTCATGGAGCTCAGACAGACCTAAGGCCATGTCTCCCAGCCTGGGGACATCTAACTCTCAATGAAGTAACAGAACATCGCTACTGGACAAGACGACAAACACTGAACACTTGGACCAAATTTTGGGGACGGCGCTGGCGGGGAGACGAGTCAAACCGAAGGGACCTGGTTTCTCCTCTTGGTCTCCAGCCTGTAGATGGTCTGGTAGCCCTCGTCCCAGGAGTAGAGCAGCCTGTCTCGGGGATGGTAGCGCATGCTGGAGTGGGCGGCGTAGCTCTTGGGGAAGAAGAGCGGCTTGTCCCCGGTGTGGACGCTGTCGCGGACGTCGTAGAGGCACTGCACGCCCGAGCGCCCGCCGTAGCGCGAGTTGTAGACCACGTGGAGCGTCCCGCACGCCAGGAAGGCCGCCTCGGCGTCGACGCTCCGGCAGGGCGTGTCCCAGGAGTGCTCCGCCCCCAGGGTCCCCTCGTCCAGCTTGGTCAGCACCAGGTTGCCGCCCAAGTCCGGGTCGGCGTGGACGGCCCACAGGCCCAGCTCGTCCACGGCCAGGTCCAGGTAGGTGTGCGGGGACAGCGAGTAGGCGGGCAGCCGCCCTGCCCCCTGGAGCAGGGCGCGGTCGCTCACCGTCCCGTGTCGGAGGCTCACCTTCAGGACCTCGTTGGGCGTGCCGGCCCGGTGGTAGTACAGGAAGCCCTTGTAGACGGCGTGGCCGGTGCCCTGCCAGGGAAAGGGCAGGAGGACTCTCCGCGCCGCCTGGGAGCCGTTGCCCCCGACGAAGGCCTTCATGGAGGAGAACTCCAGCAGGGTGCTGTTCCTCACCCCGCTGAAGAAGTATATCTTGGCCGAGCCGTTGGTGGGGTCCTTCATCCAGGACCCCTGGGCGTCGCCCTCCCTCTTGACGATCTTCAGGGACTTCACGCCCGTCAGCACCGTGTCGCAGTCTGTCGAAGCAAAGACGCGCAACATCCACTGTGAACCGGTAAAAAGCTGGAATGACCAAGTTAAGCAAGAAAACAAACCCTTCGGCAGACGGTTTTGTTCCTATTTTGGCTAGTTTGCACAGCGCGGTTATCACAGACAATCAATCACATACAGTGGGGGAGGTCCAGTAGCCCCAGCTTTCAATAAAGGCGCGTGTGGACGTACCGCTAATGTACTGCACCAGACTTGCTAGTTAGCACTTTGCCAGGCTGTCAGTCTTGAAACTGACACTCATATCTAAATGAAGGTGTTGTATATTCTGGTAGATCGCTTATGCGTGGGAGTTTACCGAACATGCGTGTGGACTGCTATGCATGCAAGTGTGCGTGGCTGTGTGCCTATGTGTGTAAAGAGGTGTGTGTGTGTGTGTATGCTTGTGTGTAAAAAGCATGTGTTTTTTCATGTGTGTATATGCATGTACGAGTGTGTGTGTGTGCCTGCCTGCGTACATGTGCGTGCGTGTGTGTGCCTGCCTGCGTACATTCGCGTGGGTGTGTGCGCCTGTGTGTGTGTGTATGGTGTGCCTACCTACCTTTCCCCAAGTTGAGCTGCTCCTCCTGCTTCCTCTGCTCCTCCTTCACCTGCTGCTCCAGCAGTGTGTCCTCGATGTCCACGCAGGGCTGGTTCAGCCGCTCGGTCTCCAGGTCCTCCAGCTCCCGCTCCACCCGCCCTACCCGCGACAGCACGCCCTCCACCTGCCCCTTCACCTCGTTCTGGAAGCTGCGCAGGCCGTCCAGCTTGCCCCGTAGCTCCTTGGAGAAGTCGTACAGCTTCTGCTCATAGCTCTGCACGCGCTCGTCACACTTGATCAGACGGTCCTGTTTCACGAGGAATTTGTCGAGATTTAAAAAAAAAAAAAATAGGCTTACATTTTTTAAAGACTATATGCAACAGGAGGTTAATTGAAATAAAAATCAGTTTTTTTAAGAGAGACTCAGTTAAGACTGCTATCAAGGATACGCAATACTGAAAAATTCCACGCGAAAACAAGCACAGGAACCACACATCAATACACCAGAAATATACGCACTAACGGCAGTTTTTCAAGCTTACGCAACATATCCTGCAATGAGTCCGGTAGTGATTCAGCGGATACCAGAATTTAAGACGTTTTTAAAAATTGCTGCTGTAAAATATGTTGTGAGTTTTTCTCGGACTACAGGCCTGAGGGTACATATTTTAATTCTTAATTTAATGTTGACTTGCCCTCCGAGACAGATGATTTTTAAGACAAGAATGCAAAGTAAGCAATAATAGGCTTAATACTTTTAACAGAGAGGACCAGAAGTGAAGAAGAAACTGACGCAGGAACAGTTTTGTACGCACCTCAAGTTGGCTAATTCTCCCTTCTAAGTACTGCATCATAACAATCTCTTGTGTCATCCTCTGTGCGTGGCTCATGCCCTGGATTAACAGGAACAGTGCCGAGAGCGAGCGCCAAGTATACATTCCTCTCACTAAGATGTTAGTCAACACAGGCGTTATGGAAAAGAGACCCAGCTAAGTATGTAAATGAGCACCGAATGTAGCTCGTGTAAATGAAACCAAACTGGTTTAAATCATGTGACATGTGGCGTTTTGCTCTCTCCCAAGAAAGGCGGACACAGCTGCGGCCAGCTGAACTGTGGGTGCGGTCTCTCTTCACAAGGAGCCGAAGGGCGCCTCCAAACTGTTAATATCATCCAGATGTCTTTCGGGAACTTTCAGAACGTGCGCCATTTAAAAAAAGCATTACCAAATATACGTAGGTCTTTACCGTATTTTGCGACAAGGGTGAAGTGAAAATACACGTTGTTGGGTTTTTTTTTTTTATTATATAAACTAAAAGACATGTAATGCACATACTAATTTGCAGCATAGGCTATGTTCCAAGACCGCTACTAATTAGGCCTAATGCTCGGTAAGGATGATTGGGAACAGAGGAGTATTATGAATTGTGTTTATCCTTCATTACCGCGCTGAGGCGATGAGCGTTGGTCTGCTCAGAGTGATTATCTCGTTCTTATTTCTGCCACCTTCCCATCTCGTGATTCCCCCTTCAGCTTTGCTGATCAGTCTGCTTATTGTTATTAGCCATATTTCATGTACTCTAGTGCAATTGAGTTGGAGATATCAAAGTGTTTTGGGTAAAACAGATAATACGAAGTTTTAATCCTCGTTGCTCTACTGGAAGCTTTATGGAAGCGATGATTTTGTATTTTCAGAAAGCGCTGAACGCTATATATTGTGGAGGACTAAATGTGCCAAAATGAAATAAATAATTAAATAAATAAATGTGGAATTATGTAAATAAATATATAAATAAATAATTAAGTAGGTCAATAATTAAATAAATACTTTTTTCTTGAAATAATTCACTGCTCATCACTGTTCTTTTCACAAAAAAAGTTATCATATTTTATTTCATAATAACGTTGTATTTCCGAATAGCTTTTTATTTTATTTCATAATGACACTTTCCCGAATGACTTATTTCCGAATGGCGTTTTTATTTCCAGACGCCCTATATATTTTATATTTTAAGAAATAAAATATAATCACGTTATTGTGAAATCATGAGGTGACAATTATTTAATTATTGACCAATTGAATTATTTACATATTTATTTATATATTTCCATATTTATTTATTTCATTTTGGCATGCACGTTTAGTCCTCCGTAATATATCAGTAGGCCTTCAAAACGTAGTTGCGCAAATAAGTTGACTCTCACCCGGTTTCGATATTTGGGTGAAGGTCTGGTTGAATTTATGCCTGCAGTTATTAACGTGTAGTGTCAAGATAAATAAGGGCAAACATTCATATCGGTTCTGCTTTGTCTGTTGCTGGGTGATGAATTCCAAATGGACGCGAGTAGTAGGCTGAAGTGTAATTAATCTTATTATCAGACTGCATTTACAGTGCATCCCGCAGACAGCACTAAGGGCTTTCTGATTTACGGTAATCGTGTGTTGTCTGTTGAGAGGGCTCTTTGTTAATTCATCCTAATAATAATAATAATAATAATAATAAATTTATTTTATATAGCGCTTTTCAAGAACTCAAAGACGCTTTACAGTAGATGGTACATACATACAAATATACATACATACAATGCAACATACAATTCAGAGAAGGAGAAAAAAAAAAAAAAAAGGAGGGAAGACAAACATCAAGGAAAAGCTAGGGAAAAGAGGTGGGTTTTAAGATGTGATTTGAAGGAGGTGAGTGAGTCGGAGGTACGGATGTCAGGGGGGAGGGCATTCCAGAGTTTGGGGGCGGCAACTGAGAAGGCGCGGTCGCCAAAAGAACGGCGCTGAGAGGGGATGATGGTGAGGAGGCCGGCAGTGGATGAACGTAACTGTCTGGGTGGCTGGTAGGGGAGCAGGAGATCAGAGAGGTAGGTGGGTGCGAGGCCATTTAGGGATTTGTAAACTAGGAGGAGGAGTTTGAATGTGATGCGTGATGTGATTGGGAGCCAGTGTAAATCTTTCAGGATAGGGGTGATGTGAGACCGGGAGGATGTGCGGGACAGTATTCTTGCGGCCGAGTTCTGAACCAATTGCAGTTTGTGAAGGAGACGGGAGGGAAGACCAGTGAGGAGTGCATTGCAGTAGTCTAATCTGCTGAAAATGAAGGCGTGAATGAGTTTTTCTGCATCGGGGTGGGTGAGAGAGGGCCTGAGTCTGGAGATATTACGCAGGTGAAAAAATGAAACCTTGATCCTACAAGAAAGCCAAAACTTCAGATTGCTTTCCGTCTTTCATTTCCACATCTGATCTGAAACAGTAACGTTAAAACGATGTTGTTCTTCTAGTACCTGACGGAGTCATTACACTTGCCCTTCTCTTCCGCTGTTATTTCTCTGGCCTATAGGGGAAGCTATACCGTTTCTTTGGAAGACAGGACAGTAGAGCACCTTGCTTTTCTCTGCTGTGCTGTTTCGGTACGGCTCTTTGCAATGGCCTACATTTTGCACCTGAGCTTTTCTGAGTCCAAATATTACCCGAAATAATTCTGAAAAATTGCCCTTTTCAAGCTCTGAAAACCTCTGCACCCAAGTTATTCATAATAATTCATTTGAATCTAAAAATAGTTTTGAACAATTTCCACAATGCATTTTAACAACAAAGTATTACACAATGAGAGTGGGAATCAGCTTGAACACATAATATATCTTTTAATCCATCTGATCCATGACTGTATGTATGTTTTTGTTTAATGCGGTTGGACATAATGTTTCTTAGTAATATGAATACAAGGCTTCTCCTTAGCAGATATGTCATGGGTTCTTCATCAAATTAAAATTTATTTATATAGCGCATTTTACAAACTGTTGTCACAATATGCTTCACAGACAACCCTGGCGTAAACCCCCATTTCACGTATTTGCAAGTACAATAATAATTTGCAGATTTATGCGGTTGAGCTATTTTTAATGCACAATGTGCTCATTAGTTCCACTATATATGTAAATACAAATGTGCTTTGAAATGATTTCCCATTAATTATATCACTCTGTGTACTATGCTGTGAAGCACATGTCCTCCATTAGAGGGCAGTAGACAGCTTGAATTAAGATGGAGGTTCTTAGGAGAGGTTCTTAGGAATGAATCAATGGAATTATGAATAGATGATCTTTACCGTAGTATTATAGAATGCTAATTTACCATATTTTGCCCTAGCATATTAGGTGTACTTAGCAATGAGAAGTCCGGCTAGTTTATCTCAGTAATGAATATACACACACACACATCACCCAGCTAACCCAGTATTAAACATATGCCAACCTACTATTAAACATCCACAGCATAAGTAAAACCATTAGCTAGGCCATTGTCTGTGTTGTATTTGCTTTTACAGTAGCCCTCTGTTGGACATGTTAATTTCGGATTAGTGTGACCTTTCCAATATCCAAATCAAGAATCTTCAAATAATGGCACAAAGGGTCATTTGAAGTTAATCTGCCCCTGTTGTAGCCCAGTGCTTTGTGGGTAATAAAGACAAATTTTCTCACGCCTTTCTGGATGAAAATCCCTGAGAAAAAAAAAATATATTCAGTTTGTCTCCTGATTCTTTTCATGGATGTACACAAACAGATACCTGATATTCTAGTATCAGAACGGTCTCTATGGTGTTTCAAGACTGACATGACTTGAAACAAAAGTTCTTATTACATTTTTATAGCACACTAAACCGTGCCTGAAGCAACATGAATAAACAAGCTAAGTAATACCTAAAAATGCATGTAAACAAACGTCCCAGTGAATGAAAAAAATGAATTTAAAAGCTTTTAAAAATGTATGCATTACTTAAATCATTTATCTAGTAATTTGTTAATTGATTTTTTTAATTGTCCATTGCTAATGTACTATTGATTACTCTCAATAAAAAACACAATTTTGGACCCCCGGGCACAAAGATATGTGCCTGTTTTTAGAGAGCAGGACAATGCTCCTCGGCTACGGTTGACCTGTTTGTTAAAGATTCATGAATTTCTTGTAGCAGTTAGAAGGGGTATGAGTCTGGCCGACCAAGCCGGAAAAGCAGGTGGAGCTGACATATGCGGTACTGTACCGTGTGCGCGGAGTGTTACGTAAACTCTGGATAGTGTATGCAGTAACTTAATTTTCCCTTTCACTGATTTGTGTGCAGCGTCATGCGATTCGTTTACTGGCTTCTTATGTTCAGTCTATCTATCTGTCTGTCCTTTACGTTTTGATTAAAGGGACAATGCACATGAATCGGTTTTGCCACAGAGTTCCTCAGTTAGTTGAACAGCTGATTCTCTTTTGCATGCCACAATAACGAAAGCAGGGTTCATGCTATTTTGACAAATACATTGGGTTTTGACCTGTTTCCTTCTTAATCAGGAGCAATTTTCTAATCGATGCTTCCGCATCGTAGACCCTTGGATCAGTGCATCAGTTTAAACCGGCGAATCTTTACGCTCCTCCTTCATGTAGTTTCCTGGCGGTAGAACGCGAGTCTCGGGCGGTATGGTTCCGTTGACCGGTTTCTTAGTGTGAGAGGTGGAATATGTCTAACGGTGTGGCCGGATCACGGAGAGCAACATCTAATTGATTTTACTCGAAGTCCAATACGGTGAATCACGCCTGTGACCATTAAGGCATTCTCGCGCGGCGGTCCTTCGGGCAGTTATGTTGTTGCCTGTATTTGATTTAGATTTGGATGTGGAGATACAGAGCAGTTTGAAGATTTAGCTTCGTGGTGAAACGTGGCAGCATAATTACGAAGCTTTTCAGAAATGTCGATGGATTTGGATTATTGTGACAGGATGAAGGATCGCTTGGGATAGTCTAGTGGAACAGTTTATAGATTCAGACACTGCGGCAGAGCAGAGGAGTGTCCAGACAGGGATTCGTAAGCTTATTTATCTTGATGGCACACTGAAGAGCAGGGGTCTGAACCTCCAGTCCTGGAGACCCGTGGTCTCTGCTGGTTTTGGTGACTTCCGTTCAATAAGCAGCCAACTTAGGCCCTGGAAACAAGATGTGCTGACTCTAGCCAATCCAAGACTGGAATTAAGCACTTTGGTGCAGGAACACATCAAAAACCTCCATGATTTGAGTTTGAGACCCGTGCTACAGAGGTACATAAATGCAAAGGTGAAATGTAAAAGAGCCTATTGGGGAGGAAGTAATCGGGAATCTAGAGGTGCAGCATGACTACAAGAGATATGATAAAGAGCTACAACATCAAGATGAAGATACAAGTGCAACATGAAAGTGCTACATGATCAAGATACAGGTGTTACATGAAAGGGCTGCTAGATTTGGGATTGCCCTACAGAGGAGCATGGTGTAAAAGTTAGTCAAGATAGTGTCTGAAGAGATGTGTCTTCAGACCACAGCAGAAAATGGGCAGTGACTGAGTGGTTCGTAGAGGAATGGGGGGGCTCGTTCCACCGCTGGGGAGCTAGCGGCATCTCCGCCCTCTCCATTCGACACCTGCAGACATATCGTCTGACATCTTCTAGCAGTGCGCTCATGGCCTGCGTTCAGTCAACATCTGTCCTTGACTCCTTAACTTTGGCACAAGCTGAAATTTGAGCGTTGGGCTCTTTATTTTCACACGTACATTTTGCTGAATTCAGTGATATACAGAATAAATGGGGAAAGTCGTTTGTGTTATACAGAGCGTCTTGCATTTCATTTGTAAGCCTATTTGCTCCAGTCAATGTATACAGGCAGCAACAGGAACCAGATCATGGGGCCCATCCATGTGCTAGAACTGAGCTTTTACAGATACCAGACTGTGGGGCCCATCCATGCGCTAGAACAGTGCCTTAACATATACCAGACTGTGGGGCCCATCCATGCATTAGAACAGTGCCTTAACAGATACCAGACTGTGGGGCCCATCCATGCACTAGAACAGTGCCTTAACAGATACCAGACTGTGGGGCCCATCCATGCATTAGAACAGTGCCTTAACAGATACCAGACTGTAGGGCCCATCCATGCATTAGAACTGTGCCTTAACAGATACCAGACTGTGGGGCCCATCCATGCACTAGAACAGTGCCTTAACAGATACCAGACTGTGGGGCCCATCCATGCATTAGAACTGTGCCTTAACAGATACTAGACTGTGGGGCCCATCCATGCATTAGAACAGTGCCTTAACAGATACCAGACTGTAGGGCCCATCCATGCATTAGAACTGTGCCTTAACAGATACCAGACTGTGGGGCCCATCCATGCACTAGAACAGTGCCTTAACAGATACCAGACCGTGGGGCCCATCCATGCATTAGAACAGTGTCTTAACAGGATATCGAGGCTCCCGCCTCTCACCACCAGAGGCCGCTAGCATCTCATTCTTAGTATTTTCCTGCTCACTGTTTTCCTTGTTAGAGGCATTATTATCTCACCATTGGTTGTCTTTACCTGTGTCTAGTTTAGTTTAATTTGGTTCACCTGTACCACTGTGTGTTTTAGTTACAGTACCTGTTCTTCGTTTCCTGTCGCTGGGTCTTTATGCTTTGCTCAAGTCACCTGCCTCTTGCTTTGCAGGTTTACCTGTGCTTTTTCTGTAGTTAATCTCAAAGTCTCACCTTAGTACCTCCCTGTGTGTCTGTCCGGTTTATTGTTTTTGTCTGTGGTTTTAAGAAAAGCGATTTCAGTTGTCTGTCCTACCGCTGCCTCCTGGCCTCTTCTCTGCTGTTGGATCCCTCTCTGAGCACTGACCCAGTGTGAGCTACCCAGCAGCCCCTGTGGTTTTTGTCTGGCAGCCAGTACTATGCAGAGAGAGGACCCCCAGGACCTCCTCTTCCTCGAACCAGCACCCAACCCCACCCCCTCCCCCCAAATCCAGGACTTCACCCCTCACAGTCTACAGTTGTCCCTGTAAATGGTGAATGGACTGCATTTATATGGCCCTTTTATCCAAAGCGCTGTACAGTTGATGCCCCTCATTCACCCATTCACACACACACACACACACACCAACGGTGAAAGGCTGCCATGCAAGGTACCAATCAGCTCGTTGGGAGCAATTAGGGGTTAGGTGTCTTGCCCAGGGACACTTTGACACGCCCAGGGCAGAGGATTGAACCGGCAACCCTCCGACTGCCAGACAACCGCTCTTATCTCCTGAGCTATGTCGCTGACGCTGGTTGTCAGGGTCGACCCGATTCAAGATAACCCAACGCACCGCACAGGAGCACGATAACCAGAAAGCTCCGGAGAAAATCAGCCGGCAGCCACCTGCCAGCTCTCTCCTTCCTCTCCGTATAGTCTGGCGTGAGAGAGGGCGGGGTCGACCCCGCTGTCAATCAGAGGCGAGACATGAGTGCTTTGTGCCCGCCCTCCTCTCTCAGCAACACAGCACAGAGCAGCTTGGGGATAACCCAATTTGAGGGCCCATTATAACAATTCTAAAAATATTTCACTCGGTTAAGTCCTTTTGGTTCAACGAGCCAAACAGCAGGGAGTATGGTGAGGACCCACCGCATGATTTTAGCCCCTCCCCCACCCCCCACCCCCCTCTCCCAACCCTAATGTAATTCAACCCAGATCAGATTCATAGCTTTCAAGGAAAAGCATCTTTAAATCCACAAACGACTCCTTTGCAGAGAGATAGGAAATGTATTTATGTTGACGTGGTCACGTGTAAATGTTGCAAATGCGTCAACGTTTCTGACAGAAGGGGGAAGGTATTAAAATGCTAAACCGTTTTATGCGCGCGCACTACGAAAGTAATCTCTCAGTATGAGGGGAAAATTATAACCGCCCTTCGCTGTAAGAACATACGTCAGGTTCGCCCGGTCCGGCGTTCTCCGCCGTATCGGTCACGACCAATCGAGGCCTCCCTCCGTATGCCCTGGTTCAGCGTGGCTCGGCCCGTACTGCGTTCAGCCCAGCCGGACTCAACACGGGGGGGTCATTAACACACTTTAGCTCGGCCCAGCCCAGCCCAGCCGGACTCAACACAGGGAGTCATTAACACGCTTTAGCTCGGCCCAGCCCAGCCGGACTCAACACGGGGAGTCATTAACACGCTTTAGCTCGGCCCAGCCCAGCCCAGCCGGACTCAACACAGGGAGTCATTAACACGCTTTAGCTCGGCCCAGCCCAGCCAGACTCAACACGAGGTGTCGTTAATACGCTTTAGCTCGGCTGAACGGTGCTCTCACTCCTGCGGCGGAGTCGCCGTTGGGCATTTCCCCAGACCCGCGACGCTCCTGAGGGGACGCGGCTTGGCGTGACCCCCCCCCCCCCCCCCCCCCAGCATTCTGCCGGCCCTCCGGAGCCTCCTTCTTTAACGGGGCCAGGGTCACATGACGATGCTCGCCGCCGGTCAGGAGCCTCGGTGTGACGGCTCCTGCAGGCGAGGGGAGGGGAGGTCAGCGCTTGCTCCTGACCGGCGGCGAGCATCGTCATGTGACCCTGGCCCTGTTAAAGAAGGAGGCTCCGGAGAGCCGGCAGAATGCTGGGGGGGGGGGGGCTGGTGGGTCTCTCCTTCTTCTCTGTATGGAGGGTAAGGCCGGAAACTTCCCCTCTGAGGTATCGTAGCTTCTGCGCTGATAAACGAGTGGGGGTGTGGGGGAGTGGGGTGGTGGAAAAAATCAATGCCTCTCTTACCCCCGACCTCCCACCCCCCCCCCATCTCAGCGAGTATCACCACCCACCTGCGCTCACTGTTGGAGGGGGCGGGCGGGAGGGGGGGTAGGGGGCTTAGTGCATTCTGTGTAAGGGTGACGAAATGCCGATTCCTCCGGGGCCCATTGTCTGAGATAGGTGCCGTTTCTCTGTAACACCAGCTGAAATTATCCGCGAAATCCCCGGCTCTAACAACAGCTTCCCACCAGTGGCGCTGCATTCAGGAAAAATGCATTTGCAAAATTAAATGCAAATAAACTCATAAGTGCCATATGAATTATTATGACATGTGAGATCCTAAAAAGGTTTATAAAAGGATTTTTTACTCATTGTTTTTCCCCCTCAAAATAAATGTACTATATTTTAGTCAGTTTTATTATATCGTGACACCCTTTCTGTTTTGTTAAGGTTTTGAACTTGGATTGTAGTAAGCTGATTGTTAGCTGTGTTGTTACCCAGTGAGCACAAGCCCAAATCTAGATGGAATCTAGACATCTAGAGGAGGGCAAATCTGGTTTGAGAGATATTTTGACATAAACAGACTAGGTTAGCTCAGTTTTTCTCTAATTTAGCTCAGGTTTTACCTGGATATTGCCTGTCTATATCTTGACTGGCTAGAGAACTTACAGATGATGTATACCATCTAGAAGTTTGATGAAAGCCTGGCTAGATTTGGTTGAAAAGTGAACGTTTTCTAGCCAGTTTGGGCATAGTCAGGCTATATCTGGGTAAAGCCAGACATAGCGTGGCTGCTAAGTAGCTATGATGGGTCAAACGCAGAGGACAATTTACCACATGGGTGTCCAATCGAGTGACGGCTCCGTCTCCCCGGAAACTGGTGGCGATGATGTCATTTCCCTGAGCAAGGGAAGAGAAGGCACTTTACTCCACATCCAGTGGCGTAGGCAGTGAGGTTTGAGGCAAAGCCGTCTCTTCGGTTCGGGGAGAGTAGCGGAACCGCAGAGCAGGGATCGGATGACTCTAAGTACCCTTTCCGCGCGCGCTGCCCTAAATTTATGGAGGGAAACAGAAACGCATGTTCGGCAGAGTGTGTGGAGAGATCGCAGGCTCTACCCTCTCCGTGTCAGAGAGGTTTGACACCAAAACAAACGCTGTACTCCTAGTCAGATATCAGTCTGTTCGATCGATGAGAGATCATCAGAGTGTGAGTGTGTGTGTTGGTGTGTGTGTCTATGTGTGTGTGTGTGTGTGTGTGTATGGGTTTGTGTGCGTGTGTGCGAGTGTGCGTGTGTATGTGTGTGTGCGTATGTGTGTGTATGGGTTTGTGTGCGTGTGTGTGTGCGCGTGCTTGTGTCTGTGTTTGTGCGTGTGTGTGTCTGTGTGCGTGTGTGTGTATGTGTGGGTGTGTCTGTGTGTGTATGTGTGTGTGTGTATGTGCATGTGTGTGCGTGTGTGTGTCTGTGTGTGTGTGTGTGCATGTGTGTGCGTGTGTGTGTCTGTGTGTGTGTGTGCATGTGTGTGTCTGTGTGTGTGTGTGTGTGTGTGTGTTCGTGTGTGTGCCTGTGTGTATGCGTGCGTATGTCTGTGTGTGTGTGTGTGTTTGAGATTGAGATGAGGGAGGGGGGCAGGGTTCCTGTACTTCCTGTCTCGTTGAGGTTTGAGGTTTTCAATGAAGAGAGACCCTGCAGTTACAGCTCTTTCCATTCCACTATCCCACCAAAAGTGATGCAATGCTCCAGAGACCCAGAATTCCTTGCACTGCATTACACTGCCCCCCCCTCAGAGTGGCACGCCCAGAGGAGCGCACTCGGTGCTCAAAACCCCGTACACAGAGTCCAAACGGCGCTCCCCCAGACGGCGGTTTTTAAAGAGCTGCATCGCGCACTTCCTGGGTGTGACTCAGGAAAGGCCCGTTTGCGAGCGAGCGGCTTGGGCTTTCGCGGGGTTAGCGGAGTTAGCAGGGTTAGCGGGGGTTAGTGGGGTTAGCAGGGTTAGCGGGGTTAGCAGGTGTTAGCAGAGTTAGCGGGGTTAGCAGGGGTTAGCGGAGTTAGCGGGGTTAGCAGGGGTTAGCGGAGTTAGTGGGGTTAGCAGGGGTTAGCAGGGTTAGCAGGGGTTAGCAGGGGTTAGCGGGGTTAGCGGGGTTAGCTATTGAATTAAGTACTTGAGCAAAGTACTTAACCTGCATTGCTCCAGTATATGTCCAGCTGTACAACTGGATACAATGTAAAAAGTTGTGTAAGTCGCTCTGGATAAGAGCGTCTGCTAAATGAATGTAATGTAATATAATGCAAGGTCGACCGCTGGAGAAGTAGGGAGGCTGCGATTGGTTCCCTCAGCTGGGGGGCTTGGTCTTTAGCTCAGCAGGCCCTGGTCTCACAGGTGGGCTGGAGGTTGGGTTGCCAGATTTAGGAACTGACAACATGCACAGCTAGAGGCACTAAGTAGGTTGGTAGCTGTAGGACCGGGGTGGGGTGGGGTGGGGTGGGGTGGAGGGGGCCTTTGAATCGTCGAACAGGGGGGAAGCCCTCGGAATTGTCAATCGGGGGGGCGGGGGGGAATCGAACCGACATCAGACCGATATGGAATGTCTTGCATCAGTTCTGACCCGAACATCACGTTGTCCGGTCAGGACCGCAAACCGGACCTGTGCAAACTATTTGAATGCTGCACATTCCAGTCGGAAGCCCGGACGTATGGCAACCCCAGCTGGTGGTCTTGTGCGGAGATTTCTCATCAGAAATCTTGTGAGGCAAGAACAGGGTCCCGTCCCAGCGATGCACCGGAGTCGGCCTCCTCTCGTGGAATGTTCCGGCAGAAATCAGGGGGCGTCAGCGCATGAAGCACACAAGCATGCACCGGGGAGTTGGGTAAGCATGGCGACGACACACGTCGACGGGGGAGTCGAGACTGATGACACAGGGTAGAGAACGAGGCCCAAATGTTTATCGCTTTAATGGTGCGTTTTGCAGAAGTTGACGAGTCTGGCTGGCATACCCCTTTGAGCGGAAAGATAGCGGGGTTGACGCTCCACTCTTTCGTCAGCGCAGCTCCTGGTCTCATCCAGTCACTCTCTCCTTCTTTCATATGTTCGTCCACGTCAACACGGTCCTTCATTTTGTCCTAGCGTCAGACAGTGCCGTAGCCCTTCTCTCCTGATGATTTGGCAAACCGTGCGTGTTTGTTTATATTGCCTTCAGAGTTTAAACCAATTAGCTCAGTGTAGTTTTTTTGTTTGTTTTCACAACCCTACTAAGGTCAGGACCTTCAAGCTAACCCAATGTTTTATTCGGAATAAAATAGCCGGGGAGCCCAGCTGTGATGGCGGGAAGTCGCACGTCCTCCGACGAGATCGCCAGCCATTGCTCTCACCTCCCACAATCGGCCGCTTGTGGGCGTGTTTTCCGTTTTTAAGACAGCTTTCCTTAGATGTACGTCGATCGTACGTTTTGGAAATCCCCACACAGCAATACGACTCCCCCTTAAAAATAAAATTTGAAATCGGACACGGTTTACACAACGGATCTTTAGTCTGATTGGTTATCGCACCGCCTTCCCCATCCTTCCTGGTCGCTAACGCCGGCTTGCCTTGCATCGCCGCCTATCCCAGCATGCCTTGCGGATGCAGAAAAAAAAACCTCTGCTCCCGTTGAACCGAATGGAGGCGATTGTGAAGTCGCGTCGGAGGAAGTGTGGCTCCGGCCTAAGGGTTATCTGCTGAAAGCGAAACGCTGGATCCCTTTCGATGAGCGGGAGGTCGTGCTAAACCGGCTATCGTTTAGCCGTAGCGTCGTAGCGGCGGGTCCAGCTCCCGTTAAATCGCGGCGATGGCGTGGAGTCCCTCTTCCCCAGCCTGCAGATTTATTCAGCGCGGCGGCCTGGCATGACCCCGCCGCCCACCGCTCCTCCCCCCCACCCCCCAAGCCCGTGGCGGCGCGCGGGCGTCGAGCTAAAGGCCATACCTGTGCCCCGGAGCACGACGCGCGCTGCGTTCGGTGGAGCGCGGAGGCGGCAGGAAGTCCCATTAATCCCATTAAAAGCCATCAGAGAGACGCCACACAGGGCCCCTAACGGGCGCTGAATTATTTATCCCCCGGCACCGGAGGGGGGTGACATTTACAGCAGACACGACTGCGCGGAGCTCGGCACTGCCCAGGCCTCAGCCTGCACGACCGAGATTACGCTTTCCACCCGGCCGTTCGGATATCCGCGGAGACCCCGCAGAAAAAAACGTACTTTTTTTATTTTTTTGACACAATGCAAGCGTCGTCCAAGATGCTTGCCTTACGTAAACAAAAAAAAAAAACGTAAATACTGAAACTTGCTGAAAAATACCAAAACAAAAACATGTTGCTGGGAAGGTGTCTTCAAAAATATTTGTGTGGTCTCATCCATTCATCCATACATCCTCCATCCATTCATCCATCCATTATCTATACCCTCTTATCCTGGGCAGGGATGCTCACACAGAAAGGCCCGCGCCGGATTCGAACCCAGTGCCGCCCATAAATGGTTTTAGCATAGTAGAATACATGGGCCTTCAGATTAAGACCAGAGACTCAAACCCCTGTACAGGACAGGGGACAAAATGAATCTAAGGAGGATATGCGTGTGCCTCTTCCCTGTTTAAACACTAGACCGAGTGTCGACTGTCTTATGAAGTTCAGAGACGAATGAGTAAATATGCGGTTACTGTGCAGTACTCAAAGTCCTGCTCACACCCCACACAGGAGAGAGAATGTGTGTGTGTGCGTGTGCGTGTGTGTGTGTGCGTGTGCGTGTGCGTGTGTGTGTGTGTGTGTGTGTGTGTGTGTGTGTGTGTGTGTGTGCGTGTGTGTGTGTGTGTGTGTGTGAATGTCAAAATGCGTGGGTCTATGTGTGTGCATGATTGAGTGTTTAAATGTGTGTCTGTGTGTGTCTGTGTGCATGTTTGAATGTGTGTTCGTGTGTGTGAATGTATGAATGTGGGCGTGTGTTTGTGTGCATGTTTGAATGTGTGAATAATGTTTGTGTGTGTATGTGTGTGTTTGCATGTGTGCATGTTTGAATGTGTGAGTGTGTGTGTGTGTGTATGTGTGCGTGTTTCAATGTGTGAGTGTGTGTGTGTGTGCATGTTGGAATGTGTGAGAGTGTGTGTATGTGTGAATGTTTGAACATTTGAATGTGTGTGTGTGTGTACGTGTGCATGTCTGGGGGGGGTGGGGGGCAGGTGGTTTCTAGGAAAGCTGATATTTCATTATGGTTTACATAGTAGCGTCGTTTTATACAAAAATGTTGTTGATCTTTAGTGAAGATGGAAGCATCTTAAATGCGACATCATTCCTTTCATTAAGTCCTTTTAATTGTACTGTCAAAATACCGGAACGGAGAAACAAAACGCTGTTTTTCTTCTCGGGTGGTCCTCATCAAACAAACAAACAAGCAAACAAACAAACAAAAGGATTTAAAATATTCTGTTATTAACCACTTCTCGAAATTGGAAAAAAGCACAAGTGTAATTGGATTGATTTGATGTCAAGAGAGTTCAATTAAACATGCTGGTCCAGCCTCAGTTTAATTAGAGCCAAGAATAAAAGAGAGGATCAGAGCAATTAAGCGAAACTCTCAGGGGCCCCCCACCCCCGCCCCTCCACCCCCCCTTGGGATGGCGGTTATTTAGCTAAAGAAACGTTCTATGACCTCTGGGACATGGTCAGAGTCAGAGGCGACAGGGCTCTCTCATTGGTCGCCGGGAAGCAGCTGACGTGGCTTCCATTGGCTGGAAGACGATGCTGTGGATGTGGCTGAAAGAGGCCAGTGCAGGTTAACGTAGGGACTACAGTGCGGGGTTCAGCAGGGTTTGCAGTTAAGAGGATGGGCGGGCACATTTATGGTTAAATTACAACACTTACCTTTGTGCATTTAGCAGTCATCAGTGTCACGACTGATAGCAGCAGGTAGCACATAAACCCATGATATGACGCTAAGTGCCATAGAAGGCTCCAGAGGAGGAATGAGAAAGCACTGCTTTCACCTCCAAATACCCGACGTTCCTTGTAGGGGACATCGGTGCCTGAACTTAAGCTCCAGAACCATATATTCTGCTATGCTGAAATGTGCTGTTCGAGGGACATTGAATAATTTATTTAATTTATTCATTTAACCAATCTTAAACTAGTAAAGTTAACTGAAAACAAGTTCTCATTTACAATAACGGGCTGGCCAAGAGGCCAAACACAGCAAAATACAATAAAATAAATCTAAAACAAATGACGTTTTTGAAAATGCAATTTGATAGTTTATTTGACGGGGACAATGCACATGAATAACATATCTACTGTATAAGCACCAGATCACCAGAACAGATACCAGTGTCATTTTCAATATATACACTAAATTTCCATTCTCATACTAACTTCTTGGTTCAATATGCAGGTAATGCAAATGTATTGGGACAGTGACACAATTTTGTAGTTTTGGCTCTGCACTCCAGCGCATTGGATTTGAAATCATGTGTCAGGGAAAGGATGGGCGCTGCAGGGCTGGGGAGCTTGGAAAACAGAGAAAGTTTCCCTCTGATCCAAATGCAATGAGTAATTAATCTAATGAACAGTTATTGTCCATGTATTTTGTCCACTAATAGAGGATACTAACACGTGAAGTTGTGTGGAATGGCTATTTTGTTTTGATGCACTTTGACGCACCTGCCTTTGACGTTGCCATACCTTTGGTTTAATGCTTTGTGAAAACACCCCTGGCAAAGATGATAGCCATGAGTCTTTTCCTATAATTTGTGATAAGTTTAGAGAACACATTTGGAGGGATTTTGACCATTGCTCCATGTAGAACTTTCAATCATTGATATCTTTGGGTTTGCGATTATGGACCCCCCCTCTTCAGTTCAGACCACAGGTTTTTGATGGAATTGAAGTCTGGAGACTGAGATGGCCATTGGAAAATATGAATGTTGATTTCACTTAAGCATTTCTGTTTAGATTTTTATGTATGCTTGGAGTCATTGTCCTGCTGGACAATCTACCTATGACCAAGTCCTAGCTTCTTAGCAGAGACTGCCACATTTTCTGCCAGAATTTCCTGGTACTTTGTTGAATTCATTGTGCCATTGATATAAAATAGTGCCCCATGACCACTGCCAGCAAAACATCTCCAAAATATCAATGATCCACCTCCATATTTGACCGTAGGTATGAAGTGCTTCTCCTGTATGCATTCCTCTTTTGCCGCCAAACATGTCTATGGTGTGTATGGCCAAAATGTTCAATTTTGGTCTCATCTGACAATAGCACTCTCTTCCAGTCATAATTCCAATGAGGTTTGGCAAGCTCCAGATTCTTGGTTTTGTTTATTGTGCTCAGTAAGGGCTGTCTTCGTGCCACCCTTCCAAAGAGTTAGTTGGTATGGAGGTGCCATTTTATGTTTTTTTTTAGACTTGTTGACCGCAAGAAACAAACCAATCTCTGCAGTTCTTACACAGTGACCCTTGGGTTATTAATGGCCTCCCTCACCATCTTCCTCACCATCCGTGGGGACACCATGCACTTGCTTCCTCTTCCTGGCAAATTTGCAACCATTCCATATGTTTTACACCTTTTTATTATTGCCCTTACACTGCTAAGTGGTATGTTTAACTGTTTATGTTTTTTTTTTGTACCCATTACCAGACTTGTGATGGTAAATTACTATCAGTCTCTTCTGAATTGACAGTTATTTGGCTTTTCCCATGCTGATGAATGACAAAGGGATTTTGTATGCTTGTTACCTCATTTTTATTCTCTAGTGAAACTGGAAGTGATGGAATGACACAATATAGTTCCTTTAGACTGAGATGAACTAAATTAAGTAAAATTGTATTGCCAATTTCATTTTGTTTGATTTTACTTACAATAATTGTTAGGGGTGCCAATAATTATGGCAGTGTCCCTTTGATCAGGTGACATGCGAAGAGCACGAGCTTCTTTTTGGAACGCGTGCGCCGTCGTGAGCGACTCGCAGACCGGCTTCTCGCTCCCCCGTAACTCCGCCCCCAGGACCGCTCAGGTGCCCACGTTGCGTCTGTCGGAAAAAAAAAAGCCCAACTGCCGGTCCACTCACCGGTCTTCCATAATGGACACGTCCCTTCTCCTCTGTTCTTCTCCGGAAGAGGTTTGGTGTCATTTTTTTCAGAGCGGAAGGAAAATGACTGAAACCCTTTCAGCGAATCGGCCACTTCAGTGTGGTAGAGAATGCAGTCATCTGCGCTGATGTTGTCTGGGAAAGACTTCAGTTCTCCGCGGTCCTGGGGTTCCACTCAGCTCTTCTTGCATATAAACTTCTTTTCATCAATAGGCTTTTTTTCATTGTCAGGCAGAAAAGCGAAACTTCCAAACTAGGCTTCTGCAGTTTTTTTTTGTTTTTTTAAAGTTTTGTAGTGGCAGAAGTTCATCTGAGTCAGTCCCCCCAGTAGTACTGTTTACTGACACATTTACATCAAAAGTATTATAAGGCTTTGATGCTCTGATGTACAATTAGCCTCAGTGATGGGGGGTATCATTGCCGAGGGAGGAGCGGTTTCAGTTAGCACGATTTCCCCATCTCTTCGTCTGGCTGCTAGCAGCCTGCGCCAACGCATTGACTCCAAAGCTTGGCGGTGTAAAGTGTGAAGAAACTGTAACTGGTAACATCGGAGGGGTCACACACATACACACACACACACACACACACACATGCACACACACACACACACACACACATGCACACACACACACACACACACACATGCACAACACACACACACACACACACACACACATGCACACACACACACACACACGCACAACACACACACACACACACACACACCTACACACACACACACACATGCACACACACACACACACATGCACACACACATATACACACACACGCACACATGCACATGCACACACAGACACACACACACATATGCATATACATGCACACACACATACACACGCATGCACGCACACACACACAAACACACACACACGAAACCTCTGTGCTCTTGCAAACTGATGGCCAGTGTAGCTTGAACACTTTTTCAGGCAGAAAAGTGTTCAAGGGCATCTGAAATTGTAAGAAAAAAATCGCTAGAAAAAATCTGTTTGAAAAGAAGAGGACGGAAAGACAATATGAAAAGAGTAATAAATTCCTTTCAGGCATCAGTGCAGTGGTTAGGGAACCGCAATTCGCCAGTGGTTGTAGGTTCCGTTCCCAGATGTTTCACTGCCGTTGTACCCTTCAGCAAAATACTTAACCTGCACTGCTTCAGTAAATATCCAGCTGTATAAATACACTGCATGTAAAATAAAAAAATAAGAGGCAAGCCGTAATATCTAATATTTGAATGAGCAAGAAGCTTTCTAAAATAATCTTTTGGTCTTTCAATGCAGTTAGTATATGCACAACATGTTAAACAAGAAAGACTTGGTTGGGGGGGGGGGGGGGGGGGCACTTTTGCTGTGTGAATAAGATGGGGAATCACATTTTAAATGGCATGTTTGGTTGTAAACATTTTACAAACCGAGTGTGTAATTTTCATTCAGCGCCTCTGAAAGCAACCTGCCGGTCTGATTGGCAATGTGCAGCCAGTACATAACAGCACACCTCTAATCATCTTTCACTGCGACTTATTCAGCAAGGAGAAAGAGGGAAAGCGTCAGGCACTATTTACATTTTTTTTAAAAACAACACACATTTCCATGTGACAACATGCAAAGGGTTAACTTCGAATCAGTATCCAAACAGTACTTTGCTGCTAATGATATAACAGTGCTGTTAACTACAATGTTTTATAAAATCGCCTCAGTCAATTTAGAATTCGGCTGCCCCTCCCAAAAGACAAGTTGGCAACTTAGTTTACTAGATCAGACAGAAGACGTGTTAGATATAGCTAAATATTTAGCTTAATCGTCCATTGCAAAAACGTGGGCGTCATCTCTCAAACCACTTAAACCGGGCACTTCCCTCAAGCAGCTTCTAGTTTGTGAGTGATGTAAGATAATCACAGCGGTGGATCACATCACGGTTAAAGCTGAGGATCCCTGCTGAAAATTCCGGCTTAGACCAGCCAAAGCCGGTCAAGCTGGATTTAACCCGTTCGCGCAGGCTCCCTAGTGGCCAGGACACTGGCGTCCAGAGGTTGCTCAACTCAGATATTCAGTGCTACTGCAAGCAAACTATAAGTGGAAACAACAAGCTCTGTATTCTGGCTTTATTAGTTGACAATACACAACGACAATGCAAAGTACGCAGTGCTGCTATTGTCTCGTAGTTCGTCCATTTAACAAGCACCGCCTCCCTACAGTCTCATCTGCAACTACACCCCCCCAAGCATGACACACTGGATGATAGTGTTTATCTGGGAGTTCATAAATATATTCTCTCACCACCAACACAAGAGGAATTCTTGTGTAATCCTACCATTTCATTCTACCCTCGATGTTTGAGACTAAATGTGGCCTGTCTTGAACAATTTGTTTGAGAAATAAACAAGCAAACGAAAGCGGGAGTATGCATTTACATCAGCCACACGCTAAACCCCACTGGCTGTTCACACCATTATAGCTCTTTCCAGTTCATTCTGGATTGATTGATTGAACTCTTTTATTTTAATTAGAAATTTATAACAACAATTGAGAGCCCACATGCAACAGCTTGAATTGTTGCTTTAGTAAATTTTGTGCAGTCAACAATAACATTTTGCAGTAACATACAAGCACTCGTTGAGGCGCAATTGAATTATTCCATTGGTTTTTGGAGGATTTTACTAAATTTTGTCAACTCTTCAGCATGGCTAAAGCGAAATCTTTCAAGTGTTTTGCTTCATTTAAGTCATTTTCCAAGTCTCACTGATGCATCACATCTGGAGTTATAAAGCCGTCAGTAGGACACTCCATAAATAGGTGAGGATTGGCCAGCTCTGAGCAGCCACAGACCAGCTCTGACCAACCACAGACCAGCTTTGACCTGCCACAGACCAGCTCTGACCAGCCACAGACCAGCTCTGACCAACTAGAAGTGATGAAAACACAGCTAGAACGATCTTAAACCAGCCGAGGTTACTAGCTGGACTTAGCTGGAATTATCAGAAGGGATGAGAGATAAGGCTGTAGTTGCAATATTAATTTCAATTTCATGCAGGCACACACAGATGCACACACGAGCACACACACATGCAGGCACGCACACACAGGCACACACACATGCACACACTCACAGACACACAAGCACACACAAAAATGCAGATGCATGTACACACATACTCACTCTCACAGACACACACAAACACACACATTTACAAGCACACACAGACACGCACACACATGTACACACACACACGCACACACACACGCACACAAACGATACATACTAAATATCCACCACTCTGGGCTGTTAGGATTCAGTTTGCAGACATGTTACAAGAAACACCAATGGGCACTGAGATTATGACTGTGACGTAAATTTTTATATATAAATATTTATTAATAACATTTTAAAGGACATTTTACGTACTAGGTCTATAAACAAATAAATAAATAAATAAATACCCACATTACATTTCACGTGTTCATATAATTTGTCACATATTTGAACTCAAAAAGCTGAACAAAGAGAATCAAAAATTGAAACTTTCCCACAAAAAAAGAACCCATGCACTGTATTCAAAGAAATCCAACCTTTCATAATTTCAATTGATAATAATAACAATGTGAGGTGCAGATGCGTGTTTTAAAAAAACCAAAAAAAAACCCACCAAGACCATGTAGAAAACATTTACTCTCAAACTAAAGCTCTCATAAAACTGTAGCAATCTTTAGATTTTTGTTCATCTATCTTTTTTTACTGAATAGAAAAAAATGAGGGATGACCACTCGACATGCAACTGAACCAACGTCCCCATGCAAAGACATCTCTCCTTAGGCACAGAATGGATGGGGTTCAAGTCGTCTTCTTCTGAAAGCGTGTGCACGTTCTGCGATGACCTTGGACTCTGTGTTTTCTTCAGTGGCATTCGTTGCTCTGGATTCGCCCTTCCCCCATCACGGCCCTTGGGGGGGGGGGGGGGGGGGGGGGGGTTCCGACTATGGAGATGGTGGAGGTTTCAGAGAATTGCAGGACCCTCCTTGGCCCCCTACTGTGGTCCCTTGCCCCACCCACTGTGGAACACAAAGAAAACATAAAGAGTCACCTGAGCCAGGTGGAGAAGATAACAAGACACACATTACACTCAGACTGTAGTCTGCTGAGGAGCTTAACCCTTTACGGTGTGAGGTTAGAATGTAGAATGTTCTTAACTGAACATTCTAATCCTGATGTAACAATCACTACTAGTAATCGAAAGCACCAAAGTTCTAGAACGCTGACAAAAAACGTTCCAAAAAACCTACCCTTCAAAGGGTTAACAGACGTGCGTGTAGACCAACCTTAATAATTTGAATGTAGGCATTAAATAAAAAATTGAAAAGCAAGCTGACCAGCAAGCCAGTCTATTTGATAGGATCAAATCAACAAAAGTTATTCAGTTTGCAATGAAACCTGCTGAACAAATGGAAAAATCTGTAGCGTAGACCGGGGCTAGTGTCATGTAAAAAGAGTTTTTAAAGACCCTGTGCAGTCAAAATCATGATTTTAAAATACTTATATTATAACCAAAGAGTATAAGGTTACTTGCACATTGATTTTAAAAGTATTTCATACATAGAAAAATACATATATATTGTAATTTAGTAACAATTTAAATGCAACAAAAGGGAGGCTGCACAGGGACATTATTAACAAATCATATTGTCAAGTTTACAGTTTCACCTGGATATTTCCCCAAATTTAGAATAACAACTCACTTTTGACAAGGTTGGAAAAAATGCAGCTGAATCCCCCAGAAACCAGAACACTGCTTCCTCTACGTCCCTGTTACGCAAATCACGGTCCTTGAGGTCCAAGAACTGTTGATTTTCCACATTCCCTTACCTGGGAGTCAGGTGTGAACACAGTCTGGCCAATCGGTAGCACTAATTGTTCAGTTAATTACCCAGGGGAAAAGAAAACCAGGGCCTGATTTGGATGCAAGGTCCAGATTTGAGTATCCATGCTCTACGTAATGCTGTAGTTTGGGCTAACTGAAAACCCAGAGGCATGTGTATCTTGTTAGTTCTTCCACCATCTTTTCCTGAGGTCATCGCCATCATCAGTACAGGGGACCAGACCGTGTGATGGAGGGATGTAATTCTGATAAAGGGGGAGGGATGGGGCGGGGGGGGACCTTGTGTCCCATCTGTGCTCCATAATGGACTTGAAGATTTGATTCTATTTTTGAAAATGGCCTCCTTGGTTCCAGAATTCCCTAGCGCACCCTGCCATGCTTGTGTCCTCAAATCACTTGTTGTCTGTGCGCCAATTAAATGTCTCCCCTCTGCAGGAGAATACAAAACTCTAATTTAATTTCCTGCATTTGCCTGAATACTTGTGAAGTTCGAACCTTGTAAGTTAAACAAGCAGAAAAGCAATATTTGCAGACTCTTGAACCAAACGGAATGATTCAGGGTCACTGTTTTTGGTACACATTTCATTATTTATTTATTTTATCCCTGCACACGTCTCTGACTGCCAAAAAATGTACGTCTGCCTGTAAGAAAAAAAAAAAAAGACACTGAAGACAGTTGGAGACTGAAAAGGGGGGGGGAGGGGGGGGGCATATTTCAACGGCAGCCCGTGCGAAGCTAAACGCTTACACGGAGTCTGACCTTGACCGAAAAGCCGTGGATGCAGTTCGCTGAAGAACACACTAAGGCTTGCGGCCTTGAGGGTCGTTGTGGCCCGGACTCCGATTTCAAAGCGGCTCGGGGCGAACGGCTCGGAGAAAATTTAAGAGAGCGAGCTGCTTCGTCCAAACTGGAGGGCGTTTTTCGAAACTTTGAAGTAAACCCGAGCGGACTGTCTGCGGCAAACAGGCTGATCTTCACTGCCACAAGGAACCGATGGTTTGAAGACCACAGGAATAGGGGCCTTCCAGATTAAGGTTCATCCCTCGGTGCATACTTGAGTTCCCAAATTCAAAATATATCTGTAAAATATGCGTTTTAAAGTACGTTATACATTTCAACATCGGTCGGGTTTGCGTGTTGCTACCCATAAGGTTCATAAGGTTTTGATAAAATCGAGTTAGGATTGCAAGTCGACTATCTTAGTGAATAAATTCTGCAGTTATGAACTGCTTTGTTTTGGACCTCTGACAGGGATGGGCAGTATTTCCAATGCAGGGTCTTAAAATAATGTATTTACACTATAAGCATTTCACACGATACACATGTTTCTTACCTCTTTTTATGTATGGTTTATACCTTTAAAGCATTTATACCTGCAAAGCAACCCTCAACTGTTTTGTACTTTCTAACAAAATACATTGTAGTGCATTTTTGTCTATCCCTGATCACTGAATGCAGTAGATGGCATTTTTGTCTATCCCTGATCACTGAATGCAGTAGATGGCATTTTTGTCTATGCCTGATCACTGAATGCAGTAGATGGCATTTTTGTCTATCCCGGATCACTGAATGCAGTAGATGGCATTTTTGTCTATCCCGGATCACTGAATGCAGTAGATGGCATTTTTGTACAGAGACAGTGTGTCGGAGCTTTAACCATGAAAGGACCACTCCAGCTTGACCTGGTTGCGTGTGAAAGTCTGGTTTGATTCACGCGGTCGCTATCTGCACTGTGGTCTCTAGAACGTGGAGGGTGAAGTTCACGGCTGCCATCTTAGTGATCTGTTGTGTTTTCAGTCGGGGGGAAGACGCACTCATGCCTGTATGCTGGACGTGCCACTCGATGCCTTACCTCCACCAGGGGGTGCCAGTGGGCGATGGGTTTTCGGGGGTACATCAGCATCTCGCCCCAGTGGTCCCGGCCCTGACCCGGAGCCTCGTTGCCCACCCGGCACACCCCGATGACCTCATTGTGACCTACGCTGTGAAGAGGAGCCAGAGAATTTTCCCGCTTAAAATCCTGAAGATTAGACTTCACTAGTCTCTGCTTCTATGACATCAGCTTCTACTGACAGAGCTCAACCTGTATAATCTTTCTAATCAACTGAATCTCTCACCTGGAACAATTTGGATAATTATACATTCCCAGAGATAATATCATTGAAAATTGTTTCTCACCATCATTCTTTTAAAGCTTTTTCATGTTCCACACATTCTTTCTGCTGTGTTGCGTAACTCAGAGCTGAGCTAAAGGTGTCAGTCATGCGGAAAATGGTACTTTAAAGCAGAAACAGGAGAACAGGACAGGTAGCCTGATCTGAGAACAGCACCTCCTACTCTGAGGTCAGCACCTCCTACTCTGAGATTAGCATCTCCTGCTCTGAGATCAGCACCTCCTACTCTGATATTAGCACCTCCTATTCTGAGATCAGCACCTCCTGCTCTGAGATCAGCAGCTCCTACTCTGAGATCAACGGCTCCTACTCTGAGATCAGCACCTCCTACTCTGAGATTAGCAGCTCCTACTCTGAGGTCAGTACCTCCTACTCTGAGATCAACGGCTCCTACTCTCAGATCAGCACCTCCTACTCTGAGATCAACGGCTCCTACTCTGAGGTCAGCACCTCCTACTCTGAGGTCAGTACCTCCCACTCTGAGATCAGCACCTCTTACTCAGAGACGCCTTATGAATACAGGCCCTGATCTGGGATCAGTTTGGACATTCAGCTCGTAACTGTTAAGGCTAGGATACGGGCAGGAGAAACCTGATTGTAGATCAGCACTCAGTGATGCATCTCTTTTCTTAAACATCTTGAATATTGCATTTTTTAGCTTGTCGTTCTAATCACGTTTTTCAATAAACCTTTCTTTTAAAGCGTATTTCTTTCGCCCAAAGTCTTTGCAGGAAGTGGGAGAGGGAACTTTTGAAACGGGAAGTTAATATTTGATGTAAGAATCAAATCCTTCCTTGGTCTGGGTTCTCACCGGTCGTAGTCCATCACAGCTATTAAAAGGCTAATTTGGTCGATGTTTTCGGGCGGGACGTCAAAGACTATGGCTTCGTTGTAGACGGGGTTCAGCGTGTTCCTCTTTGTGGATGTTTTTCTTTTCTTCAGCCTCCGTCCTTCACACATTAGGGAAACCTTCACGTAAGGATCTGGAAGAGACGAGCCAAGAAGGAAGAGAATGTGTTTAGGAGTGTATACCATAGCACCCATCTGCAGTTTGTACACAGAATGAGAGATTCTGAAATTATGAAGGCTGTTTATACACACACACTGAGAGTTTATGAGGACAGTTTATACACACACACTGAGAGTTTATGAAGACAGTTTATACACACACACTGGGAGTTTATGAAGGGAGTTTATACACACACACACTGAGAGTTTATGAAGGGAGTTTATGCACACAGAGTTTATGAAGACAGTTTATACACACACTGAGAGTTTATGAAGGGAATTTATACACACACACTGAGAGTTTATGAAGACAGTTTATACACACACACTGAGAGTTTATGAAGACAGTTTATACACACACTGAGAGTTTATGAAGACAGTTTATACACACACACTGAGAGTTTATGAAGACAGTTTATACACACACACTGAGAGTTTATGAAGGGAGTTTATACACACAGTGAGAGTATATGAAGGGAGTTTATACACACACACTGAGAGTTTATGAAGGGAGTTTATGCACACAGAGTTTATGAAGACAGTTTATACACACACACTGAGAGTTTATGAAGGGAGTTTATACACACACTGAGAGTTTATGAAGGGAGTTTATACACACACAGTGAGAGTTTATGAAGGGAGTTTATACACACACAGTTTATGAAGACTGTTTATATACACACACTGAGATTATGAAGGCGGTTTACCCTTTAAAACTGTACCCAATTATGGAAAGCACTCTAACATGACATCACTATGAAAGATAATTAAAAACGCTGATAAAAAAGGTGGCAATTTCACACAATGTGGCAGTGCCTCAGTAACCTAGGGGAACCATCGCTGAAAATATAATGGGTGGAAAACAGAAAACAGGTCTCAAGCTTATCATTATAACAGCACACTGATGAGACCTCACGGCATCGAAGAAAAGGAAGCAACGTTCGCCGCGTCTGACCCAGGGGGCTCACACACGCTGAGTTATCCCGAGGTTATGAAGGCAGGTTTGCACGCGCGTGACCAGCCTCTGCCTGTACTATGGTGAATATCATTACATTACAGGCATTTAGCAGACGCTCTTATCCAGAGCGACTTACACAACTTTTTTACATAGCATTTACATTGTATCCATTTATACAGCTGGATATATACTGAAGCAATTCCGGTTAAGTACCTTGCTCAAGGGTACAACGGCAGTGTCCTACCCGGGAATCAAACCTGCGACCTTTCGGTTACAAGCCCAGTTCCTTACCCACTGTGCTATCACCACGAACGCACCACGTTCTCTTGCTGTTATGCTGTTGCTGGGCTGCAGAACGAAGGGGCTGTGTAGCAGAGGCCCGGGAGAACGGCGCGGTACCCGGGACGCACGGTCCCGCTTCACGGCGGAGAACCGCCAGAACGCGACGCCCCTCCGTCGGTCCGCGTTACGGACGCGCGCGGAGGCGCCTCGTGAAAGCGGCAGCGGTGTCACTTCTCACCGCGCGCCCTCCGCTTGGATCGTTCGCGCTGCTGCGAACGTCACGATCTCGAGAGACGCGTGCCGGTAACAGTGATGACGCGGTTCGTTCGCAGGAGCAACAGAGAGGCGGTGGTCTTGACCGGACTGACCGCGTCCACATAAACAACCTGTTAACCTGCGCCACAAAAATATGACCAGTATTCCTGTCTACGCAGTAATCACAGCGTCCATAAAACGTGTTTATGTAAATGTGTTTGTGCATCGTTTATTGACGACATTCCCTGTGAATTCACTGGCAGCAGTGTAGTATAACGGGCAAGGCGTTGGTCTTGTGACCTGAAGCTCACGGGTTCGATTCCCCTGAGCAAGGTATTTAACCTGCATTGCTTCACTATAAATACAGCAGCGTAAATTGATGCAGTTTATATGTTGTATAATTTGCTTGGGATAAGTGTGTCTGCTAAATGCTTCTAATGTAAATGCATCATTTTGGAAAGGGTTACTCATTTTTTTGCACCACCTTGTTTTATTTTTCGCACTTTTGCAAAGTGTGATCTGTCATGACCTTTAGCAGCACCTGTACGATCTCAGGAGCTCATTTTAAACACGTTAACTCCACGGTGCTTTCTCACTTCGAGAAATCGCATTTTGCACACATCTTTCTTGACCGGGTTAAGAAAACGAAGTCTCGCACAAATCCAGAAGGGATTTTTGGATGAAGCCGTGGACAACAAACTAGCCATTGAACGATGGCCCAGGATTCCTCTGCGAAACCGAACGTACAGATGTGATATATTTCTCGGTTGGAGATTCAGCCTGAATAAGGTGTTTTATTTCCTCCTGCATCTTGTATCGATATATTAATTAGAGGAATATCTCACATCGTAAACTGATTACTCAACACCGAGATACTGGTTTATGTGGTTACACTGGTTATAGGAATATGGCGATTACGTGATGCTGCAGTCCAACTACTTGGATATTCAGGTAAGCGTCAGAGTGTTCATCCGTGTAAAAAGGAGGTAGCGACTAGCGATGGAGTCTTACCCGACGCGCCCGTGATGTCCATAGCTTTCAAATTCCGCGCCTTGATCATGGTGATGGTGAGCCGCCCAGCCGTGGGCAGGTAGCAGAGCGAGAACATCAGGTCTCCCAGGTCCACGTTGTCCTGAAAACAAGCAAAACGTGAGCGAACACGACCGAAGGCCCTCCGCGCCCCGACGAGAAGATCGACGCGCGGAACGCGGCGAGCGTCGAACGCGTCGGCGGGGCGCCGGGCCTCGTCCGGGGCGCAGAGAGGACCCCGAGCCGCGAGACGGGGTTCCTCTCCCGTTCGTTCCCGGAAAGCCTTCCAGGTTGGGCGGGCGCGTTTCGCGGGCTTCGCGGGAACGAGGAAGCGTCTGTTTCGCGCGCCGAGAGCGGATGTTCAATTATCACCTCTCTCAAAATAGCGCTTTTTTTTTTTTTTTTTTTTTTCCACGTCATGAAAATTTTTTTTGAGCAGCGTTCCTGGCCCAGAGCCCTGACACCTCCGCCGGTGTGGTGTCTGGCTTCCGTTTCACCGCTTTACCTTTCGATTGGATGAAGATAGTGGGGCGACATAGCTCAGGAGGTAAGACCGATTGTCTGGCAGTCGGAGGGCTGCCGGTTCAAGCCCCGCCCTGGGCGTGTCGAAGTGTCCTTGAGCAAGACACCGAACCCCCAACTGCTCTGGCAAGAGGCATCAATTGTAAAGCGCTTTGGATAAAAGCGCTATATAAATGCAGTCCATTTACCAACAGTACAATCAGCGGTGTCGCCAGGGATCTCAAGGCCCCAGGAAATGATCTCACGTGGAAGGCCCTCCGCACCAGGCCCCCCCATCATTCCACCATTGCAGCACAATGTTCTTGGGGACCCCAGGAAACATTCTCACCCCTTCACCCCGAACAATGAAATGCTAAGTGTTACTTCAACGGAGCTTATATGGGATCAAATGTACTCTGAGTGAAATGTACTCTGTCAGAGTTGATTTTGGTTGTCGTTTGTATACCTGCCCAGGGACAACAGATGTAAATTAGCTGCTAGCTAACTCTGGTGCAATTACCTTTTAATTGTGCACTGTCCCTGTAAAAATAAACAATAAAAAAAAAAAAATAATAATATATATATATATATATATATATATATATATATAACAGCGCCTGTTAGGAGGACGAGGTCTGATCTTAATTTTTCAGGCATTTATCTCGGGCACCTAAGTCCCGTCACGCCTCTTAATTGCCTCCAGCTCTGGGAGGAGAGGGCCTGACGGAACAGGCCGCTGTCCTTCCGGTAAAAAAACAGGCCGCTGTCCTTCCGGGCCCCAGGTGCTTCTCTGCTGGAGGGTTTTCAGCGATTACCGGGAAAAGGTCACCGAGGAGTCTCTGCTGGGGCCCTCCCGCTGTACAGCAGGGACACCTCCCTCTGTCACACGGGGACACCTCCCTCTGTCACATGGGGACACCTCCCTCTGTCACATAGGTACACCTCCCTCTGTCACACGGGGACACCTCCCTCTGTCACACAGGGACACCTCCCTCTGTCACATGGGGACACCTCCCTCTGTCACACGGGGACACCTCCCTCTGTACAGCAGGGACACCTCCCTCTGTCACACGGGGACACCTCCCTCTGTCACACGGGGACACCTCCCTCTGTCACATGGGGACACCTCCCTCTGTCACACGGGGACACCTCCCTCTGTCACACGGGGACACCTCCCTCTGTCACACGGGGACACCTCCCTCTGTCACATGGGGACACCTCCCTCTGTCACACGGGGACACCTCCCTCTGTCACACGGGGACACTTCCCTTGGCCTCGGCCTCTGGGAGGGTCCCACCGCTGCTGCAGAAAGCCTCCCTAAAGCCTGCCTGTCTGTCGCGCTTCAGTAGGGCTAACCGCAAAACAGCCCACACGCAGCACAGTTAGTCTGTGTGTGTATGTGTGTGTGTGTTAGTGTGTGTCTGTGTGTGTTTGTGTGTTTGTGTGGGTACGTGTGTGTTTGTTTGGGTATGTGTGTGCATGTGTGTGTGCGTGTGTGTGTGAATGTGTGTGTGCGTGTGTGTGTATGTTTATGTGTGCGTGTCTGTATGTGTATATGTGTGGGCGTGTGTGTGTGTGTGTGTGTGTGTGTGTGAGAATGCATGTGTTATCATGTGAGTGTATATATAGTTCTAAACAGTTAAATGTGATTTATTGCATTAATATTTCATTAATAATTGGCCTGATGTGGGTGCTCTCATTCCACTGATCTCCCTCTTTTAATCGTGCCAGTCCTCTGTTGCATTTGGATGTGCCGCCTGCTGTGAGGCTAGCCCCGTTAGCCTGTTCAGCTATCACACTTCCAGAACAGAAGTGATTAAAGTTCCGCCTCTAGTTCCGTCTCTGCTTCACTACTTCATTCAGTGTAAATAATGTAAAGCTAAGGCCATCCCTACAGGGTTTACCATGCGCGCTGACAAATGCCACGGCCCGAGAAGAAATGCCACGCCCGTTAAATAGCACCACACCGATGAAAGACATGCCATCGATATCCAGAGGAACGTGGAGCTGGGCAAGCTTTTCGTTTGCTCTTAAAATGGAGAATGTAGAAACCGTAATAGCCTGCATTATTCGCGCATGATGTTTACAATCCCAGTCCAGGTTCCTCCCAGTCAGACAGTGATAAAAGAATAATGACTGCATTTTGTCCACAGCTAGGTAATAAATCACTTCCCTGCTGAGTGATACTGAGGGTATGAAGCCAGTTTATAGGCACACTGAGTAATACTGAGGTTATGAAGCCAGTTTATAAACACACTGAGTAATACTGAGGTTATGAAGCCAGTTTATAGGCACACTGAGTAATACTGAGGTTATGAAGCCAGTTAATAGGCACACTGAGTAATACTGAGGTTATGAAGCCAGTTTATAGGCACACTGAGTAATACTGAAGTTATAAAGCCAGTTTATAAACACACTGAGTAATACTGAGGTTATGAAGCCAGTTTATAGGCACACTGAGTAATACTGAAGTTATGAAGCCAGTTTATAGGCACACTGAGTAATACTGAGGTTATGAAGCCAGTTTATAGGCACACTGAGTAATACTGAGGTTACGAAGCCAGTTTATAAACACACTGAGTAATACTGAGGTTATGAAGCCAGTTTATAGGCACACTGAGTAATACTGAGGTTATGAAGCCAGTTTATAAACACACTGAGTAATACTGAGGTTATGGAGCCAGTTTATAAACACACTGAGTGATACTGAGGTTATGAAGCCAGTTTATAGGCACACTGAGTAATACTGAGGATATGAAGCCAGTTTATAGGCACACTGAAGAATACTGAGGTTATGACGCCGGTTTATAAACACACTGAGTAATACTGAGGTTATGAAGCCAGTTTATAAACACACTGAGTAATACTGAGGTTATGAAGCCAGTTTATAGGCACACTGAAGAATACTGAGGTTATGACGCCAGTTTATAGGCACACTGAAGAATACTGAGGTTATGACGCCAGTTTATACACACGCTAAAAGATCTTATCTCATCATCTTATCATCATCAAGCTTATCATTATAACAGTACACTGATGAGACCTCATTGCATCGAAGAATAGGAACGTTCGCTGCATCATAACAAAAAGGGGGGGGGGGGGGTGTAGACGGGGTACCAGGATTTTCTTCATGGGGAGTCCAGGGGGGGTCACAGACTCAGTAGGTAGGGTGGGGGGGGGCACACTATTGCCAAAAGTTATCTTAGCCAATGGTAATATCCTATTTTAGGTTAAAAAAAAAAATTTGGGCCAGCACCTGGGGTGGCCAATCAAATTCCCAGCCTCCCCATTGGACACGCCCCGGCGTCTGATGCCCCGGAAAGCACGCTCGTTAGCGCCGCATCGTTAGCGCCGCATCGTTAGCGCCACATCGTTAGCGCCACATCGTTAGCGCCGCATCGTTGCTGTTCCCCCTTCAGACGGCTGGAATCGGACTCGTCTCGGGGACTGATTCCGAAGTGAACGGGAGAGGGCCAACGCCGCGCCCCGCTGCACTTTGCCGAATCAGACGCAACCGGCTGCGCGTGAGAGAACGGGGTCGGCTCTCGCCCCGATTAAACCCCCCTCTCTGCTGTTCTGTGAGACGATAAACTGGAACAAGGCACGGCAGCAACAATACACATTTTTTTCTCATCCCCGTTTGCGACCCCACCCATTAAACCTGCTCATTAATTCTAATACGGCATATCGTATTGGCCACTGACACCAAAGCTAAGTTACGCTAGCTCCCAGTCTATCATGAATTTTAGGTGCTCAGTAGCAAATGCACTTTACATTATTACTGTAGTTCACAGCAATATTACTGTACAATGAACAAGTACTTACTGTCCAACCTGTATACAGTATATAGCTGTAGATCTGCGTAGCACTATGGTCTAAATTTGACAGAGGGTGAAATTTACAGCAAATGTGTATGTTTTTGCTGTAAATGTTAATGCAATAACAGGCCTGCCAAAGTGTTCCTGCCACAAAAGGCTATGCAAAATTTGCAGTCTTTAAAACTTGACTTATTTTCAACATTTATCTTGTTTTCAATAGTTTTTGGCCATCATGCCAATTGATTATGGCCTACTTTCAGAATCTGTTTCGCATTGTAGCCCACATTGAAGTCTTTCAATTATGATTTAAAAAAATTAATTGAATTGCAACTGTTGGAAAAAAGATCACAATTTTGCATGAAGACCAGCGTATCTTAATACAATAAGGCACAACTTTGCACTACTTGAGATCATCTTCAAATTCAAATGAGCTTTATTGGCATGATGTATTTACATATATATTGCCAAAGCATGAGTACTACTAACAGAATAAACATATAGACTTGGTGTGTGTGCACGTGTGTGGTATTTGAGTATGTTACCACGTGTCATGTCATGTGTAAATTAGGTGAATTAGTGAATATAACATTTAACAACAATTAAGAAAAGTATACAAAAAAAATCTCACATTGTCAAAATCAGGCAAGTAGTCTGTTGCCATTTTTGACTTAGTAGTCTAATTTGTAACTGTAATTAAAGTAGTTCTGAATTATGAAGGACAAATTTTGTAATCACAGCAACTCATATTTTGTGTAGTTACAGTGATATATTTATTATGCAGGAGAAGACTTGTGTTGGTTTTTTGTTTGGCTTGATGTGCAGCAATTACATTGGTGTAGGGGCAACACAGCGGTACAGTGGATAGCACTGTCATCTCATGGGAAGCAGGTGCCAGGTGTGAATCCCTTGTGGGGTTTCTGTGTGGAGTTCTCCTTGTGTTTGTGTGGGTATTCCGGTCCAAGGACACCCGGGAAACTCTAAATTTTCCCGTAGGTGTGAGTGAATGGCGTGTGCCCTGTGATGGATTGGTAATGTGTCCAGGGTGTATTCCTGCCTCTTGGCCAATGCATTTAATACACTTCACAGTATGCTTATGGTAATAACCATTACAGTACCCATCTAAGTACTGTAATTGTCATTGTGTAACATACTGTGAGATGTATTACAGCAGCTTCCAAGCTAATTGCTGCTAGAAAGTTACTGTAAATTTGACAGTATTCCTTTTACGGTGTATTATTGCTTATACTTATGTTAGCTAGATACAGCTGGCTAATTAGCTAAACTTCCAACTTGCTTTCTTACTAAATCTCCATCATTTACATAGAAGAAACATTTCCAATAAATCTCAGCTAACACAAGGCATGGAAATGCGGACAAAATAACGAGATGGATTTTTGTTTGAGTGCAAGAGGCGTACAAATGGGTATTCGTCTGCAAAACAGGGATGGTCATCTTTGTTTTTATTTATACCATTCTAATAGTTTGATGCATTTCTAGTTAGCTGTTTGACTAAAAGATACATTAAATAACAGAAAATTCTAGAACGTCTTGACTTGCCAAAAATCAGAGAAAATGCAAACTATTTTTGTGAAAATAGGAGTATTTCTTTCTTTTTCTTTCTTTCTCCTGAGGGGAGGATGCAGTGAAAACAGAAATCACACAAAACGCCCAAGAAAATATCACAAGCCAGGAAGTAGACGGGTATTGAAACTTACAGCATTTACAAAAAAAGTTAAAAAATTAAATAAAAAAAAACTCTCTACGTATTCAGTAATTTGACATTGCTCTGGTACTTTCATACGCGACATCGACGAAGATCAGTGAGGGCCTGGGCATAGCCTCAGCCTCAGGTATCCCGACTCTACAGTTTCTGTATTTTTAATGCGCGCTTCGTATCGATAAAACCGTTCATGAAAATACAGCTCAAAGAAATCGATGAGTCCTGCTCTGCCCACTTGCCGGCTCCTTTCAGGAAAGGTCGTTTGTAGCGGACAGAAGAGAGACCCCGTCGCCTCGCCCGCGAGCGGCATCGGGTCTGCGCATCGACGAAAAGCCACGTCTGCCGGCTAATTATGACAAACGCGCCGTATTCCGGGGGGGGGGGGGGGGGGGGTGAGCCGGCAGACCCTTTCCCGGAGGGCGCTCGCTTCGGTCCGTATCCGAAATCGGTGACGATTCCATGAGACAAATGAGCTGAGCTGCAGCAACTGTCGGCATCGGTACAACAGCGGCCCTGCAGACCCCCACCTTGACCCGACCCACAGAGCTACAGACCTACGTCCGAGATTCACAGAGACAGTCTTCTTGTGCAGTGACATTCTGGCTGTGACTCACAGAGGTAGTGTTCTGGTACAGTGACATTCTGGCTGTGACTCACAGAGGTAGTGTTCCGGTACAGTGACATTCTGACTGTGACTCACAGAGGTAGTGTTCCGGTACAGTAACATTCTGACTGTGACTCACAGAGGTAGTGTTCCGGTACAGTGACATTCTGGCTGTGACTCACAGAGGTAGTGTTCTGGTACAGTAACATTCTGGCTGTGACTCACAGAGGTAGTGTTCTGGTACAGTGACATTCTGACTGTGACTCATGGATGTAGTATTCTGGTACAGTGACATTCTGACTGTGACTCACAGAGGTAGTGTTCTGGTACAGTGACATTCTGACTGTGACTCATGGATGTAGCATTCTGGTACAGTCAAACGATAAACAGACAAATGCTAAACAGTCACATGACGAGGAGTCACGTGTCAAACAGAAGACGAGGCAGTAGCGAGGCAAGAAGTGGGGCGGGGAGGGGCGGTGTCTCAAAAAAACACCCTGCTGCAAATCACCCATACAGTCTGCCCCGCCCTCCACCCCCAAAAGTGCAGCGGAAATTTCATGGGTGGGCCCTCGCAGCCCGGTTCCCCCGGGCGGGCGCCCGGTGATCCAATCACCGTCTTCAGTGTAGGACGGCCCGCGTCCATCTCACTCGCCAGCGCTTACATCAGCTCGGCGCTGAAATCACGGTCGCCGGTACCCGCCCAACGAAATTATAGCGGGGGCCCTGGAGAAGTGGACGGGGCCGGCGCCGAACGGAGGCAGTGCATCATGGGTAATTATCTGGCCCGCACCTCCTCCCGCCCCACCCCACCCTCTAGGGCTCCTCCACTTCGTAAAGCACCTTTTAATAGACGCCATCTCTCCACCCCCCCTCCATTTAGAGAAATAAAGAGTAGGGCGGAGGATGCATCCCTTTCCGACGCATTAGGCAGCGTTCCTTTTACAGTTCGCTGTTTACAGCGGGTTTGACCTCAGTCGGGTGAGGAGGCAGCGCTGGTGACCTAAGATGTGTTACGCAGGACGGGATGGCTGTATCGATCCCTCCATTACCCCGTTTCACTGCCTGGTCTTTCATTAAACCGTTGCTGTCTGGCCAGAAGAGGGTGGCGGAAAAAGAAAAACAGACGCGTTGTTGTCGACAGCGAGGAGGCTTTGAAGCTCCGGGCGTTCGAGGAAACGTCGATAATTGTTTTCCCGAGGTCCGGAGAGCAGCTGCGAAGAGCGTCTCCTCGAGCGAAAAATAGACGCCGCTTTCGCGAGCGGAGGTCTCTCTCGACGGGCCGCCATGCCGGGCGGTGAATCGTTTCCATCCACTGATTAGGAATTCTTCTTTCGGTCTGCTAGAGAGAAATGGACTTCCCTTTACAACGGGGAACTGCCCTTTACAACACACACACACACACATTACACATGCACATTACAACACAAACACCCAAAGAAAGACACAGTCATGCTGGACAGATGGCTAATATGTACACGAATGGGCCCCACAGTCTGGTATCTGTTAAGGCACTGTTCTAGTGCATGGATGGGCCCCACAGTCTGGTATCTGTTAAGGCACTGTTCTAGTGCATGGATGGGCCCCACAGTCTGGTATCTGTTAAGGCACTGTTCTAGTGCATGGATGGGCCCCCACAGTCTGGTATCTGTTAAGGCACTGTTCTAGTGCATGGATGGGCCCCACAGTCTGGTGTCTGTTAAGGCACTGTTCTAGTGCATGGATGGGCCCCACAGTCTGGTATCTGTTAAGGCACTGTTCTAGTGCATGGATGGGCCCCACAGTCTGGTATCTGTTAAGGCACTGTTCTAGTGCATGGATGGGCCCCACAGTCTGGTGTCTGTTAAGGCACTGTTCTAGTGCATGGATGGGCCCCACAGTCTGGTATCTGTTAAGGCACTGTTCTAGTGCATGGATGGGCCCCACAGTCTGGAAACTGTTATTGGCGGTAGTGTTTTTCAGAATGTGAGCGTTTCCGTCTGGCAGGATAACAGCCGCTGAACACTCATTAGCGCCTGCGATCTGCCCGTTGACCTGCGCGTGAAATGCGTTCCTCCGACTCACGCCTGCGCCAGCTTCCGTGAGATCACAAGCGTCAGCCGACATCATGTGCTTTGGAGCACGCGCTCGTTTGCGTTCTCCAAAAATGGATCGTGGAGGCTGCAACGAGGAAAGCTGATTACGAATGCGATTAGGCGTTCCAAAGCGGGAGAAGGGGTGGGGGGGGCAAGGGAATTCATTAAAATAAATAAAGCAGCGCTGCTTCACTGTGTATGGAAATGTGTTCATTTGTAAAAACACGGGCATGGAATTTAACGAGCAACTTCTTATCGCTTTGAAAACACCCTCTCATGGTTTTTCTGAATGTGTTTTGGACACAGTTTCAAATTTCTTCATTCAGTTCCTCAGCCTTGCATAAAAGTCAGTTTTGAAAAACGCAAACATTACAGCCGGCCATGGGACTTCTAGATGGGATTCAAACGGCTTCGGGCTTTTTTAAAAATGGTGGTATTTCTGATATTGTAAATAACAAAGACGTTCCAAAATTCTTTTGTTAAAATGCTTACAGTACCTAGCTGGATAAGATCCCAGTCCACAGTCCATTTTTGCCATCTGACTTGTTTAGCTTCAGATGTATTTACAACAGAGATTGTGTATCATCTACCTTTCTCACATAATCGTAATTATTCACCAGTATTTCCATTTTACTGGCTCCGAGTTTGTTTTGGTCTGGTCTTCTGCTGTGTCCAATCAGTGAGCTCTATCTTTATCTCCCACGGCGACTCCACCCTGTTATATTTCTGGATTGGATGTGGCTGTAATTTATACCTATGTTCCATTAACCCCCATATTTCACCAGCATGTCTGTGTTATTAGCTCCCTCCTCTCTTATAGACTGGCAGCGTGTCTTAAAGGGGCAGTTCACCAAAAAATGAAATCCATGTTTACACTTCATGTTTACACTTACCTGGAGTAGTATCCGTCCAACCAGATAGTTTTGCTGAAATGTGATGAGTTTCCTAGATATTCTCTGCAGCTCAACTTGATGAACCGGACCTCGCAGATCCATCTTCGCCTGGCTAATTTATGCTGAAGAAATTCACCCATCAATATCTCAACCATGAACTTCGAAGCTGGTATGTGCTTTAATAAAGCAAGTTGCAATATTTACACTACGAAAGGTTGCATTCTACCAACCTCACATTACCACCACACAAGTTTCATACCAGGAGAGGATATAGGCTACACAGCTGGCGTCCTTCGATAGAAGCAAAATGAAGACGTTTGATGAAATGAAGCTCTGCAGGTGTCTGAGAAACTGCGGGATTATATTTGGAAAGTGATGTTACTGTTGAATTTAGAGTGTAAAATTTTTGGCGTTTTGAAACAGCACAAAGATGAACATGTAAGGTGTGTTTTATCAAGCTGAGCTGCAGCGAATATCTAGAAAACTTTCAGCGAAACTATCTAGAGAGACAGATGCAACTGTGGGTAAGTATTTGTGTGTGTGTGTGTGTGGAGAGCAGAGGGAGTGAGAAGACGGAAAGAGAGGGAGAAGCAGTTTAACTACTTCTTTGTTCACACGCTTGGCAGATCGAAAAAGCAAGCCAATAAATCCAGCGAAACAACGGAAAGCAAATTTCCAAATGAGAAGACAGGAGAAAACCGAATCAGCAAAGAGGAAACGCCGCACTCTGAACTTCCTCGGCTTTCGCGATAAAGAAATCCCCGGAGTTTCCCTCCTCGCCCGAGATGGTATCGGTTTCTCCGAAATGAAGGAAGTGGAAAAAGGTCTAATGGTATTTCCACACGAAAGGGCCCAAAGAACTTGAAGAATCAAAGTGTTTATACCTACATCCTCAAATACAGGAAGTAGCAGTAAAATGCATATAACCATAGTATTACTGCTCCCACATTCAGTAACAGCAGCATGTTGGTGGTCACGTCTTGTACTAAAGATAGGCAGAGTTTGGATCAAGTGAGGTAGAGGCTAATGATGTTGGCCTGATTCTCCAAATTATCGTTACAGTCATCTCCCAGGATCACCTCATTCCAGTTAGAAAGGTTAAAATGGTACCCCTACATTACCCATATACCCCATCGGGCTCACAAGTAGCATTTTTCTCTCTCTATAAAGCATTGTGCAAAATGACATCTTTGAATTCGTCTGACAATTGAACTTGGCCCTAATCAAGCAAGTCAGTTGCACGGGAAGTTCTCATTAATAAAAGGAATTTCCAGTGCTTCCTGAACATCCTGAAACTCTATTGTACTTGGTTTTGACTAAAAAATTTTCTTTCGCCATAAATGGGAAGGAGGGAGAGCTGTCAGAAAAGTTAGCAACACGGAGCTGAGTGTTTGGACTGGGGCTGCAGGAAAGTACAGTAGCTAGGCAACTGGGCTTGTAACTCAGAAGTTGGAGGCGTGATTCCCACAGGTAGAATCTTAAACTTCCCTCTATAATTATTCACCCCCCCCCCCCAAAAAAAAAGAAAAACCCACCGATTTGTAGTAATCATTTTCAGTTCCACCTCTATTAAAGAGATATCTGAGGCTGTACAGGGCAAAGAGAGGGCTGCCCAGTAATTTATCACCTGTCATTGAGCGCCTTTGATACAGGTATCCACAGGGCCCCCTGGGAAGGGGGGGGGGGGGTTGTGGAATAACACACACATTTGTTTCTGTCGCCGTCCTGTGGTGCAGACTCAAGGACGGCCAAGTGGCAGCAGGTATCGACCCTCTGAACGGGTGCGTCGATGTTCGCGCCCCCAACTGCGTTGCGGCTTGAAACAGCTTGCATTTTGCATATAATCCATTTATACGGCTGGGTACTTCCTGGATCTTTCCGGGCGAAGTCTCGTCGCTCAAGGGTACGACTGGCAGCGCCCCATCGGGGAATCACGCCCGTGACTTCTGAGTTGCGAGCCCAGTTGCCTAACCACGGTACTATCCTACAGCACCAGTCGAAACACTCAGTTCCGTATTCCTAGCTTTTGACTCTACTTCCTTTTCACTGACGGCGAAAGAAAAGTTTTTAGCGTCGTAAGCAAGTACAATGGAGTTTCAGCATGTACAGGAAACACTGGGAACTACTTTTATGAATGAGAACCTCCTGTCAGGGCCAGCCCATGGCATAAACGCTCTATGCGGTTGTTTAGGGCTACAACCGCAAGGGGGGGCCACACGATCCAGTGTTTATCTAAGGTAAATAACGTTATTTTCGTAATTACGTTATTCATCCCCTATCACGGACCTAGCGGTATAAATTTGAAATGTAATGGCAACAGAACATTTCACAACAATGTAATATAAGAAGGATTTTACCAAGAGAACCCCCCCCCCCCCCCCCCCCCTCCGCTGGAATGCATCCCACAGAATTGTTTAGGGCCACCAAAATCCTAGTGCCGGCCCTGCCTCCTGTAGTTGAGAAAAGAGAGAGGGAGATGGGAATGTATGAGCTGGAGTCTGTAATAACGTCTGTGGTCACACTGTCAGCCTTCTACTTCCCATGCAGTTGCTTTACACACAGAACGCATTAGCTACGCTAGCTGCAGCGACACTGCCAGTGCTGAGAGCCTGAATGTCCCTTAGCAGACTACATGGCTGCATGCCCTGTATTCTATGGTATTTTTTGCACTCATTCTATGGTCTTTTCAATCACTGTTTATATGCGAAACACAAAGGAGCTACTGGGGGATTCGGTCCCAGTGCTAAACTCTGGTCGTGCCCAGAAACATTTACGATATACTGTTTACAATAAGCAGAAATTGAACACCATGTTGAAACGTGCTTTGAGAGGTGTGCAGATGACTACTCGGCAACACTAGGGTTGTTTTTTTGTAAATCATTCTGACAGCGACTAACAGTTCTCAGTTTTTTTTCTTTTTTTCTTGTTGAACTAGGTTGGGATATAAATGGACCGGCACCCTTACAGGCTGGTGAAATATCGCCGCTGTCGCCAGAGAAAGAGACCGCGGTCCTTGAAGGGCTGCAGCTGCCCCGTTTTACCAGCACAGAGTAGGCCGGGGCTGTCCCTCTCTGGCTGGAGGGCGGCAGTGTCTGCCTTATGTTGAATGCTGACTGAAAGGAAACCGTGAATAATACCCAAAAGCGCAGCGGCCCTCTGGGACATGAGTTTGATGCCCCTGGGGTGGACATTTTGCGGTGCGTGAACTCGTTTAGGGAAGTACGCGCAGGGCGGCTCTCTCTCTCTCTCTGTTAGAGCGACTCTCTCTCTCTCTCTCTCTCTCTCTCTCTCTCTCTCTCTCTCTCTCTCTGTCAGAGTGACTCTCTCTCTCTGTTTCTGTTAGAATGACTCTCTCTCTCTCTCTCTCTCTGTCAGAGCGACTCTCTCTGTTTCTGTTAGAATGACTCTCTCTCTCTCTCTCTCTCTCTCTCTCTCTCTCTCTCTCTCTGTCAGAGGGACTCTCTCTGTTTCTGTTAGAATGACTCTCTCTCTCTCTCTCTCTCTCTCTCTCTCTCTCTCTCTCTGTCAGAGGGACTCTCTCTGTTTCTGTTAGGACTCTCTCTCCCCTCCTCGCTCTCTCTCTCTCCTCAAGGGTCCTCGTTCTCCTCCTCTCTCAAATCTCTCTCTCTCTCTTCTCCTCTCCCTCTCTCGCTCCTCTCTCTCTCTCCTCCCTCTCTCTCCCTCCTTCTCTCAAAGAACCCTCTCTCTCTCTGCTCTCTTCCTGTTGTCCGAGAGGCTCTCCCTCCCCCCCCCCTCTCTCTCTCCGTCTCTCTCCCATCTCATCCTCCTCTCTCTCTCTCTCTCTCTCTCTCTCTCTCTGTCAGTCTGCTCTTTCTCTCTCCTCTGTCTCGTTCTGTAGAATGACTCTCTCTCCCATGTTTCTGTTAGAATCTCTCTCTCTCTCTCTCTCTCTCTCTCTCTCTCTCTCTCTCTCTCTCTGTTAGAGAGGCTCTGTCATTGCACCATAAAAAGAGCACATGGAGCAGGCCCAAGTCTGTGAAGTGATTCGCCAGTGTGATTTGGGGTGGGTCTGCCTACTTCCTGTCTGCTGTTCCCCTGGCGGTCTGCCCTAGTTCCGAAGGCTGAAGGGGACCCCGTGTGGCCCCCGGGGGCCTGGGACAAGTGTTCTGAGTGTCCCTCGGGCTTCGCAGGTGCACTCTGGATCTTTCGGCGAGGACTCCTTAACGTACAGGGTCTGACCTCACGGGGAAACTCATTAGGCTGACGATGTCATTGAGCCCGATGCCTGGAATCAAATCACTCAGAAGTCCCTTTGCTTTTTTTCCCCCCTGCATTTTCTTGTAACCTGGTTTCTACGGACGCTTAAATTGCATTAACAGCAGGAGAGAAAAGATCCTTAGTTTCTAGATCTTGTTTTTTTTTTTTGGACAGGCTCTGCCTCCTAGGTTGCTACGACGGTAGCCCCGGGGCGACGCAGAAGAGAGCGACAGGGAGGAAACGGACGCGCCCCTTATGACCCCGAGACTGCGCTCCTGGCCCCGATGCTAACGCCGGATTAGCGCTTTAGCGGTTAGCGCTCCGTAATCCAGGCGGTTCAGCTGCGGGATCCACCCCAGGGAGGGACGAAGAGAAGATGGGATGATGAGATGATCGCCTCACTCGGAGAAAAAGACGGAGGAGCGCTCCACCGGTCGCCGAGCGCGTTGGCAACGGCTGACGGAACGTGGAGAACGATGACCGGCGAACGCGTTCCGGCTGCTTCCCGGTCGTTCGCGCCACGTCCACTATATCGCCTCTCTCGCCGCCTCCGTCAGGCGGGAAACGTTTTTCGCGCCCCTCCTCGGGACAGCTAACGTCAGCAGATACCTGTGAGACAACGTTCTACCACACCGCCACAGCCTTCTTAAAGGGGGACTGAGGAAAGCCAAGGACTGGTCCAGAAAAGCACCGTGGAATAACATGGAAATTCTTTCACGGTCAACCTGCAGCATAGGCACCTGAGAGGCACTGACGCGCTGCTTAAGCGATGAGCTATCAAAACTGCACGTCTTAGCCCAGAACCCCATTTCCCCTCTTTGTCGTCCACATCGCACTCATTTGAATTCGTCCCCCCCCCCCCCCCCCCCCAAATTTCACAGTTGTTGACTGGCTGAATGTTCAGAAAAAAAGTACAGCTAAGAACAAATATAAGCTAAATATTAAAAGAAAGTTGAACTCTTCCAGTGCTGTACAGCTAGACCGCAGGTTAACTTTGCGTACAATGACTGAAAACAGCCTTCAAGCCGTTCAGCTGAACGTGAGCTGAACGTCTACCCGGCACACAGTAAAACGTTCAGTGTTAAATCCGCTTTTTGCAGAGCACGCCTGGTCCCCCAATGGGCCCGTATGCACTCTGTTAGAGTCGAAGTGACGCTGGACAATTTTAACTTCTGCCTCTCCCGGAAGCTTTTTCCCTTCCTCCTGCACTTTTTTTTTTCTTCTGCAAGTCTACCTGCCGGGGAGACCGCAGATCACTCTGTGCTGATGCCTGGGAGGCAGTAATCATTCAGGTGTCTAGTTCTCTCTGAGACTGGGGAACCGGGCGGAGGGGGGGGAGCAGGGGGTGCAGACAAACTAAACTCAGCCTTTTACTATTTTTACTTTGACAGAGGCATTAACCCGCTCTGCTATATAGGCCAGCGACAGGCACGGGTTTCACCTTGCTGAAGGGCAAGAAACTTCCTCGAAAAACAGGAGCTGCTCCGCGATGCTGGTGCCCGCGGGCAATTCTCTAACTTCTCGCAGAGCAGTTGGCCCCAAAAAATACAGACAGCAGGTGTGCTCTGGTGCGCTAACTTTGGCCTGGATCAGAATCAGAACGCTTCTTAACTTTGTTAAGGAAGTTGTTCTCCTTCAGAACTGTTTATAGAGGTCAGCAATTCAGCACCAAGATCAAGTCACTGTTCGGTAAAACAGCACGTGCAGTACAGCACGTGTTACTCCGTGTTAGGGCTAGTGCGTTTTACATCTGTGTCATTGCACGTAAATGGCCCGAATTTTGAATGAACCTATCTAGCCAATCAGAATCCGACCGTGGATTGATCCACGTTCAGCGCTACCGTCCTACGATTTGGCTCTGTCCCTGTCCGTCTACAAGCACAAGACCTTTTCCGCAACATTAAAATCATCATCGCGTTTAGATCTTTTTTGTTCGTTTTTCCAGTCGATAGCATGGGCCACCATTTTTAACGGCGCTATTGATCCTATACCGCGGTGCGTGTTGGAGACCGTCCCGGATGGCTTGTCTGCGCAGAGATTTGCGGACCCCGCCCGCCGGTTGCGCTCGACGCCGCGCCCGCGTTCGCTAACGTTAAACGGCGTCGCGCGGCGTCCTCGGCAGGTTCGGGACGGGGCTTTTCATCACGCCGCAACGCCGATTGGGCGCCTCGCCGTGAGGGCAATACGCATTTACGGTACGCGCCGGTCGGGACGAAGTCACCCGCGGATCGAATCTTTCCACGAGTCGTTCGGTACGCTGGGCCCCAACCTCGCGCGGCCCTCCCCGGACATCTCGGCCAAGCCTAAACCCCCCCCCACCCCCCCCCCCCCCCCCCCCCCCCCCCCCCTGCATGTCATTTTCATTCTGCTCCGTTCACCTCTAAAATCCCGTAAAACCGCCCCGCCCTGAAGAGGAGGGTCTCGGGAGCGCCTCTGCTCTCACCTAAAAAAGCCCCCTTTCAGAACAAGCGCTTCCCGTTCGCCGGTTCGGCCGCCTCCCGAAATGAACGCTCGGCGTACGCGTTCCCGTCGGGCGGTTCACACGGAGCCTAAACGCAGAAGGGCCCCGATGCCAAAAAAAAAGCGCTTCCACCCCGGCGGACCCATTACATTACATTTATTTGGCAGATGCTTTTATCCAAAGCGACGTACAAAAAGTGCATTTCATGGTCATAGACAACTGCTAAACACAGGTTCAGTAAGGTACAATACTTATTTTGTACAGATATTTCTAGCCAAGAACACAGTTTAGTTCACACAGTGAACACTATTCAGACCTAACCTCTGCAAAGCCAAATAGGCAGAAGAATAAGCTACAGTGTTAGGACAAATACAAATTACCAAAAAGTGCTGGGATGGGGCAACATGTAACAAGTGTCATGAAAAGGGGGGGGAGAGATTCAGTGAAATATACAGCGTGGCGGTGGTTAGTCTAGGTATAGTCTGAAGAGATGAGTCTTCAGGCCACGGCGGAAGATGAGTAGTGAGGGGGAGGTTCGGAGGGGGACGGGGACCCTCAGGAAACCCGGAGAGGCACTCACCGAGGTGACGTACTGGATGTCCCGGCAGAGCCTGGTCTCCCGCGGGAAGTCGTTCAGCTCCAGGAAGTTGTCCACCACCACCTGGCCGATGATGTCGTGGCGGGTGAACCTGTCAAAGTCGTAGACGCTGAAGTGCAGCTTGCGGGTGGCCAGCTCCCCGTAGCCCACGGGGAAGAGGAAGACCTCGTCGAAGACGGGGTTGAGAGTCTTGCGGTGCACCTTGGTCTGGTGCTTGGTCTTCCGGTCGGGCAGCAGGTAGATCTTCACGTAGGGGTCGGAGGTGCCGGAGAAGTCCTTGGCGGGCAGGTCCTGCGCCCGGTGGATCTTGACGATGAGCTGCTCCAGGTCGCAGTCGTACTTGAGGACAAGTGCAGGCGCCCGCAGCTGTTGCTCCGCCGGCCCTCGTCGCCGTCCACCGACCGCTGCTTGTAGAGCTCGGGCTTGATCCGGCCCAGGCTCAGGCCCAGGCCCAGGCCCGGCAGGGACTCCTGCCGCTGGAACTGCGCCACGTTGAAGTCCGGGTTCGACAGGTTCATCTGCCTCCGGATGGAGTTGTGCCTTCAGACGGAGACGGAGAGACGCATGAATGCCCCTTCACCTAAAATCTGCTTGCTCTCTGGTTGGAGGGGGGTGGGGAGGGGTGTTGTCCGAAATCTTTATGTTCTCCCGAAAAACCGGGCCATTTCTGTGCTTACCTTCCTCAACCAAGATCAATGAAATGCCTCTCTCACAGAGCGCCTCTTACTTCCAGTGCTACAGTCACCGATTTTTGCCAGGACTTTGAATTCTCCCGTGTTGCAACGCCTCCTGTTGTGTGCCTCTAACGATGCGTACAGTTTAAATTCAGCTTAATTCAAGGAGACTTAATTTCACTGAACACTTAATTCATTGTTTTCTGGAATGAGGGCAAAGGCTTTGGAGGAATGGAGGACTGTACAGAGACACATCTTTTGCCTGGAGCAGTTAAGCACCATTGGACCACCCTGGACATAGGCACAGAGGCTGATGGGAAAATTCACCCGCTTTTGTGAAATGCATATGTGGCTACTGACTTTTATTTTGACAATGATCAAAAAAAATGACTTTGATAGGTTCTCGTGAGCTTAACGTCGAAGGGTTCTATAATTATGTCGTGCTTGGAAAAAATGGGCTTCCCCTTTTGACATTCCATCAAGAATTTCACCAAAATTACATAGATATCAAAGACAAAGTTTGCAATGTGCATTTGAGCACAGTATATTGAGCACAAACATACATGTGCATGCGCTTTTTATTTTAAAGAGGTGTGGAGCACGCTTCATCCGGAGTGATTCAGTTAACATTTTTGAAGGCTGTCTTATAGAGCTTATATAAAGCTGTCATATAACGGGATTATGCTCACCGCCCTCTGGGTGTTTATCTGCGCAACAGTTTCGTCTTCAATTCTGGGTAAACATTCCCTTTAACCCTTCACGGCGTGAGATCACAAATATGTGATCAGAATGTTCTGAACTGAACATTCTAATGCTGATGTCACAATCACAATCACAATCACAATCGCAATCTGGCAATGGAGTTCTAGAGCACTGACTATGTGATCAGAATGTTCTGAACCGAACATTCTAATGCTGATGTCACAATCACAATCACAATCTGGCAATGGAGTTCTAGAGCACTGACTTCGAATTTTGAAGAAAAACATTCCAAAAAATCTACTCTTCAAAGGGTTAATAAAGTCCTGAGGAAGTTGAATGGTTATCGGGGTGGAGAGAGCATGCGGGGGGTGGGGAGCGGGGGGGACGGGGGGACGGGGGACGGGGGACGGGGGGGGGGACTGACCGCGCGGAGGAGGTGGGCTCGGTGATCTGCCGCTGCATGCGGGCATTGTGGACGCAGTTCTCCTTGTCCTTGGACTGGGCCTCCAGCGGGATGTCGGGCGAGGTGTGGCTGATCTTCATGGCGGACTCCGGCGCGGGCGCGAGCGCCGCCTCCTTGGCGCAGTCCGGCCCGTACTCATCGTCGGCGGCGCCGTCGCCGTCGGAGTAGACGGTCTCCCGCTCCGCCTGCCCGTCCTTGCCGACCAGGAGGAGGCAGCGGCCCCGCCACGGCACCCAGCACAGCTTCCAGGACACGAAGAGGGACACCCCAAAAAGGGCCAGGCCGCAGGCCGTCACCACCAGGGACAGCAGGCTCACCGACACATCTGTTAGCGTGAGAGAGAGAGGTTGCATTATTACTACTACTGCTGCTACTGCTACTACTACTACTGCTGCTACTGCTGCTACTGCTACTGCTGCTACTACTACTGCTGCTACTGCTGCTACTGCTGCTACTGCTGCTACTACTACTGCTACTATGGCCACTACTACTGCTGCTACTGCTGCTACTACTACTGCTGCTACTGCTACTATGGCCACTACTACTGCTGCTACTGCTGCTACTACTACTGCTACTATGGCCACTACTACTGCTGCTACTGCTACTACTACTACTGCTGCTACTGCTACTATGGCCACTACTACTGCTGCTACTACTACTACTGCTGCTACTGCTGCTACTACTACTGCTACTATGGCCACTACTACTGCTGCTACTGCTACTACTACTGCTGCTACTGCTACTATGGCCACTACTACTGCTGCTACTGCTGCTACTACTACTGCTGCTACTGCTACTATGGCCACTACTACTGCTGCTACTGCGCCCTACTACAGCTACTACTACTGCTGCTACTGCGCCCTACTACAGCTACTACTACTGCTGCTACTGCGCCCTACTATGGCTACTACTACTGCTGCTACTGCTGCTACTACTACTGCTGCTACTGCTACTATGGCCCTAGTACTACTACTACTGCTGCTACTGCTGCTACTACTACTGCTGCTACTGCTACTATGGCCACTACTACTGCTGCTACTGCGCCCTACTACAGCTACTACTACTGCTGCTACTGCGCCCTACTATGGCTACTACTACTGCTGCTACTACGCCCTACTACTACTACTGCTACTACTACTATGGCTACTACTGCTGCGACTGCTGCTACTACTACTGTGGCTACTGCGCCCTAGTACTACTACTGCTACTATTACTACGGCTACTACTACTGCTGCTACTACTACTACTGCTGCTACTGCTGCTACTATTACTGCGCCCTACTACTACTACTGCTACTATTACGGCTACTACTACTGCTGCTACTGCGCCCTACTACTACTACTACTGCTACTACTACTATGGCTACTACTTCTGCTGCTACTACTACTACTACTACTACTGCTGCTGCTACTGCTACTACTACTGCTACTACTGCTACTACTACTGCTACTGCTACTACTACTACTGCTGCTACTGCTACTACTACTACTGCTGCTACTGCTACTACTACTACTGATGCTACTGCTACTACTACGGCTACTACTACTGCTGCTACTACTACTACTGCTGCTACTGCTACTAGTACTACTGCTACTGCTACTACTGCTACTACTACGGATACTACTACTGCTGCTACTACTACTACTGCTGCTACTGCTACTACTACTACTGCTACTACTACGGCTACTACTACTGCTGCTACTGCTACTACTGCTACTGCTGCTACTACTACTACTACTATGGCTACTGCTACTACTACTACGGCTACTACTACTGCTGCGGCTACTATATTACTACTACTACTGCTGCTACTACTACTACGGCTACTGCTACTACTACTACTACTACTACTACTGCTACTGCTGCTGCTGCTGCTGCTGCTGCTACTACTGCTATTGCTGCTGCTACTGCTGCTACTACTACTACTGCGGCTACTACTACTACTACTGCTACTACTACTACTACGGATACGGAGGGATAGAGAGAAAGGGAGAGGGAGGAATAGAGAGAAAGGGAGAGGGATAGATAGAAAGAAAGGGAGAGGGAGGGATAGAGAGAAAGGGAGAGGGATAGAGAGAGAGAAAGGGAGAGGGATAGATAGAGAGAAAGGGAGAGGGAGGGATAGAGAGAAAGGGAGAGGGATAGATAGAGAGAAAGGGAGAGGGAGGGATAGAGAGAAAGGGAGAGGGATAGATAGAGAGAAAGGGAGAGGGAGGGATAGAGAGAAAGGGAGAGGGAGAGATAGAGAGAAAGGGAGAGGGAGGGATAGAGAGAAAGGGAGAGGGAGAGCCTGCAGTTTCCCCAGACCACGTGTGGAGCACCCTCCAGGCCCTCCAGCCCCGCGTGACAGCCCCTGTACGCACAGGGTGCCGATTCGTCAATTACACGCACATTTCATGCGTAGCTCGGGAAACTGACGTACGGCTCGTTACCGTGCCGACAAAATAACGGTCAACACATCAACCACTTCCACAACAGCCTTTCTGTGCCCCCGTCCCACCGAAGAGCGCTTTAAATCGCTCTCATCGTTGATTTCAGCCCTGACAGGTACATCTCCGGCGACCTATTTTTAAACCGTCTCTTTATTTGCTGCTGGGGCAACAGGCACCTCCTCCGCAGTTGCTCCGGTGACGGCTCGGTTGTCGTTTCACATGGAAAAAAAAACAGAGGGAATTTTTCATAATGTCACGGGGTCACGGGGAGCCCGTGAAATGTGCACATTAAGAGCGCGCCGATGATATGAATTAAGATGCCCTTACTTACTTAAGTGCTCAACAGGCCAGCGGTAATTGCTTTTCCATAATTTAAAAAAAAGCACCATTGAGGTTTGTTTCACATAAATAAATGCTTGGTTTGTGTGTAAGTAAGGAGGAAGTCGGGGTTGCCAGATTACAGTACATACAGTGGACTGCATTGTAGAGTTTGGAATGTATACAGAATTACAACATAATGTAATGTTGTAATTCTGTATACATTCCAAACTCTACGTTTATTTAGCAGACGCTTTTATCCAAAGCGACGTACAAAAGTGCATATCATGGTCATTGGACAACTACAAAACACTGGTTCAATAAGGTACAATGCTAATTTCGTACAGCTGTTTACAGCCAAGAACACAGTTCAGTTCATGCAGTGAACACTAGAGTTAAGTGTAAGGAATCTGGAAATCTTTGCTTTTTTTCTTAATATCTCATTCCGGGGTTTTTACTAGTTAGGCTGGAAATCAACAGCATTTATATTGTTTAATAAGCATCGATAATGGATTTGCGCCCGGAACTGTTCCCGTTCAGGGCTTTGTGTTCGAGAGCTTGTGGAAAGAGCCCCTGATCCCCAGCAGACGCCGAACCAAATGCCTGCGCCAGGGGTGCGCGACACGAGCTGGCTGATCCGTTCCAGGGTTTTGCGCCAGCCTTATCTGATTAGCTCAGTCACATCTCCAGCCGTCGTTAGCGTGAGCACCAGCTACAGCCGCGGGCGGCGAGCGCTTCCCAAAGACCCTGCTCAAGTACAGGAGTGAACCAGCGTAGTTCACAGAGCTGTCAGAAAACTAACACCGAGGTAAGGTAACTGGTTGGAACAAAAACCAGGACGCGGACCGGCCCTGCGGGACCGTAGCTGTGCACCCCTTGCCTCCATTTAAGCAAGACTCTAGTGGTGCCGGGGGCGCTGGAGACGGACCAGGCCCAAGCAGTCTTTAGGATTACCGCCACTTAGGAGCACAGGCAAACATGGCCTTTCTGATTGGTGCGTTTTTTTTTAAACATCACTGCCGAGCTTCCAAATTGTTTCATGAGCACTGCAACCCCCACAGCATCTAGTTGACCAGACATCCCGCTTGAAGGCCTTTGGCCTATTCCCAGCAAGCCGACAGAGAGACAGCGTGGCTGTGCATAGAGATAGGCAGCAGTGGCTGTGCATAGAGAGGCAGCAGAGGCTGTGTATAGAGAGACAGCAGTGGCTGTGCATAGAGAGGCAGCAGAGGCTGTGTATAGAGAGGCAGCAGTGGCTGTGCATAGAGAGACAGCAGTGACTGTGCATCGAGAGGCAGCAGTGGCTGTGCATAGAGAAGCAGCAGTGGCTGTGCATAGAGAGAGGAAGCAGTGGCTGTACATAGAGAGACAGCAGTGGCTGTGTATAGAGAGAGGCAGCAGTGGCTGTGCATAGAGAGAGGAAGCAGTGGCTGTACATAGAGAGACAGCAGTGGCTGTGCATAGAGAGAGGAAGCAGTGACTGTGCATAGAGAGAGGCAGCAGTGGCTGTGCATAGAGAGGCAGCAGTGGCTGTGCATAGAGAGAGGCAGCAGTGGCTGTGCATAGAGAGGCAGCAGTGGCTGTGCATAGAGAGAGGCAGCAGTGGCTGTGCATAGAGAGGCAGCAGTGGCTGTGCATAGAGAGGCAGCAGTGGCTGTGCATAGAGAGGCAGCAGTGGCTGTGCATAGAGAGGCAGCAGTGGCTGTGCATAGAGAGGCAGCAGTGGCTGTGCATAGAGAGAGGCAGCAGTGGCTGTGCATAGAGAGAGGCAGCAGTGGCTGTGCATAGAGAGAGGCAGCAGTGGCTGTGCATAGAGAGGCAGCAGTGGCTGTGCATAGAGAGGCAGCAGTGGCTGTGCATAGAGAGAGGCAGCAGTGGCTATGCATAGAGAGAGGCAGCAGTGGCTGTGCATAGAGAGGAAGCAGTGGCTGTGCATAGAGAGAGGCAGCAGTGGCTGTGCATAGAGAGGCAGCAGTGGCTGTGCATAGAGAGAGACAGAAGTGGCTGTGCATAGAGAGGCAGCAGTGACTGTGCATAGAAAGAGGAAAAACTGAGCAATGCAGTTCTCTCACGCCAGCAAGCACTCTCGCTCGCTCTCAACTGAAATTAAATTATATATGAACCACCGGCTGCATTGGCTGAGAATGCGCTGCGAGAATAAGAAGGGATGAATGCACTGAGGAGGTGTAGGTCAATGCACGGGTCTCAGCATTCTGTTAAGTTCTTCGCCTATTTATTATTATCAATATTTAATGTGAATTAATGGTAATGTACAATGTGTAATCTACAACAAAGGGGTGGCGGTGTGGCATCACGGTTAGGGCACTGAGCTTGCAACTCAGAGGTTGCAAGTTTAAGTCCTAGGTGGGCAAATTCTGCTGTGCCCCCTAAGCCAGGTCCCTAACTTAAATTGTTTCAGTACAAGTTCTTCTGGGTCAGAATGTCTACTAAATCCGATTATCTATTGTGGTTCATTTGTACTTCCTAACCCCCTTCTCCATTGTTGCTTCACAATTCAGAATGCCCAGTTACTTAATTAATTAACTATTTATAGATTTGAGGGATAAGAGTTGATGGACGTTAGTAACATTGTTGTAACTGTGCCAGTGTTAGCCGTAAAGGCTTGTTTATGTCTGTAGCTCCTGGGCTACATGCTCTGGCTCAATGAGCCCATGAGACTGGGGGGGTTTGGGCCCTCTGCAGCCTGGCTGGTCTTTCGCCATGAGACTGGGGGGGTTTGGGCCCTCTGCAGTCTGGCTGGTCTTTCGCCATGAGACTGGGGGGGGGGGGGGGGGGGGGTGAGTCCGCTGCAGTCTGGCTGGTCTTTCGCATTGAGACTGGGGGGGTTGGGTCCGCTGCAGCCTGGCTGGTCTTTCGCCATGAGACTGGGGGGGGTTTGGTCCTCTACAGGCTGGTCTTTCCATTGGCCTAAAATGAGGCTGACAAACAGGCTGCCTTCACAGAGCTCAGCACACACTTTTCAAGGCCATCCTGCTGCTGTTCTCTCTACAGACCACAGACATGCTTGTGTCCTCTACAGACCACAGACATGTGTGTGCTCTACAGACCACAGACATGCTTGTGTCCCCTACAGACCACAGACATGTGTGTGCTCTACAGACACAGACATGCTGGTTCCTCTACAGACCACAGACATGCTGGTTTCCTCCACAGACCACAGACGTGCTGGTGTCCTCTACAGAGCACAGACATGCTGGTTTCTCTACAGATCACAGACATGCTGGTTTCCTCTACAGACCACAGATGTGCTAGTGTCCTCTGTGTGCTCTACAGAGCACAGACATGTTTGTGTCCTCTCTACAGACCCTGACATATTTGTGTCCTCTCTACAGCTCTGTGTGTCTTTACAGACCACCACAGACATGCTGTGTGTCTTCCACAGTTCATAGCTGTGAGGACAGAGGCATGTTTGTGTCCTCTCTACAGACCACAGACATGTTTGTGACCTCTCTACAGACCCCAGACATGCTGGTTTCCTCTACAGACCACAGACATTCTGCACTTGTGTCCTCTACAGACCACAGACATGCCTCTGTCCTCTCTATGAACCGGAAGACAGTACAGCGACGGGATGGGTCTATATTGGGGGAATAGTGGGGAAAAACACGGAAAAGTATTTAAAACGACAACCCAAAAAATATTCAACAAATGAAAATAAATGAAATAACTGCCATTTCCATTCCTATGAATGCCTGCTCCATCCCCCTCCAGTACAGTACAGTATTAATGAGGGCACATTCTCAGCAGGGGGCCATTTACTGCTCCCGAAAATGTAGCCGGAACCACGGAATTATTAAATCACCCGTCCCGGGAGGGGGGCGATGATTCATATTCATTCGGTGCCCTTTCCAAAAAAATTAGGGCCGCTCGATCGGCCGCGATGTAAGAGCCCTGCTTTCGCCCGCTGTTTCGCTCGCACCCCTGACCCCCCAGGCACTCTTCCAGGACGCAGCAGCGGACCTGGGTCAAATACGTATTCGTTTTGGATTCGAATACTTTTCTACGCTTTGCTCATCTCGTCTGGTGTATTGGAACCAATGAAATACTCTCAAAAAGTGCTAAACCCCGCCTTCTGGTCATATTAGCAGGCTCTGTTACACCAGGCAAGATCAACAGAGCACAGAAAAGTATTTGAGTCCAGAACAAATGCGTGTTCGATCCCAGGCCTGCTCAGTAGTATGTGCGCGATAACAGAATTGCCGACGTCTTCGACGAAGAACAACCGCGTTTACGACTGCAGCGCGCGAACGCGTTTACAAACATGCACGCGGGCGGTCCCTCGCTCAACAGCCGGAGATTATAAATCCTTTACGCTGCATCGTTTAGTCATCCCTAGTGGCCAAGCATACTGAAAGAGCAGCCACATCAATTCTAAGACCGTTGCATTAGTCAGGCTGCATTGGTCTCTCTGTCCACTTTAGCCAATAAAATGTAACACGATACATAAATACGAGAACCACTCATTTAACGCCGGTCTTGTGAGGACATATTAGTCCCACGCAGACCTGGGTCAAATACGTATTTGTTTCGGATTCAAATACTTTTCTACGCTTTGCCGATCTTGCCTGGTGTATTGGAACCAATGAAAGTCTCAAGTGCAAACCCCAGTCTCAATTACACCAGGCAAGATCAATAAAGCACAGAAAAGTATTTGAATCCAAAACAAATATGTATTAGACCCAGGTTGGTCCCATATGACATACAGGTGAAATCGTCAAATGTCTCACAAATGTATTTTTTTTTTTTTGTCTGTATTTTCAGGCGTCCGTAGTTTTCCACAGTGGAGTGGTTGCAGAGTGATTTGCTTGTTTGTGGTTGGAAGAGTGCACACATAGCAGTTGGTTCATATGCAGTGAGTTAGCACAGAGGTAAGAGGCACTACGGTTGTACTAAGGGGGAGACGTATACAGAACACAGGAACCCAGCTTTGTAAATTTACAATGGAACAATTATGTTCAATTACAACATGGTCCCCAACGAGAAGCCTCTGTTCAGGTAGTCTTTGGTATAAAACACAGGTGTCCAACTCCAGTCCTGGAGGATCGGAGTACCTGCCGGTTTTTGGAGCGTTCTCAGCACAAGCGTTTCATTTCAGTCACTGATTGGCTAAGAAATCCACACGCCTTGTTCTCGAGGCCTTGATTGGCAGCTGACTGAAAGGAAGCCACAAAAACCCCGCAGACACTGTGGCCCCCACGGGATCCAGTCTGACACCCCCGGTATGAAGGCAGGTGTGGGGATTTCTCAGCCAGTCGATGACTTAAATGAAACACTTGCGCCGAGAATGCCCCAAAAACCAGCAGGCCCTCCAGGACCGGAGTTTGACACCTGTGTTCCACTTCATGGAAGTCACGAAAAATATCAGATCATGAACTACTCCTGGGCAATCCCCAATACATAAGGTCTGGTACAGTGATTGGAAAAGGACATTTTATTATTGTAAAATAAAAACTGGACAGAGAATGATAAAACCTCTGTAAAACTGTAGAAGAAATTATGATTTTCCTCTGGCTCCCATCTAAAATACCTCGAAAGAAAATAAGCAATAAACAGAACGGGAAAAAATAAATAAAACCAAGCCAGCTTCTCTTTGTGTCCAGGTCATACAACCTTCTTACAATAAAATTAACTGAAATTGTTACCTCAAACCAAATGCTTCCTGGACTCAGGTTCACTCTCCCCAGTGTGTGGTATTGACGTTGCCTAAGTGTTCGGCCCTAGAGTTTGTTAGGTTGATGTTTCAGTAGGGACCTATTTAGACAGTACACCACAAGGTGCTGTAACATGTTGCTAGCTTATACCCTGGAAATGGAAGTCATCAGCAAATGAACACTAAGGCCTGCCTTTCTGATAGACTTTGATAATCTTCTATATGCCTCACTTTGTGTGAGAAAACATAAGGGATCTTACATCTATAAATAAGAAAAAATAAATTAAATCAAAATTTAATCATCTAATTTTTATCAAATCGACTGTGCTACATACATATGTATCAGGTTTGGGTCTAGTTGACTTGGGCATGGACAATGCAGCATACGATTCCTTGCGTGTATTACGGTCCTACCAACCAACATTTCCATTTTGGGATGTGGTTATATCCAGTGTTTTTGCATTCTGAAAGATTAACCTAGCACTTAAGTGAGTGTTAAACATCACAAAATCGGTCTCTTATGAATGCAAATCTTGCAACATAATGTGTTTTTATGGAAATAAACGGTAACAACATGACAGAAGTGTGTATAAGTCACTTATGAATGCAAATCTTGCAATATTATAATTTTTTTAATGTACAGTATAAATAAATAAATAAATTTTAAGAACGAATGCGAAGCACGCGAACTGAAACTGAAGTGACGATTAATTACCGTTCACGCGGTAATTGTCGAAGCTGAGTAGCCTGGGTACAGTCGTCTTCGCCGCAGTGTAAGCACGCAGATTAATAATTGAGCTGAGTCCGTACGACGCGGTTTAGGCGTGCTGGGAGCAAATTAAGCCATCTCAACGAGAGTGACAGAGCCTGCTGCTGGCAACCCAGGGAGCTCCGAACATTCAAACGCCTACTTGCCACTTGCGCGCGCGCGCGCGTGTGTGTGTATGTCAAAGATTACCGAACGGCAAAGACATTTAATTTTTTTTGTCGTCACCCAAAATATATCAACGGTAGCGCAGAGATAAGAGCGGCCCTTCCTTAACAATCTGCATGACAATGGTTTGAATGCCGGGTCGGGCTTCAGTCAAAGTTCTCCCAGGGTTTCCCCCCGAACCCCCCTGTCGAAGCGTCGACGAGGTGCAGTCACGGAATAATTAGCTTTCAAAGGCATGGCAGAGCTCTAATAGAAGCTCTCTGCTTTAATTGAGAACGGAGGAGGGGGCGGCTTTATTAATTAAACGCGCGGCGCGGAATCCTTATTTTTTTAAACTGAAACTGTGACTGGCTTAATTACCGCAAGCTAAATGACATCTGCGCCGGTACCTCTCTCTCTCTCTCTCTCTCTCTCTCTCTCTCTCTCTCTCTCTCTCTCTCATTGCTAAAATCCGCCTTTTCCTCAAAGAATGAAAATGAAGCCACTCAGGTGAATGCACGTGGCAGCAAGCGCACGCTTTTCAGTAACAAAGCCGTCGGGAAAGTAGCGCTGTAATCACAGGTAAGCCACGGGGATAGTGGGTTTTTTTTTTTGGGGGGGGGGGGGGGGGGGGTTCTGTGGTGCTGGTGCATAAAAAAAACAAAATACGAAGTCAATTTGACTTCCTGCTTCTGCGGGTTTTTGGCTCTAACAGCAGACCACCAGCCAGACAGACAGGTTACCCCAGCGACTCGTGGGTTACCGAGGCGACTCGAAGGTAAACGTGGACAGACAGACAGACCGATGGTCGTCTGCTCCAGATGGATTCCTCGCTTTGCTTGTGAAAGAAGAAAGGCACCAAACGCAAACATACGGTCAGGAGCGCGTCGTTTCGTTACCCCGGGCCTTCGCCGAAGCGCGAACGCCAGACGTCGTGCGCCGCCTTCGTTATCTGACGAGTGCCGCTCGCCAGAAGTGTCGTGCGACGAAGTGTAAATTAGGCTCAGCTCTGATCCGGATGAGGAAAAAAAAAAAAAAAAAAAGCCCTCTGTTCTGCAGAGAGCGAGAGCGGCGGGCTGACGCTGAGCTGCTTTTAGCTCAGCCCTCGAGGGGGGGAAAAAGCACGAGCCGTTAAAAAACAACATCGCTCGGGAACGCCAACGCCGCCGCCGCCGCCGCCCCCGCCCCCTCACGTGCGCCACGCTCTTCAAAGCGCGATAACCGGGCCCCCCGGCCGGCCGGGATTAACGTCCCCACGCAGGTTACCCCGGCGACTCGCGGGTTACCGTGGCGATTCGTAGGTTGCCGTGGCGACTCGAAGGTTACCGCGGTGACTCGAGGGTCCTCGAGAGAATGCGAGCGGTGGCATGTGGCTGGCTGGTGAGGGACCTGTCCCCTCACCGGGAGTATGCGGGTTCGAATCCCAGGGGAGGGCTGCTGTGCCAGCTGAGCAAGGCACTTTCTCTGAATCGCTTCAGTAAATATGCACGCCTATACATTTATGATATATACAAAAAACGGAATAAATCGTGCTATGTACATTGCACTACACAAGGGCATGTTGTTAGTAAATAAATCATGTGACTATAAATGACCAAACTCAGGAGTCAACCTCAATATACTGAACAGACTACCATTGGCACTGTGCAGAGTGGAGCATCAATTAAACTCAACCAGAGCAGAGTACACGAGTGAAGTCTCAGTTCTTTGGGGAGACATTTCACACGGAGTTGTATCACCCTGAAAAACTGAAATCTTGAATCTTGAATTTAAAAACTCGGACTGGTGAAAACTCGTGAAAATTGGTAGGATTATTAAGGCTGATGCCCCTAATATACTGATTTAAAATTGTGCCAACAGGTCACTTGTTGGCATTATTGCAGTCAATGGCAGTTAATAATAATATTTTAAAAAAATAAGTCATCATCCATAACTTTTGAGCTAAATGTCTCAAGATTCCTATCCTCACAAAGGACAAAAAAATTATGTCAGAACTTTAAAGTGCAGCTGATTATATTTTCCACTATTTTTGAATTTTTTTTTTTAAATCACTAAAATTACATATACTCGTGATTGATTTGCGTGGAACTTGCACTCATTCATTCAGTTTTCAGGTGAAGAATTGGATTATTGGATTTAAACCTGAATTGCAGCACATTGCTCTGGAGCCAACTAAATTTGAATTGTGTCAACGGCTTAGAAAATGTAGAAACTGGAGGTAATTATGCGGCCAAGCCGGGCAGCTATCATTTTTGTGGGGCTTAATTACTATTATTTTGTGTTCTGTAGTTCTGCTTTCTTTCACTTTTGAATTTTAATGCTTCTTGACACAGTGGAAGAGGGTTACGTGAAGTAGAATGTAAGTGATTTTGGTGCCATTGACCACTCGGCGTCCATCCAATTGAAACGGCAGTCTTAAAACAGTCATATCTATTGAATGGATTGTTAAAGAGGTACAATGCCTTCACAGTGGAATTCTATTGTACCTCTTTATTGATCTTTTTCCATTTTTTCACTTCTGGAAAAGTGTTCTGATCACAAACGTACCGAGAAGTAAAATGTGTCTGTTTAAGTCACAACTGCTCACTGATTTACACACATCATTCTGAACCCTTGGCCACCATTATGCCCTGGCGGCTACACTTGCTCGGACCCTGGAAGTGCTGCTCTCAGCTATATTCTCCTCATTTTAAAGCATGATTATTAAGCATGAGCAACTATATTCCCTTCAGGATGATCAATTTCAGTTTAATTGTCTCGGCAAGGCTTGTTTCCCTTGGTGAAAGAAAGATAGATTTTTATATTGCTTTAGTCTGATATGGGAACAGCTAAAACCCCGGAAATGCTCGTTCTCATTTAATTAATGAACGAGTGTTGCAGAGCTATTGTGTCTCTCCCTTGCTTTGGGCTCCTAGTATAGCAAGGTCAGTCTGTTATCGAGTCGAAAGAATTATTTCTGCTAAGCAAAATATTCAACATAATTGAATTTTCTTTGTGTGAATTCCAAATAGGTATGTGTGGATAAAAGTGGGTAAATGTGTACGTGTGTGTGGGGTACATTCAGTTGCCTGCAAATTGCTCCACCTTTTAATGAAAAGCAAATGTAGAGCAAAGCTGCACTTGTAAAGAAAATCCATGAAGATCAGGCTCTAATGCGTCTTCACGGAGCCTGAAGACACCATGTGCGTGAAAAGGGGAATGCGGGCCAGAACCGATTCCCACAGGAAGCAGCCGCGTCTGGCTCCGCCCGGTACTTCAAATAATCCCTCAGAACTCAAACGCAAAATCTCAGGGCTCTTGTGCACCAGGAACTTCATTACAGGAGGAAGGCACTCTACCCCTCCCTGCAAATCCGTCACACGGAACATACATGTATATACGCATTGTGTGTGTGCGCGTGTGCATGCACGAATGTGCGAATGTATGTACGCGTGCATGTGTGCATGTGTGCAGTGTGCATGTTTGAGTGTGTGCATTTGGGTATGTCTGTACGTGTGAATGGGTATATGCTGTGTGTTTGTGAGCGAATGTGTTCTTGTGTTAATGTGTGCATAAACGGGAAGTGAGTGGGGTTTTGACTCGGAAGCTGTACGAAATGCCAAAAACTCCAGATTTTAACTATTGTAATCACTGACACTGCCAGTGCATTAATGCACTAAAGTCATGGTTTTACAATGACATCAATAATAATCCAGTTTAACAACAGGTCATTTGCTTTTTACAGTTGTTATTTAACAATAACCTATAAGCTATATAGCCATAATGTGTATAATAGCCATAAAAGGCTTTTATAACACTGAGGTAAACCAACGGTCAAACATAGACACACCGTGTTTATAATTAAAACAGTGTTACTAATCCTTACTCTGAACTGCACAGTATGAACTGCATGAACTCCATCACCACCACCTTCACCTGAGGGACACTGTCGTCAATTATAAACTGAAAAAAAGCTTTTATAATTCAAAAAATAGTTCCTCATCTTCATTATGAACTGCTGTATGCTATGAACTCATAATTAACTGCAGATTGTTAGACTAACATGTTTTTTTTACTCTCTTTGTTGAAGCCCCACTTTACCTGTATGTTTGATTTGCATAAGATTGCATAAATTAAAGAAAAAAATTCCAAATCTTCCCTGGGTGAAATGCATCTTCAGCTATTATGCTCTTACTCAGACTTCTCCAAGTCGCTTGGAGGAAACCCTCGCTGGAGGACAGGTCAGATATTTTAGAGGCACATGAGCCTGCGCCGGGTGTGTCATTAGCCAACAACCCGCGCCAGTAATGTTTCAACTCTAGAAAGGCCGCGTTTTTTACTGCCGACTACCGCCATGCTGATGTGTCCGGCATTACAGCATCGATATCTGCACCAGCAATGACCTAATTTCATAAAGATTACAAAGCCGCATATTGGACAACTGCTTTCTTGAAATAAATGTCACAACCGAATCAATTTCAACGTTTGTATTTCTAAATTATTGCGGTTTTGTTATGTAAGGTAAGGGAAAATGTATCGAGGCATATTACAGGAACACTGTGTATGTGTGCGTGTGTGCATGTGTGTATGTGCGTGTGTGCATGTCTGCATATGTGCATGTGTGTTTGTGTGTATGTGTGCAGTGTGTATGTGTATATGTGTGCTTGTGTGTAAGTCTGCAGTGTGCATGTATGTATGTGTGCATGTGTGTATCTGTGTTTTGTGTGCAGTGTGCATGTGTGTATGTGTGTTTTGTGTGCAGTGGGCATGTGTGTATGTGTGTGGATCCCCGTGGTGGGAGTGACAGAAGAACGTGTTACTCAGTCCTGCGCCGCTCGTACCGCCGAGCATAAAGAACAGGTCCGAGTTTCCCGTTCTGCCTGCCGCCGTCTATCGCCCAGACTGATTGGGTTAATGGCTCCCTGATGGACTGGAGATTAACTGCCGCGACGACTGCGTCCGACAGACCCGCGATTGAGACCCCGATGTAAGCGTAACTGAAAACACAGCCGCGCTGTCAGTAGTTTGAGCAGGCCGTGTGGACCGAGTAAGGAACATGGCAATTTGCCATGAGTGGGCTGATCAGAACTGAACTGGATATCCATTACTGAGCAGACACTCCCTGCCAGCCCCCACCCCCCCCCCCCCCAGCTCTCCTCTTTATAAATGACATACTTTTCACCAAAAGGAAATGCAACCCTTTAAAGCGTGACATCACACAGAGTGATCGGAGTGTTCTTAACGGAACATTCTAATGCTGATGCAACAATCGCTACTGGTAACTGACATCACGCATGCCGCGTGTGATCAGAGTGTTCTTAACGGAACATTCTAATGCTGATGCAACAAATCACTACTGGTAACTGATTGCAGTGGAGTTCTGGAACACTGACTTAGAATGTTGAAAAGAAAAAAAAAACATTAGAAAAAAACCAACTCCGGTTAAATGTTTTCCTGTTTATAAATTAGAAAAACGTAAGTATGCATCCTTATCTTGGGGCCTAAAGAACTTTTCAAATGTAAGAACAGAAATTATAGTGCAGGGTCTTTAAAACCCTCAATCAGAGTCATAATTATATGAACGCATTGTATAATATAATTGAAAACACATACATATCCACACATCAAAGCAAAAATCTTCAAATATTTTACTGTATGAAAAAATGCATTATTAATTATCAAGGATAAACGGCACAAGAATTTCAGGGATGATTTTCACTGCGGCCCTGTGATCAGGCAAGGAGTAGCTTCTTGAAATTCATTATCTCACGGCTTTAGGGATTTGGAGTCAGGCAATATAACACCTACAAAATCTGGTGATGCTGCTGAACAAAAATAAACGCGCGGCGCACTATTTTTGCTCCGATGGGTGGTGCATTTTGGGAAACCGATGGCTGCACCTGCCGGATCAGCGCTGCGGTGGGCGGGGCAGTTTGCAAGTCAGGAGCACGAGCCCACTGAACGGTCTGACATCCTGAGGCCTGTCTGTGGGTGTCTGTGGACCCCACCTGGGCTGTGCGAGAGAGGGGTGGGGCTGGTGTGGGAGGGGGCGGGGGGCTGGTGTGGGAGAGGGAGAGGGGCTGGTGGGGGAGCAGAGAGGGGCTGGTGTCGGAGGGGGGCAGGGCTGGTGTGGGAGTGGGGGGGCTGGTGTGGGAGGGGGGCGGGGCGGGGGGCTGGTGTGGGAGAGGAGAGGGGCTGGTGTGGGAGGGGGGCGGGGCTGTGCGAGAGAGGGGGGGCGAGGCTGGTGTGGGAGAGGAGAGGGGGCTGGTGTGGGAGGGAGGGCGGGGCTGTTGTCGGAGGGGGGCAGGGCTGGTGTGGGAGAGGAGAGGGGCGGGGGTGGTGTGGGAGGGGGGGGGGGCGGGGCTGGTGTGGGGAGAGGAGAGGGGCTGGTGTCGGAGGGGGGCGGGGCTGTGCGAGAGAGGGGGGGGGGGCTGGTGTGGGAGGGGGGCGGGGCTGTGCGAGAGAGGGGCGGGGCTGGTGTGGGAGAGGAGAGGGGCTGGTGTGGGAGGGGGGCGGGGGTGGTGTCGGAGGGGGGTGGGGCTGGTGTGGGAGGGAGGGCGGGGCTGGTGTGGGGGGGAGGGGGGGCAGGGCTGGTGTGGGAGAGGAGAGGGGTGGTGTGGGAGGGGGGCGGGGCTGGTGTGGGAGGGGGGGGGGGGCGGGGCTGGTGTGGGAGAGGAGAGGGGGGCTGGTGTCGGAGGGGGGCGGGGCTGTGCGAGAGAGGGGGGGGGCGGGGCTGGTGTGGGAGGGGGGCGGGGCTGTGCGAGAGAGGGGCGGGGCTGGTGTGGGAGAGGAGAGGGGCTGGTGTGGGAGGGGGGCGGGGCTGGTGTCGGAGGGGGGTGGGGCTGGTGTGGGAGGGAGGGCGGGGCTGGTGTGGGAGGGGGGCAGGGCTGGTGTGGGAGAGGAGAGGGGCTGGTGTGGGAGGGGGGCGGGGCTGGTGTGGGAGGGGGGGCGATCGTGACCCGTGAATCGTTAGCCGCGTCTCTCTCTCACGGAGACGGAGCGGGGGCCTTCCGGATCGGGTCTGGGCCGCGGAGCCCCGCAGCGTAGCGGGTTCAGCTGGGGGCGTCCCGTCGGCGGAAGAAACGACTCCGGTCCCAAAGGTTAGGGGAGGGGCGAGGGGGCGGGGCATTCGCACGCCGCTGACAGCTGCGCTGCGTCGAAAAGCCCGGCCATGCGATGCGTCAGATGTCAGCTGTCGGGAGTTGAACGCCACGCTGGGTCTTTATATACAGTAGGGGGCGGGCTGGCCGTGTGATTGGACTGCACTGTAGATGAAAGCGGCCTATTATACAAATGGATGCATAATTGAATAAAGACATGCGTGGATAAATAAATAAGGTTAGGCATAACCCAGCAGGCCTGTGCGCGTGTGTGTGTGTGTGTGTGTGTTTGTATATGTGTGTGGCTGCTTGTGTGCCTGTCTGTGTGTGTGTGTGTGTGTGTGCATGCTTGCGTGTGTACGGTACGTGTACATCTGCGTGTCTGTATGTATATGAGTGTATGTCTGCATGTGTGTGTTTCAGAAGTAACTGTAGTAGACACTGCAATGTAGATTTAGTGTTGCAGCAGTGTGAGATCAGTGTGAGAACAGTCTGTATTGTGGGGACTCAGTAGAGTCTGTATTGTGAGGACTCAGTAGACTCTGTGTTGTGGGGACTCTCATTAGAGTCTGTTGTGAGGACTATGAGTAGAGTCTGTGTTGTGAGGACTATGAGTAGAGTCTGTGTTGTGGGGACTCTGAGTAGAGTCTGTGTTGTGAGGACTATGAGTAGAGTCTGTGTTGTGAGGACTATGAGTAGAGTCTGTGTTGTGAGGACTATGAGTAGAGTCTGTGTTGTGAGGACTATGAGTAGAGTCTGTGTTGTGGGGACTCTGAGTAGAGTCTGTGTTGTGAGGACTATGAGTAGAGTCTGTGTTGTGAGGACTATGAGTAGAGTCTGTGTTGTGGGGACTCTGAGTAGAGTCTGTGTTGTGAGGACTATGAGTAGAGTCTGTGTTGTGAGGACTATGAGTAGACTGTGTTGTGGTGCTCTGGGCAGCAGCACAGACAGGCACAGCACCATCTCCATCCTTTTATGTTGTTAACTTCATAGCCTCAAGCTGCATCTGGCTTAGGCTCAGAAACCAAGAGCACTTAGAGCGGCAATGGAGACTTCTGGGAAATTTTTTCTCTCTCCTCTCCCTCTCTCCCTCTCACCGTCCCTCCTCCCATCTCTCTGCCCTCTCTCTGTCTCCCGCTTCTCCCTCTCGCCCTTTCTCGCTTACGTCTCTCTCTTCGTTTCCCTCTCTCTCTCTCTCTCTCTCTCTCGCTCTCATTCTCTCACCTCTTTCTTGTTCTCCCCCTCCCCCTCCCCCTCCCTCCCTTTCACCCTCTCTCTTTCCATCTCTGATGCTCATCCCCGGTGCTCACGGCCCCGGGCTACGGGGTCAGCGCCCCGCTTTAGGCGCCGGCGGGGTGTGACCTGAATTAGAAACCGGCGCACCAGCGCGCCCCCCCCCCTTTGAGGCTTCCGCGGAACGGAGGCCACTCGGGGGGGGGGGGGGGCTGGGGGAACGCACGCCAGTTCGCGCTTAATAATTCATCGATAAACACTTTAAAATAGAACGCGCTCGCCGCCGCGCGACATTTCGGTTTCCGTTTCGAAGCTCCTCCAGCCGGGTGAGTGCAGCCGGGCCGGGCCCCCCCGTTTCCGTACTCGTTTTTTACGGAAATAAGAAGAGAAAGACCCCCCCCTCGGCCCCCCCGCCGAGATTCGAGCGCAGGGTTTTTTCGCGTGGCGCGCGTTGAGACTGTTTATTTGGCAACCTACTTCCTCTCGGCGCGAAAGCGCGCCGCTTAACCCCTGCGCTCCATAACTGGAGCTGCGTTTATAGGCCGGAAAAAACACGTCAATAAAGCACAGTATACCCCCCCCCCCCCACGGGACGTTTTAAAGATGAGAAATACGAAGCCCTCAAGCTGTCAGAAGGGGGGGTTGAGGGGGATGGGCTGAGCATTTGCGTTTTTATATACTGACTGCTCATCCGGAGAGAGGACAGGCCTCAGCTGCCTGGCTTTATTAATACACGGATTAGGGGCCGGTCGGGATGTGCCTGAGAATAATGGCTCAATAGAATTCCGACGGCGCCCACGGTAACCTGCAGTGTAAGGCAGCGACGGCGGCGCGGGGTTTTATTCATATAGCGACAGAGGAACAATGCGGGGTGGGGGGCGGGATGGTGCTGACCCCCCACCCTCAACGCTTGCAGACAAAATCATCTGCCCCCCCGGAGGAGCCTTATTATTGCATTCTCCAGCAGAGAATGGTGGGGGATGGGTAGGGTTTGGGGGGGGGGGGGGGGGGTTGAGAGGGATGGGGGGGAGGGAACAAATGGGAGAAGGGGAGGGGGAAGGTACAGTAAAATGTCTAGTGTTCATTCAACTCTAACAGATAACATTTGGTCCCCATTGGTGTTGTGTTGAATCAACACTGTTAGAGTTGAATTATCACTGGACATTCTGCTGTGTAGCAGGGCAGAAGGGGTAGAAACAATGGGGAAGGGGTGGGGTCAAATTGGGAACAGGAGGAGTCAAGGCAGACAAGGGTTGGAACTGAGGTGGACATGGGGATGAGAACGGTGAACATAAGCACCAAAAATAAGCACCAAACCAAACAAGTTGGGTTTGATTTGTTAGTAATTTCCAACAGTTTACTGTTTGATTAGCCTCTGAATATGTTGAAGATTTAAATGAAGATTACATTTTTTTTTAACTAATAATGAATCATATTTTAAAACGTGAGGCATTTAGGAGTCGTCTGTCGCTTGGTCCATTTGGGTTATCTTTCAGGGGGGAGAATTAATATCAGATAAAGCTGCGCTACAACACGTCTCCACCAAATCCTACTCGACCAACACCACTCGCAATGGCCTCCACGCCCAATGAACTGGAGCATGGCCCACTCCGATACGATCGTTCCGAATGACATCACAACCGCACACGAACCAATAAGGAGGCCGGTAACTTTTCGGCGGCAGGACCCCCCCCCCGGCCTTCGGCCGCCGTAGACGAGGCGTGGATTCAGCGGCTGACTCGGCACTAGCAGCGGCGCTCCAAATAGCGCGCTAGCCCTCGAGCGGAGTAGCGTAGCCCAGCCGCTAGCGGCTGGAAGGTGAAAAGCCCGGGTTCGCCGAAATGGGAGGGCGACGACTTTGAGTTACCGTTAGTACGGAAACACCGAAAGAGGCGTGGCTCCATCTCAATACCCCAATCGATATGGGACTGGGCTGACCACGTGACCTTACTTGGGTAGAATGCAGCCTAATTTAAACCGCTTTTACATTCAGCATGATGAACATCAATGGATGCTTATTCAGGAAGATGGGCATTTGAAATCTCACTTAGCGTCACGTCTGAACGAATTGAATTTACTCGCATTATTTTTCGTTAAGCTGTGACCTTGAACTTCTTATTTTCAACGTTACTATTTATGTAGTTTAGGTATTTCACGTGAAGAATGTTGCCAAGGATACAACAGCAGAGGAAGTTGAACCAGCTAGCTCTGAATTATGAACCAATTGCCTAGCCATTGTGTTACACTGTCTCTGAATGGGGAGATACTGTCCCTTCTAGGATTCGAAATTGCAGTCACCAGGGCACCACTGGAAAAGGGATTGTGGGCCCCACGAAAAGGTCTTACATTGGGCCCCGCCACCCCAGGAAATCCAGCGTGGAATCACCCTAACTTCCCCTCCTTACGGCTTCCCTGCTTGAAGCCTTTTGGTCCGGCCCAGCAAACTAACTGCTCTGTGAAAGATGGTCCGCAGCAGATGGGGGAACTAAAGCCCCAACTTGTGTCTGTAGCTTGCGGTCAGTTGTCCTCTTAGTGTCAGTGCTGAAAGGACGCCCTGTGGGTCTGGCTCTGACACTGACGCTCAGCCCAGTGCAGCGGTGCGCTTCCACACAGGTGTCTCTACGCACACCATTTAAATCAGGGAGCTCAAACTCAAATCCTGAAAGACTGCTGTGTCTGCTGGCTTTCGGTGTGTCTCTGCACTTAAGTGCTTAATTTCAGTCATTGATTGGCTAAAGAGTCCACACACCTTCTTTCCAGGACCTAGATTGGCTGCTGATCAAAAGGAAATCACAAAGGCCAACAGAGGCTCTCCCGGACTGGAGTTTGAGACCCCCCGACCAAAGTATCGAAGAAAACTCGGAGTAAATTGGCATCCTTACAGGTATACTCGCTAGACTGTCTTGGCTTTTTAGCGCTGCTAATCAATTGGCTGGCGTGTCCGCGCTGCTTGAAATTAGGCTGTAACAAAACACTCAAGACTACCTAAAAGGCAGCTCCCGCATGCATAACAATCTTATAATAGTGCCGAGAACGTGCGCCAACTGACGTGTAAATAGGTCACGCAGTCTTCTGGGTAATATCTTTGTGAACTTGCGTAGGATCATGCATGTTTTATGACATTTCTAATAAGGTTTAATGAATTACCCGTGCTACCATAATTGCGCCTTCGCTTACGGTCCTGCCGACTTATAGCTGCCGTCGCCTCAATATTTCAGGTGGACTAGAATAAAAAGACATATAAAAGAGTATCACTTTTTAGTCGCGGAGGTGCGCTGCGTAATTCAGCAGCATCTCAATCTGGTGTACAACGATATTTATCAAATACATCATTTTGTAAAGACGCATACGTCGCCTATAGTAATATTCCAAGTTCTGAACATATTCTTATGTAGGAATGCAGAATCGTGTTCGCTGTTCTTTTCACTCTGTAATTCATATTTTCACATTACTTTCCGATGTGCAGAGTAGCGTAGGCTACTTTGTCTTGCAAAACCTAATATGGAAGGGTGTGGTCCGTATCCTACTGCCCTCTCCGAATATATTGTTTGCTGACTTTATGTTCTCGTGCAGCAGCGCACAGATGACGCGCGCCTGCCGCTCCAGAGGGGGCAAAAAACGCTGCTTCTTCTTCGCGAGTTTTTGGAACGCAGCTCACCCCAAACCATTAAACGTACAAATAGGCTAACACCCTGAGCGCTTTACTTTGGACGAGCGAAGACATGGGACATGTCACTGCAACAAGTTGCATTTGTGGCAAATAAGGCTTAACGCATTCTGACAAGGTTTTTAAACTGTTTCTTAGTTTTAGAGGTTCACAGCGGGGTTTCTGAAGGAAGGCTCCTTCCAAACTGGGCGAATGATAAATCACCAAATCCCTTAATTGATTGAGAAAGCAAATTGTGTATTCAAGAAAAAATAACTAGCAGCATCACAATCCCACGCAAGTAAAAAAAGTGCATAGCATTTTAAAATCGCGAGCATTACCTGAGTCCGAATATCTCGGTCTGGCAAGATCGCGAAAATAGTATATGAAATCCAAGCAGCTGTCGCTTTGCACTTCGCCCTTAGAGCAGAGATCCGACAAGAGTTCCAGCGCCTTCTGACAAATCTCGTCCTCTCTGTCTCCAGGCATTTCCCACCAGCATCCTTCTGAATGGACGGGCTTTTCGGCAGCTCCACTGCCCTCCGACCGCCTCGTCAGACAACTCCGACGCCTCACACACCTGCTCACCGCGAAACGCACTTCATCACAAAAAAAGCCGCTGTGGAGGACCAGGGTGCGTTCGGAAATCCTGTAGCACACAACCAAGGCTGTTAGAATCGCTGCTTCGCTGTCTCGCGCAGACTAGTTTTTACGCCGAAGCTGTGGTTTTAAGACCTCTTTAAAACTCCGGATTTTTAAAATTCCCTCCCCGTTCAAGATAAGGAATTCGAAATTTTAAAAGAGTGCCACAGGTTGAGTTCACGGAAATGTGCTAACCCGGAATCTCCGCGCGCTGTCCACGAGCCTTTGGTGCTGAACTGCAGCGCTCGCGCGGTGCATACATGAATGGCGCTGGTTCCTCACTCACTTATTTCTCAATGTGAGCGCCCGGGGATTTCGAGTACAAACAATTCATCTCATTATCGAGCCTGCTCTTTCTCTCCATTTCTCTGTGGGCTCTGTAGTTCTGCAAGTGCCGGGCGCTGGTTTCCAGACATGTATTAATGTGCCACGGGCATGACCTTTAAAATAAGTTAATTTTCAGTAGGCTAAGGTCGATGACGACAACAAACAGCATTATAATCGGAGAGAGAATGAGACCAGATCAATAAATTTGCAGTTGGGTCTGCTGGTCAATTAAATTATCTTTAAAGGGCTACGACGTCTTTGTATTGCAAAATGACTACATTCAGTCTTACTAATTTGGGATACTTATGCTAATTTAAGAGTGAATAATGCATAGTTGCCTATACTAATACAAAATATTTTTAAATGGTTGGTTCTTTTTTCTTTTCGTCAGATAATTACTATTTACTTTTCCTTTTGCTTTCAAATACAGTTTAGCTAGCACCGTTAACTCACCGCAGTTAGTCTACAATACACATTCAGTGATTTCATTGTTAATTTATAAACAGCCCACTTGGTACTCATGCTTATTTTTGAAGGTTTGCAGTTGTGTTTACAGCTTATCGGGAAAGGCAATGCGGTACCAAAGTAATCGTATCGTAACCTATTGCAGCTGCATTAATTCAAACCCGCATTTTTTGCACTCCCTTAATAAGCTCCCCGTATGTGCCATGTAACCGGAGGCTGAAAACAGAAGCCGTCGGTTCCCGTTGGACCCGATAGCTGTTTCACAAACTCGGGTGAACATGCTGCAGTAGACAACGTGGAAATCTCTGAGGGGGGGGGGGGGGGGGCAGGACGAGAAACAACGGGTTAAACAAAGACACATCCTCGAAAAACACAACAAGTATCAGCCTAATCAGCCTATTTTTTTCCGGCACTACCCAAAACGCAGCATGTAGCCTACGTTTTGCGTTCAACGGTTTTCCCTGGCCTCGAGCTGAAGTGCTATATTAATAAATCACGAACACTTTTCTTGTGCGTTTTTATTTTACACAGGTGTTGGCCATCCGTAGGCAACAGCTTATTAACGTTAAGTGCCCGCTGCAACTAAAGCAACACAACAGACGTTAAACCGCAATTATATAAGGTTCATACGCTGGGTAAATAATGGATGGTATAGCCATAGCTCAGTGGTTATAATTACATGATTAGAAACTATCAGTACTGCAAACCTACAGAATCACTGCATTATGAATGAAATACAGCTTACTCATGTATGAGTTTAACAGCAATCCCTTTAGCTAGGGTGATCTGGCCAAGAAACAGCAATATAGCAGTGGCGAAAGGACAATTACAAACGGAGAGATTCATACATATATTAAATACAGCTAAGGCAGATCATTTGTAATACTCATCCTGATTTAAAACAGGCACACCACTGGTGGCAGAACACTGTGTACTGGGTGTCCTAGACACACCCAGGTTTTGATTGGTATGCCCAAAAATGGAAGGCTCTGCCCCCGTCCCCCCAGTCCATGATTGACCCACTACTAGGGTACGCTCAGTTCTACTCAGTTATTGTATTGTAGAAAATCCTACTGTAGCATTTAAAAGCAAGAGGAGCTGGGATGTGTATTGCAATTCAAATAGCACCTGAAAAGGTTTTGCTAACAATGAACTAGACATACAGCAAGAGCATACGCACATTTTCCCTGGGAAAACGTGGAGCATGGTTGCTAAGCGAGAGACAGGAGAAAGCTGAGATGAAACTACACAATATCTGGACACTGTCAGATACAAGACACAACGTGGGCCATAACCGCTTGTTAGTGTACTGATCAGGCTGGGTATGATTGTCTCATTTTTGGTGGCCGTGTAGAGTAATGGTAAGGAACTGGTCTTGTAACCTAATGGTCACAGGTTCCATTCCTCAGTAGGACACTGCCGTTGTACCCTTGAGCAAGGTGCTTAACCTGCCTTGCTCCGGTATATATCCAGCTGTGTAAATGGATGTCATGTAAATGCAGAGTAAATGTTGTGTAAGTCGCTCTGGATAAGAGCGTCTGCTAAATGCCTGTAATGTCATGTAATGGCTAATAGACCGAGCACACGGGCCCTCGCTGGGTACCCAGCACACGCTGCCCAACCAGATATCTGTCCCACTGACTGCGGGCGGAGACCAAAGCGTCTGTCTTCATGCATCGAGGGAACAGACTCTTCATTGTTCAGCTGTTGTCGTGTGTAGTGTAGGCCATTCAATGGAAGCAGCGTAACAAATTTTTTTTTTTTTTTTTTAACGTACGAGAGGTTTCATTCTCAATGAACAATAATATCCGTGATTGCAGGTGGTGGCAAAAATAAGCGGAACATTTGCGGACAGGTGTGTGGGCATCTCTGCGCGCGTGCATCCGTGCACTAACATAAATTTTAATTATGCATGGGTCAGAGACGATTTTAGAGAGGCTGAAAACAGCAGACTAATGAGGCTTTCAGAGTAAAGTGCTGGCATGAATTAAAATAGCAAACAACAGAAAAGTAACCAAAACCACGTTTTGCCGAATTCATGAATAGATGATTACAGTTTCTCATTTCCGTGAACACATTCGCCCGTTCAGAAGTCACATTTTCAAAACAGTTGACACACAGTGCTAAACAGAAGCTAACATAATACCGCTTCTTTGCAAAATGTTCCAGCACTCTCAAAACATGAAACATTGAACAAAACTCCACAAAAAAAAGGCAGCATAGGCTGGGGGTTTTACCAGAGATAAACAAGCCTGCACCTTACACTTTGAGATGCCCTTTTGAAATAAAACCATCTTTAGTCATTTTCTCTAGTGTGTAGGCCTCGGCCTTTCTGTGAATGCCCTACATAAATAGAATAATAAACATTACTGTAAGTAGGGCATCATGGTTCATGGCTCTTATACCGCACTCTTTCCTCACCAAAAAAAAAAAACCAATAAAGAATCTTTATTGTACAGCAGATTTGTCCATACTGTTCAAACTCAAATGCCGACTGAAAAAAAGCAACAAAAGCACAACCGTAAGGAAGCAGGTCAGAAAAGCCAACATAAGTACTCAGGCCTTGACATTTAGTCCAATCGTTCCTGACCATCAGGTCACATGTTCTCACATCAGCATCCGATTGGATGTTTTCCCTCGGAGCGTTTCCCTCCTTGCGTGGTGTATCCATCCCTGGCAGCCGTCTGCACGTATCGCCAGGCAACCAGCACTCACTGCCCCCCAGCAGGGACATCTGGTCACGGGGCCGGGGATCATACACCTTCCACCACCAGGCAGGGAAGAATTCCTCAGTTGGGTTCAAAAAAGGAAGAGTAGGCAGGGAGGACTGGCACCATTGTACGGGGTTGGGCTGCAAACCACTCATTCATTCATAGGCTGATAGTGGTGGAAGGAAACATTGTCCCCAATGATGATAAGCTGAGACATGCCAGGCCTCCACTGCCCTCTCTCTTCTGGTGGAACTAGTCTTTCATACAGACCATCAAGAAAGGCGATGAGGTGGTCTGTGCTGTACAGACCGCTGGTTGGTATACGGGAAAGGGCATCATCTTTGGAACTGGCAGCACACACGGTGATACTGGCATCCCTCTGACCTGGCACTCTAACCCAGTGTTTAGAGGTCCTGGGGACCCACTTCCCTGCATGTTTTTTAGATGTCTCCCTGCTCCAACACACCTGATTCAAATGAATGGGTCGTCATCAGGCTTCTGCAGAGCTTGATGCCGACCCATTCATTTGAATCAGGTGTGTTGGAGCAGGGAAACATCTAAAACATGCAGGGCAGTGGGTCCCCAGGACCAGGGTTGAGAAACACTGGTCTAACCGATGAGACCTCTGGCCAATGATGTTCCTCCAGGGTCTCCTCACTTTTGAGGGACTGAAGCTGGCTTCATCCACATAGATGAATGCTGCCTCAGCTTCCAGCTCCATGATTCTCCAAGAAAAGAGAAAATCTATGAAGCAAATTAATCCAGTTACTTGTACAGTTGTGGCAAGGCACGTCATTACAGTGACAGATCTTTACCCACACCGGCTAAAGTCTTGCCTCCTTCGCCAGGTCATCGTTTCTTTGGAATGGGACTCTGGTACGGCTGCTTCATTCTGACATGGCTGGGTTTCAGGACTCAATCAATTGAAGACAAACTCACACTGCTGACATTTCTCTGTGTTCCCTTGATCTGCAGTTACTGCCGCCTGGGTTTCACGCAGTCTGAATGCATCATGCGCTATGGTCATCTCTAAAATGGCAGCCTCTCGGTCATCACTGAAGATTTAGTGTGGTAGTCTGTGGGTTCTGTAAATACGATAAGCAAGTGCAAACGGATATTCTGGCAGTCACATAAACAGCATCGATGAAACAACTGCATTATCTTTTATGGTTCTGCCAACAGTGCCCGCATTGTGATTTACCTATTGTCATTCTGGCTCATCTACTGTCATTAACATTGGGACAGTAGATGCCACAGTGTCCCGATTCAGATTGGGTTGGACCCTTTGTTCCAACGCTCCCATGGACAGGCCACTTTCCCCTCTTGCGGCTTCTCCTCCGTCAGGCGTTTAAACTCGTCTTGCTTGCGCCTCGGCCTCTCCCTTCCCCTAATAAAACGTACCTTTGGCCTCTTTGATCTGTGTTCGCAAACAGCAACTCAGAGGTGTCGGCTTTTACAAACTTACTGCTGACTGAACAGTTGTAAAAAGTTGTTTGGCACGGGTGCAGACAAGATTTTGTACTTGTATGAGTGTAATATCTATCAGTTGTCACTGAATGTTTTCATTTTGTTTGATGCAATTTATCCAAAAGAGACTTGTGTCTTTCTGAAGATCTGTGCAAACTGTTTTGAAATAGTGAGTTGTGTGTGTGCACACATTTGTGTGTGTGTGTGTGTGTGTGTGTGTGTGAAAAATGTGTGAGAGCAAATGTTAGAGAAATGTTAGCACATTTGCAAAAGAAGACTTCTGTTGTGCCAAGAAGGTTATGATGAAGATTAAGTGGGCCAAGTTTCATTAAGCGTTTCTCAGACATTCTGCAAAAAACTTTGCAAAATTGCTGAGTGTTGTTATTGATTCTCTGTCGGTAATGGGTGTTTGGTAACTTTGTGTTTGGTAACAGGGTATTTGGCAATCGGTGTTTCGTAACAGATGTTTGGTAACTTTGTGTTTGGTAATGGATATTCAAACTATTATCTTCCCTGCCCAGAGTAGAGTCTACTGGATGTAATGCCAATAAACTTTCAAGGAACCAGACATAGAGACAGACATATTTTCCTGTTTAATTGACTCACCTCTCATTAAAGAAGACACCCTACCTTTGATCCCTTCTGCACAATACACAACCTGAAATTTCAGAATATTAAATCTATCAAATAGTGTGTGTGTGTAATTCTGTGTGACTGTGTGTGTGTGTGTGTGTGTGTGTGTATATGTTTATTTGTGTTTACGTGTGTATGTGTGTGTCTGTGTGTGTGAGTTTGAGAGAGAGGTGTGTTTGTGTATTTGTGTGTGTGTGTGAGTGGGAGAGAATGTACAGCATATTGCACTAAAATCATATATAGCAGCATTAGTCTAAATGAGAGCCCTAAATACAAGCAACATTAACAAGTCTATTTTATGCATTTTCAAATATTGCAAATAAAATTCACAGACATTCACAAAAAAAGATAAAAGTCAAGTTCATTTCCCCAAAATGTCTTCAATTCTGAAGCAACTTTTCCAGCTGTGTTTTTGCTGCTGGCCTTCTGCAAAGGAAGAAGCTTATGATTCATATTTATTTACCTCTTTTTTATACATTCTAGTATATGGGGATGAAGGGAAGGCAAAGAAATAAAAGAAGAGGAAGGCACAGAAATTTGGCGGGTCTAATTCATCCCATTGCTATGGATTGGTTTAGCCCCTTTTAAAGGATCAGGAGGACAGCCATCCATTCTGAGGGGGGCCCGTCAGTCAATCCCAGCCCCCCCCCCCCCCCCCCCCCCCCCCCCCCCCCCCGAAAAGATGGGATCCGAGAGGGGTGTGGGAGAGAAAGCGGGAGAGACGTAGGTGGGGAGAGAGAGAAAGCGGACGTCGAGAGTTCCTCCATACCTTCGAGTGCGCTTTCCCGGGTCTCCATGGCAACGGATAGACAAAAGCGCCTCGGCGGATCTCGTCCTCGTGCCTCGTGGCGTAAACAGCTGACTCCTCGTCCAATGGCGGCGCGGCGCGGAGGGGAAGGCCGCGGGGCGAAACGCGCGTGGCGACTTTCCGACCTCCCGCTTCGAGTGAAGGCTCGCAGGAAACAACGGGAATCTCTCTCTCTGTTTCTCTCTCTCTCTCTCTCTCTCTCTCTCTCTCTGTCTGTATTGTTCACTCTGTATAGCTCTCTCTCTCTATATCCCTCTCTTTCTGTCCTTCTCTGTGCCATTGTGTGCCTCAGCCCCTCTCTCAGTGTGTCCTTCTGCGCATTGCTTCCTCTCTCCTGCCGGCTAACGCCAACCCCCCCCCCCCCCCCACCCCCCGTGTGAGCGGCCCTCCCCCGGCCAGGTCAGCGGATTTAACAAGCGCCGCTGGACCGGAGCCCCGCGGTCCTGCCCCGCCCCCCCACCCTCAGAAAGTCAGTCGAGGGAGGGGCGGGTCGAAGTCAAGGAGCCCCTGGCCTCCGCGGACCCATTGTGGTCTGAGCTTCCTGTCGAACTGTAATGATGCAGGAACGAGGCCTTTCTTCCCCCCATTTCCACCCAGGCACTCTCCAATGCCCATCTCTTAAGTCAGCGCAGTCACAGCCCACCCACCAGCCAGCCAGCCAGCCAGCCTGCCTGACATTAAACACCTCAGAATACTTAACCGAAGCCTCCGTCTCCTGGAACGTCGGACGTGTAGCCGAAACGCCGGAGTCGCGCACCGCGCTGCCGGGACGGATTGGGAAAGACAGGCGAATAATCGCGTCGGCGGACGGCTTAGCTAGCGCGCGATACGGATGAAGGGTTTTATTTCGGTCGAGGTGCAGCGGCACGTTTATCTAATCGATTCAAACCAACCCCCTTTCATCTCGGAGGACTGTGTTCCCCTTCGACGTTTAAACCTGCCAAAGTTCACTTTTCTGGACTCTCGTGGAAAACGGTGACCTTCCGGGATTGTTTGCCGCCGGTGTCCCTGTGTTGCGCCGGTGTCGCGCGACGGGACGGGTGTGACGGTTTCGGTTGGGCCTCGCGGCGTCAAGCGGCCGACCGTCCTCACTCTCAGGAACGCCGTGGCGGGCGGGCGGGCCTCAGGCCCTCTTCCTCCTCGTCATCATTACCGTTCACCGCACCGGTCTTCCTCTCGGTGCCACCTGCCGGTTCTACTGAGCGCTGGCCAGGGACATCGGCCTCCAATTAACCCCCCGCTCTGAGTAAACAGAGACAGCGGAGCACTTCTGAAGGGGAGCTGGGCTTGCCAAAATGAAATCAACATGAATTTAAAAAGGAAATATTGAAAATTATGTTTTTTTTGTGACGTTACTCTTCTTAAAATATAGCCAAAATGAAAAAATATGTCCAAAAAAATCTGCTTCTACTGGCTGGTCCTGTACATGAATGTAGCATAGCATGCTAGCTAAAGAAACTTTATAAGAGAAGTATGATGGTTAGAGGTGGGGCAGTGTAGTAAAATGAACTGGGCTCGTTGGTCAGAGGTTGCAGGTTTGATTCCCAAGAGGAGCACTGCCGTTGTACTCGTGAGGAAAGTACTTAACCTGTGTTGTTTCGGTCAATATCCAGCTGTACAGATGGATCATACAGTGTGTAAAAAAACTGTAAGCTACACTAGTTGCTCTGAATAAGAGTTTTCACTAACTGTATAAATGGCAATCAGAATGGTTTGAACGTCTACGGAAGGATATCATTTTACAGCTAATGACTTTTCCTGTGTCTCCCAACCCACTCATCTCATCTCCTCGCACAATGCACTAGCGGGTCCCTGCCCACAGCTTTAGAAACCCATACCGGAGGGCATTCATTTCAACATTTTCGAGCTGAAACATTCATCTGTATCACAGAAACACCACCGACCTGCCGTCAGTATCATTTGCGCTTCTATGGCCAAATGATACTGAAAAGAACTTTAAAACAGAAACACTGCTCAACAGCCTGCCGCAAAAATCGCATTTTTTTCTGCGCTTTATCACTAAACGTACGTTTTCATGATATCGCGCGTGCTTTGGAAAGGGCCCCCGAGTTGACCGCCTCTGCCCCTGTGCTTCCTGTCGAAAACGTTGTGCTTTATTTGTCATGTGACTTCCGCTCTTATTGAATTTGCTCTGTAGTTCACAGAGAGAGGTCGGCGGGTCACAGCGCTCACTAATGCTAACCTTTGGCCAGTATAGGAGCTGGAATAGAATAGGACAATGGGGAAGCCCCTTGCTTGTTCATTCAGGTTTCTTGGTGAAATGAAACAGCATCAGCATCACCTTATGGGGTTGGGGGGGGGGGGGGGGGTGGCGGGGGGCTAGCATGTAGTAAAATGGGTAAGGAGTTGGTCGTGTAACTCAAAGGTCACAGGCTCGATTCCCCAGTAGGACACTGTCGTTGTACCCCTTGAGCAAGGTACTTAACCAGCACTGCTTCAGTACATATCCTACTGTATAAATTGACGCAATGTAAATGCTATGCAAAAACGTTGTGCAAGCCGCTCTGGATGAGAGCGTCTGCTAAATGCCTGTAATGTAATGATGTAATGTAATTCCAAAGGCCCTGACTGATGGGGGACTTCAAAAAAATATTAGAACCCAGGATTTCCTTGAGATCTTTTCACAGGGCCAAAAATCCCAGGAGGTGCCCTTGCATAGCATTGAATAGTCAAAATGACACAGCCCAAACAGTCTAAGCAACTGTAAAAAAATCAATTTGGCACTTTTTTAAGCATTGAGAAACAAAAATGAAGATCCTTCAAAAAGAAAAAAAGATCTTCCAGTGTCATGTTGCGAAACCAAAGCTGCAGGAAACAAAAACTCCAAAGATAAAAAGCAAGGAAACGCGCAGAAGACAGTGTGAGGTGGAGGTCTCGTCCTTTTGGAGTCACTCAGAAAAGCTGGCTTCCAATCCGAGCAGTCCAACGGGCACAGGGAAAACGGAGACTGAAAGGCATTAAAGTGAACAACTGAATCTTTTTTTTTTTGTCTTATCACCCACCGAGTGCGCCGTTTTGAAAGGCACTGACGCCATGTTGTGCTCCCAGCCCACCAGGAGGTCTTACACCTGGCTGGAAGGCAGAAAAAGGAAAACATGAGTGACATATGAACATCTGAGCCAAACCACCTTAATTACACAGACTTCTCTTACTGGCCCACCAACACCTTCAGAAGACCATTATTTAATGGTACCCATGATATTTTCCATGAAACAAACATAGCCAGTTGTTCAATAGCTTTCTCCTAGCCTTCCCTCCTTAACCCCATTACCTGACATTTAGTTATAAATATTGTTTTGGCAACTTCCCAACTTACCCCCCCCCCACCCCCCCCCCCCCCCAAACTCTGCTCTTCCAATGCACCAATGCATAATCACATTGTGGCATATATTACAGAAAAATCACATTTAATACAGTCTCTGCCTCATAACAAGGGCTTCTTCTGAGTGTGTGTAGGTGTGTGTATGAGTAAGTATTTGATCGTGTGAGTTGTTGAGTGCGTTTGTGAGTATGCAGGTAAGTCCGCGTGAGTGTTTGAGTGTGTGCGTGAATGACTATTTGAGTGTGACTGTTTCACTGTCAGTGTTTGAGTGTGTATGCATGCTGCGTCTGAGTGTGTGCATGTGCGTGCCTACATATGTGTTTGTTTGTGTGTGCATGTTTGATTGTGTCTGTGAATGTTTGAGTGTGTATGTTTGAGTGTGTGTGTGTGTGCGTGCATGTGTATGTGCACGTGTGTGTGAGTGTGTGTGCATGTGTGTGTGTGTGTGTGCATGAGTGTATGTGTGTGTGTGTGTATGCGCGCATGTGTGTGTGTGAGTGCGTGTGTGTGTCTGTGTGCATGCTTGTGTGTGCGTGTGCGTGTGCGTGTGTGTGCATGTGTGTGTGTGTGTGTGTGTGCATGTGTGGGTGTGTATGTGCGCGTATGCATGTGTGCATGCTTGTGTGTGTGTGTGCGCGTGTGTGTGTGCATGTGTGTGTGTGTGTGTGTACGTGTGTGTGTGTGTGTATGTGCGCGTGTGTGTGTGTGTGAGTGCGTGTGTGCATGCTTGTGTGTGTGTGTGTGCGCGTGTGTGTGTGTGTATGTGTGTGTGTGTGTGTGTATCCTCGCTGTTGTCCTCTCCAGGTGAATGAAGGCAGGCTGGTTTCCATGGTGTCATAATCAGGACTCCCGCTCGCCCGCATCACTCACCGTCAGCCCAGCGGAAGAAAACAAATCAGATTACCCTGACGGCACAATTTCTCTAAATGAGCGCATCCTTCCGCAACTGCAACACCGGCACGGTCTGTTTATTACCACCAACTGAGCCCGGTTTATCTGACTGAGCCCGGTTCCTCTGACTGAGCCCAGTTCCTGTGACTGAGCCCGGTTCCTCTGACTGAGCCCAGTTCATCTGACTGAGCCCGGTTCCTCTGACTGAGCCCGGTTCCTGTGACTGAGCCCAGTTCCTCTGACTGAGCCCGGTTCCTCTGACTGAGCCCGGTTCCTCTGACTGAGCCCGGTTCCTCTGACTTAGCCCAGTTCCTCTGACTGAGCCCGGTTCATCTGACTGAGCCCGGTTCCTCTGACTGAGCCCAGTTCCTCTGACTGAGCCCTCTGACTCAGCCCAGTTCCTCTGACTCAGCCCGGTTCCTCTGACTGAGCCCGGTTCCTGTGACTGAGCCCGGTTCATCTGACTGAGCCCGGTTCCTGTGACTGAGCCCGGTTCCTCTGACTCAGCCCGGTTCATCTGACTGAGCCCGGTTCCTCTGACTGAACCCGGTTCCTCTGACTGAGCCCGGTTCCTGTGACTGAGCCTGGTTCCACTGACTGAGCCCGGTTCCTGTAACTGAACCCGGTTCCTCTGACTGAGCCCGGTTCCTCTGACTGAGCCCGATTCCTGTGACTGAGCCCGATTCCTCTGACTGAGCCCGGTTCCTCTGACTGAGCCCGGTTGTGCCTCTGCGAAACTAGTGTATTTTTCTTTATTGTCTGTGTTTGACTTCCTGTAGCGCCAGCACCTGAACAGCTCAATCAAATGCTTTCTGGGCTTTTTCAAAAGAAAAACCTCAAAAGGGTGCTTCAGCATTAAAGGCAGGTATGTGTCAAAGGGGTTGAAAGGAGGAAGACTTCTGACTAAATTTTGAGAGTGGGAGGGGTCTAGGCTTGCTCTTTCTATCCCTGAGATTCAGCCTGGCTTTGCATGTGTGTGTGTGTGTGTGCGCATGTACACACTTGCGTGTGTCTATCTGCGCGTGCGTGTCTGTGTTTGCATTCAATTCAATTCAATTCAATTCAATTCAAAAGACTTCACAGTATTTATTCCAAGGGGGCAATAGCCCAGTTAAATAAATAAAAAAACACTCATGACAATATACACACAAGGACACATCATGCCCTTCCTCTGTGATTCAATGTGGCTATGTGTGTGTGTGTGTGTGTGTGCCCATGCTCTCTAAGATTCAATCAACTCTGTGTGTGTGCGTGTGTGTGTTTGTACGTGCATGACTGCGTACATGCCTGTGTGTGTGTGTGTGCTCGTGCTCTCTGAGATTCAATACAACTCTGTGTGTGTGTGTGTGTGTGTGTGTGTGTTTTTGTACGTGCATGACTGCGTACATGCATGTGTGTGTGCTCATGCTCTCTGAGATTCAATGCAACAACAGCAGTGTTCTACCAGGGAACCAAGCCTGTAACCTTTGGGTGAGAAGGAAAGTTCCCAAACCATTATGCTACTCCACCGTCCTAATTGCGGCTGGTTATAAAAATAAGTGTACCTCTGGAAGTGGACCTGGTTCTGCCTGCATGGTCGTTTCACCTGAAGCGGTGCGAAGCTTAAACTATTTAACAGGACCATTCAAAGTGGCGTCGCAAGGTGTGGTTTCCGTGGAAACTGAGCCAGGCATGCTTGTTCTTTGTTGTTGATGACATGACAACCTGTGCACCATAGGGCACGTTGCCGTGACAGCGGTAGAATGCTGTTGCGCGAATTCGAGCACGGCATGCGCCATTGTGGAGTTCAGAAGCTGAGCTCTCCAATTAGAGGGAGCTTGTACTGTACAACCGATGATTCAGAGGCCTTGGTTTGTTTTCCTCATGTGTGTTGTGTGTGTGTTTGATGCGTATGCGTGAGTGTGTGCGTGTATGTGTATGTTTGTGCGTGCGTGTGCCTGCTTCTATGTTTTTTGTGTGTGTAATCCTCCTTATGTACACTTGTTTCACTCTGTGTGCATTTCTGTTGTGTGCACATATGTACGTGTCTGTTTCCCTGTGCATACTGTGTGAGTGTGCACATGCGTACGTGTGTCTGTCTCTATGTGCATACTGTGTGAGTGTGCACATGCGTGTGTACGTGTCTGTCTCCCTGTGCATACTGTATGAGTGTGCATATGTGCACGCGTGTCTGTCTCCCTGTGCATACTGTGTGAGTGTGCACATGCGTGTGTACGTGTGTCTGTCTCCCTGTGCATACTGTGTGAGTGTGCACATGTGCACGCATGTCTGTCTCCCTGTGCATACTGTGTGTGTGTGCACATGTGCACGCATGTCTGTCTCCCTGTGCATACTGTGTGAGTGTGCACATGTGCACGCATGTCTGTATCCCTGTGCATACTGTGTGAGTGTGCACATGTGCATGCATGTCTGTATCCCTGTGCATACTGTGTGTGTGCGCACATGTGCACGCATGTCTGTCTCCCTGTGCATACTGTGTGTGCACATGTGCACGCATGTCTGTCTCCCTGTGCATACTGTGTGCGTGTGCACATGTGCACGCATGTCTGTCTCCCTGTGCATACTGTGTGAGTGTGCACATGTGCACGCATGTCTGTCTCCCTGTGCATACTGTGTGAGTGTGCACATGTGCACGCATGTCTGTCTCCCTGTGCATACTGTGTGAGTGTGCACATGTGCACGCATGTCTGTCTCCCTGTGCATACTGTGTGAGTGTGCACATGTGCACGCATGTCTGTATCCCTGTGCATACTGTGTGAGTGTGCACATGTGCAGGCATGTCTGTATCCCTGTGCATACTGTGTGAGTGTGCACGTGCGTACGTGTATCTGTCTCCCTGTGCATACTGTGTGTGTGCACATGCATACACGTGTCTGTCTCCCCGTGCATGCCGTGCTCATGTGCATTCATACGTGCAATTTCCCAGGAGAGTGGCAGGCCCTAAGAAGGCAACACATCAACATCCCCTCCTACGGAGTGCGCAGCGGGAATTTCTTTCCCCCCGCCCCGCTCCGGCGTACTCCCCAATGGTTCCTCATTCTCCACGCAGGTGAAGAAACAGCTGTGCTGCGTAGGATTATCTGTTTTCAGTTGGGGGTAATGGAAATAAACAGACTCTTCTAGGATACCGTATGCTTCATTGTAGTCCTATCCTGCACAAACCATCTTGCTGTTGTGCACTGTTACTTTAAGCCTCTGCCCAGACTATTGTGCAGTGTGTGTATTGTTCAGTGCATATGTCAGAGGAGCGATTAGGATAACTGAGTTTAGTTATGAATGGGTTCAGTAAACGGCTCATTCCTTCCTATCGCTGGCCAATCTGCTCGCAGTAATGCGGAGCCAAAGAGCTTTTTTGAAGGGGCGGGCCTTGTACGCGGCCGCCGATTTCAACAAAACGCGCGCTGCCCTTAGGCGCTGTAAAGACCTCCCACACACTGCATCCCTCCGCCCCCTCACAGCTTAGCATAACATAGCGTAACATTATCGCGAGAGCGGGCCATTCAGCCAAACAAGAGCCTGCCTGGACGTGCAGTAGAGGCAGAAACACTGCAGGTATTCAAGGCCCGGCTTGATACAGTGTTTAGATACTATCTAGCGTTTAGGTGAACTTAGCATTAAGTACAGTTTAGCGGTAGGAATAGACGAGCGGTGTTGGGCTGAATGGCCTGTTCTCGTCTTACATTGTGTTATGTTACGTTAAGTTATGTTATGTTATGTTAAGTTATGTTACAATACAATAAATTGTACCCAGTGCTCTAATATATGGACGTGGCTGTGAAAGTCCCCCCCCCCCCCCCCCCCCCCACCGTCTATCCCCCCACTAAACACGATGAACTAAATCTCCCCGTAACTAACCTAACCAAACAAGCCCGTCGTAAGCATGATCTGGGTACGCTACAAAAGCATCTGTTAAATAAATGAAAATAAATATCCTGGCTGGATAATGTGTCGCGCACTAGATGTGATGACGTGCGATGCATTATTGTCAATGTTACAACAGCAGGAATTTTAACTGGTAGCACAAAAGGCCTGAATTCAGTGCAAGCCCGTGCAGCGAGCTTGCGTGTTCCCCCGCGTTCGGGCTAATGCATGCAGCATCGCAACAACACAGCGCCTTCTTCAATCAACGCTTCAAAAGTAGGACACTTTAGTCATCAAACAAAACCCCCTCGCTATCTGATTCGGGGGGGGTGGGGAGTCGGTGGGGGAGGGGAGGTGAGGGATCAGCATGGGAATGGTCCAAGTCCAAGCTCAACTAATTAAAAATATGCTACTTTTTTTTGAGCTGTAACTGTGAAAACGCATCAACCTAACAAGCCTCATGTTAATTGGACGGCAGCACGCGGGCTCCTCTCCCAAGGGGGCTGTGTTAAAAATAAATAAATAAATAAAAAAACGTTAATTTAAAAAGCGTGAAGGAAGCTAAAAATAAGGACGAGCCGCCAAACGCGCGCGTTAAATAAGCGAAGGATGTCGGACAGATTTTACACGTCAGGATCCCCTCGCTGCTTCCCTCGTCTGGACTCCGAGCGCTGAAAGGCGGACTGACGTCTCGCCCGGGCCTCCTCGCCGCCGGCGGAGCCAATTTGCACGGTCTATTTATAGACGCGCCCTGTTAAATGAGCCACGCGTTGCGGTGCAGGAGCGGCAGCCGCCGCCGCGCGGAAGCCGAAACGTGAGATTCTGTTTCCACCTTTTTCTATTAATCGCGTGCGGGGTGGGGCGAGGTGCGGCGGGGTGCGGCGGGGTGGGGCGGGGTGCGGTTGGGGTGGGGCGGGGTGCGGCGGGTGGGGTGGGGTGCGGTTGGGGTGCAGCGGGGTGGGGCAGGGTGGGGCGGGGCGCGGCGGGGTGCGGCGTTGCGCGCACTTGACGTCGCCTTTTCCGTGGGCCGGGGCCTCACGGCAGCCCGATCGTCTGAAACAGTTCGCTGTCGTTACGCGCCATCGCGTGGCGAGATGGCCCGCGGTGAGACGAGCGGTCTGGGACGGCCGTCTGACAACGGCGGGCATCGCTGGAGCTCTCAAAACCCTCAGATGGGGAGCAGCCCATTACTGTACAGTAGCACTGAGTGCTGTGCTAGCCACACCCATCCTTAAAACATCCACTGTTGTGCTAGCCCTTATAAACCATACACCCATCATTAAAACATACAATGTTCTGCTAGCCCTTATAAACTACACACCCATCCTTAAAACATCCACTGTTGTGCTAGCCCTTATAAACCATACACCCATCATTAAAACATACAATGTTCTGCTAGCCCTTATAAACTACACACCCATCCTTAAAACTTCCACTGTTGTGCTAGCCCTTATAAACCATACACCCATCATTAGAACATACAATGTTCTGCTAGCCCTTATAAACTACACACCCATCCTTAAAACTTCCACTGTTGTGCTAGCCCTTATAAACCATACACCCATCATTAAAACATACAATGTTCTGCTAGCCCTTATAAACTACACACCCATCCTTGAAACTTCCACTGTTGTGCTAGCCCTTATAAACCATACACCCATCATTAAAACATACAATGTTCTGCTAGCCCTTATAAACTACACACCCCATCCTTAAAACTTCCACTGTTGTGCTAGCCCTTATAAACCATACACCCATCATTAAAACATACAATGTTCTGCTAGCCCTTATAAACTACACACCCATCCTTAAAACTTCCACTGTTGTGCTAGCCCTTATAAACCATACACCCATCATTAAAACATACAATGTTCTGCTAGCCCTTATAAACTACACACCCATCATTAAAACATACACTGTTGTGCTAGCCCTTATAAACCATACACCCATCCTTAAAACTTCCACTGTTGTGCTAGCTCTTATAAACCATACACTCATCCTTAAAACATCCACTGTTGTGCTAGCCCTTATAAACAACACACCCGTTCTTAAAACTTCCACTGTTGTGCTAGCCCTTATAAACAACACACCCATTCTTAAAACTTCCACTGTTGTGCTAGCCCTTATAAACCGTACAACCATTGTTAAATCTTCACTGAAAATGTATGTCTGATTTTATTGGGGGAGGTACGGTGGTGCAGTGGACAGCACTGTTACCTCACAGCAAGAAGGTTGCAAGTTTAAGTCGCTGCCAGGGCCCCTCTGTGTAGAGTTTGCATGTTCTCCCCGTGTCTGTGTGGATTGTTTGATATGACATAGGGCTGCCAAGCTTTCTTCTGCAACACCGCATCAATATGGTGCCAAGTATCAACATTTTATCAAACTGTCTACACATTTTACAACGCATGTTATTTTTATGTTGTGCATGTTCTCCCCACGTTCGCATGGGTTGCCACTGGGTCTGGTTTCTACCCACAGTCCAAAGACATGCAGGTTAGTCTAATCAGAGAGTCTAAATTGCCTGTAGGTATGAATGTGAGTGAATGGTGTGTGTACCCTGTGATAGACTGGTGGCCTGTCCAGGGTGTATTCCTGCCTCTCGCCCAGTGCTGGGATAGGCTCCTGTGCCTCGGATGAGGAATAATCAGGTTAGATAGTGAACAGATGGATGATTTTAATGGAAAAAGCCTCCCAGACCTTCAACAGAAGTGTTTGTTCATGGAATTTTGTGAACTGAGTCAGAGGTTCTGGGAAACCACAGACTCGATTTGTACATTTAATGAGCGGATGAATGTAAGAGACAACGAATATTTCCATCTTCCCTTTTTACAGGCCATGCCAAACGAACCCCTTATAACAGGAAATCCCTCCAGAAACCACACAAAGTCCTTACTCACTGTTGTATTTTTCGCAAATGCAAACCGGCAGCCTAAAAGCAGGAAGTCTTATGCTGGCTTACTGTGGCTAGCAACAGTCCCATGAGATCTGCATGTGGTCCCAATGTAGTACCCATGAGATCTGCATGTGGTCCCAATGTAGTACCCATGAGATCTGAATGCAGTCCCCATGTAGTACCCATGAGATCTGAATGCGGTCCCCATGAGGTCTGAATGTGGTCCCCATGAGGTCTAAATGTGATCCCCATGTAGTACCCATGAGATCTGAATGTGGTCAGTGCTGTCCCCATATGGTTAGTGGTTTGTTGTAGGTGTGATAAATCTTGCTGTCATATTTCACCTGCTTCTCATTGAGCCAGGCTCTCACAGGTCTTGTGGGAATATTGAGATGAATAGTTGACTAAGACGTGCTGAACAGGTGCAAAAACACCTGCAGTGGTTCTCTGAGTAAAAAATAACACCAGCCGCAGTAGACTTGCTACATCCTTGATTCCAACCAGAATACTTTACCTGAGATTTCTTCAAAAATGTGTTACCTTTATTTTCCTACAGGAAGTTATAACTAACTTCATTCTTTTAGATTCTTTTTTTCATTTAGATATCCATGTCCGATGATGATGGGAAGACTGCCTGGCATTTTATAGAATGACCCAAGACCTTTAAATGTCTGGGCTGAAATCGCTCCAGTAACTGCATTCGTTATGAATTGAAAAACCGCGGTCCTGTCCACCTGTCTCATTCTGTGGCTAATTCATGCCCTGGTAGGTCTAAACCTGTCTCACTGTATGCCAGAAGCTCTGACTCTGCTGAGATGATGCGGTCAAGGGATGCAATAAATCCCAGGTCCGGTCGTGGAAGTACACGGTAACAAAGCCTGGTGTTCTCTGAAATAGTCACATTTCTACTCCTCCTCAACCCATTCTTGTGCGCAGAAGACCTGGGCCAAATACGTATTTGTTTTGGATTCAAATACTTTCCTGCACTTTACTGATCGTGTCTGGTGTATTGGAGCCAATGAAAAACTCTCGAAAAGTGCAAACCCCACCTTCTGGTCATATTGGCAGGCTCAATTACACCAGGCAAGATCAATAGAGCACAGAAAAGTATTTGAATCCAAAACAAATGCATATTTGAACCAGCTCTGGTACGCAGATATCTCAGATTGAAAAAACAACACTAAAGGTCGTTAGACATGCGTCAACACTTTAATGGTACACTATATGCTGTAGGCTATTTATACCAGTTGGTGTTCATCATATGAAATTTAACACCATAACCGTAGCACTTTCACTCTAAATCCCTCAATATCAGAATTTTAAGACCAGCAAATTTTATAGTATCTGCTCAATTTTCTTTTCCACGGTAAATTTAATTAATCGGAACCAACTGGAATTTTCAGTTACATTTACCCAGTTTTTCATGTATATGTACCATGATTGTTTATAACGAGTTGAAGTGGTACTATGTCAACTTGCATTATCCCTACCAAATAAACTATATGAATGAATGATTTCAAAGCTTTAAAATCGACTCAATATTTTTTAGTGCACAAAATATTACAGCAATGAAATTGAGTATAGCAGGGTTAAAGTTTCTACAGTGTACCTGACAGAAGTGGTGTGTGTGTGTGTGTGTGTGTGTGCATGTGTATTGTATGTATGTGTTCTTAGCAATTACCTTGCAGGATTCATTTTCTGCCTTGTTGCTGGTGCTTATCGGTCCTTTGTGTAAGTTTGTGAACTTTTCAGGCTACAAATATTTATCAGCACACAGTTCAGTTAATTTTTATCAGAGTAACGGCGTCATCAAACTCTGCAGCAGGAGCTTTAACTGCAAACAAACTGGAACAGCTAAGCCTTATCCCACAGATTAGGAGTAGCTGTTCTAGGTCTTATGTTGATCTGTGTGCTGCAGATTTAATAACCCCCCAGATTCTTCATGTTATTATGAATGATGATGCAACCAAATTTATCAACAAAAAAATTTCCACCACATTTTATACCTTGAGAGGTCCGGAATATAAAGTAATAATGACTGACACAATTCTCCTTGCCTTCAGCTCTCCCTCCTATTACTCATTTACTAGTGATTTACTGTGAGCTATAACTCAGAGCAATTTGCAAGAGGTGTGCAATGCACACACGTAGTTCAGGTCAGGAGAACCGTGATTATCGCAGCTGTAGTTCAAGGCCAAACACGGCGTCGTGGCGGGAAGCACTTCCTGTCAAACCGCGAGCCGACTCCGCGGGGCTCCGAGGTGCTCCTTTGGAATCGCGCCGAATCGGTGCCGCCCCTGCCGTGAGCCTTGTTCACACACGACCGGCTTCAGCGAAACAACAGGCGTTACGAGCCGTGGGAAATGTCCACAGAGCCAGGCCACACGTGAAAGAATTTAGCATCGTCCTTCCTAGCAGAGCAGCTCTCAGTGTGGCTTGGGCCTTCGGGTCGATAATTTGCGTTATTGACGAAAGTCGCGATATGAAAGCTAGCCCTGTCGGAATACAGGATATTCTGGCATTTGTGCGTCCTCAGCTTGGCATCGGTCCTCCTCTGGGCCTCGACACTGAATCCAGTCAATGGCCGTTTCGGTTGGCTTGCAGCCAGCCAGTGGTGTAGTAAGGACGTCTGAAGAAAGGTCCAAGAGGAGCGTTCATTTTCATTCGCTTTCATGCTTCTTACGTAGCCGATTAGCACTGCTACAGTCCTTTCTCTGAGCCCCAAAATAAGCAGGCTAGCATAGCAACGGAAAAGGACCATAGATAGATTCTTTCAGCACCTTCAGCAGAGTTTTGCCCATTTTTGGATTGAGGTGGATTTTGCCACAGCTGTTGGGGTGCTGGTGATCATAGGGGCCTGGAATACTACAGTGAGATAGAGACCGGTCAACCCGTATGAAGTACTGTTCTGGCAGTGTTGGGGAGTAGTTTAGCTACATGTACTGTAGTTACACTAGTAGTTTATTGACACTTTGCTGCAGTCTGCTGGTAGTTCAACTACATTCAAATGTGCATAGTGGTTGTAGTAGCTAATGACTTTTTTTGTCATTTTGAGGTGTAGTTAACTACAGGAACTACCCACTAATTTTGGCCTGAAAATGTTTTTCAAAACCACCTTTGACCACCTTTGAACAGCCTCCTCTCTTATTTTTCCCTCTAATCCTGATTGGTGAGAAGCACTCCGCTCCACTATAACCGCCAACGGTCAACTGCCAATTGCCACACACTGCTGGTTCTCCCCACCGAGCTGCATAATGGTTCTCTCTGTGTGCAAGAAGACATTACTCACACGTGTCGTGTCTGGGGAACATGCTAATGATCACTTTTTGATAAATATTTAAACAAAGTAGTGTGAACTACATTTTTGGAGCAATTGTAGTTTTGTAAGATACATTTCTCTTTAGTGTAGCTTTGCTGTAGTTCAGCTATTTTAAGTGTTAAATAATTGGTAGTTTTGTTCAACTACATTTTCAGAGTAGTTTCCCCAATACTGTATGCTGAGACTTGTTGATGAAACAAGACTATGTGTAAAATTGGTTCTAAGACTGCAAAATCCCACTATGGCAGATCAGAGCTGAATCTGTCCAATTACACTACATCCAACTGATTGATAAATTCTGGTCTTGTTCTGAACTTACAGTCCATCAAACCATTTGTCAGGCTTATGTAATAGGTTATAAGTATTAAGTTTTAAGGTTTGCATTCAAAAAGTTAACAGTTTGTGATGATCGTATCAGATAATATCAGACCTGATTCTTCCATCTCTTATAGACTATAAGCACATTACATGCATTATAAGAGGAATGTAGCATGTACAAGGCAGCGTGGTGGTGCAGTGGCTAGCACTGTTGCCTCACAGCAAGAAGGTCGTGGGTTCGAATGCCAGCCTGGGCCTTTCTGTGTAGACTTTGCATGTTCTCCCCGTGTCACTGTGGATTTCCTCTCTGGCTTCCTCCCACAGGCCAAAGACATGCAGGTAGGTTAATTGGAGACTCTAAACTGGCCATAGCTATGAGTGTGTGAGTGAATGGTGATTGTGCCTTGTGTTAGATCGGTGGCCTGTTCATGGTGTTTCCCTGCTTCTCACCCGATGCACGCTGGGATAGGCTCCAGCACCCACCCCCACCCCCCGCGAAAAGCGGGTATAGATAATGGACGGATGTAGCGTGTACATCAACTGAAATTATTTCCGAGGTCTAAAAATAGACACACGGCCATTTCACCTCGATATTAATGCTATTCAAGTACACATCAGAGGCAAGCCCTTCATTACAAGCCGTGGTCCTTCAAACATGGGAGTAAAGTGCGATATGTTTTTGAGACGCGAGAAGCGTTCAAAAAGCGTTCGATAAATGAAAGCAGCTAGCCGCCACGGCTTCCAGAGCCGCGAGCAGAATGAAAGAGCAGGCTGCGACTCACATCCGCACTTAATTGAACAAATTAATATTTTATTCATAAACGCCTCATGATTTATTCAGAATCACGCTGGGCCTGTGTGGTACGATGGACGGCGAGAAGGAACCCCGCGCCGCCGGGGCCAACGAACTTAGCCGCGCGCGCGTTGCCATTGGCTAGAGCCGTGGCTGCTTCGACGTGAGTGGCCGAGGTCACGCGTCGGTTATCGGCTGTGCACAGTCCCCGCTACTCGCTTTTCCCTCTCAGTGCGTGTGTGTGTGTGTGTGTGTGGTTCAGAGAAGTGCCAGGAGGGAGGCTGACTGCAAAACTTTGCATGCGGAGAGAAAGCGTGTCTGTGCACATGTGTGCACATGTGCGTGCCTCTGTGTGAGAGGCTGTTCTTCCTCTCACTCACCAACATGCTCTCTCACACACATACACCATTAGACGAGCGTGCATGCCGTCTGGGCTGTATTGCATGATGTACGTACTACATCATGCAATACAGGCAACATGGTGTGGTATTCTCAGTGTAAAATATACAAAAGAAACACATTTCCTGCTCAGTAAGTTATGCATTATTATAGGCTATAATATAAAATTGCAGACATGTCATGTTTCTGTTAATATCTTTGAGTTAACTCATATACTGATGAAGCCTATTACCGCCACTTGTAACTTGTACATTCTCTGGAGACATTTGCAAAATTTTAATTGTCTCTTTCTGTGAGATTGGTTTCATTCTCCGAACAAATGCATATCAGGTGTTTTCATTTGGGAGCTGAAATGTAGCATTTAGCACTTTTGCTAATTACAGTTTTCTGCATACCATAACAGCTTGTGCAGACACGGACCCTTTTAACTTGCACGAAGTCAAACTTCCGCACCAAATTATCGAAATGAATAAACTGTTTTCATAATATGCTTACGTTCCCTGCCTTTATTAATTTTAAGTATTTCTTCAACGAGATTTTTAAAAGTAGGGAGTAAAATATTGACTACCGTACTTAACTACTCCTCTTAATTTGTAGATCGACGTAAAGCACTTTAACAGGTGTGCACGCCAACATTTGTATGCGTGGGTGCTACTTCTCGCTAATGGAATACGAGAAATCGTTTTGCAAAGCACCGTGGGTTTTTCTTCAATGTGCCAGACAATTTATTTGTGATGTTTTTCAAATTTTTTTTTCTTCTTCTTTTAGAAAAGCGTATTTTTCCAAATCGTTCAATCGCGGTATTACAGTTTCGTGTGTACTTTATAAACTTGACAGAGAAAACACGTTTTCCGTGCCAAAATCCTGAGAATCTCTCCTCGAGCGTGAAATATTAGTCCCCCGTGTCTAATTAGGGTCCCAGCGGCTGGCTTTAATGGCGGCCGAGTTACAAACGGTGTTGTCGTCAAAAGGAAAGAGACGGCGGCCCCGCCCGTCGGGGAGCAGCCGCTGGGCGAACCCCCTGCGCAGTCCCCCTGCTCCTCGCCGCCGCGCGTTCCTCGACACGCTCGTTACTACGGTGACAAGCCAAGGGGGAAAAGCCTCTGGGGATCGAGAGCCTCCGGAGTGCATCATGGACTTTAAAATGTCCCCCCCCCCCCCCCCCCCCCTCCCACCTACCCCCCTTCCCTGAGCTCCATTGTCAAGGGGTGGTGACCGACGTGATTTGAAAACGAGAGGTTCGCGTTTCCCCGCTGCTAGCTCTGCCCCAAGCCCCCATGTTCCCAGAAGGCGCGTGCAGCGCCGCGAACAAAGTCGAAAGTGGAAACGGCCGCTCGCTCGTCGGGGGCGGTGGGCGTTCGCACGTCGCGGATTAACGCACGTCACACGGATATGGATTTGCTGTCTTTCCGCCAGGTCCAGATCTGTATTGCACGCTTTGTCGGGATATCGGCATAAATTATTGAGTGCAACAATTTCCGTCAGAAGCGTGCAAAGTTGAGTTGTGAAACGTCCTGTCTGGAGGGGAAATAAATCCTCATCGATTTCATTTCGCTGTGTTTCATTCTTGCAAGGTTTGACACAATGTGTATTAAAATTGCCAGGAAAATTCTACGCGCAGTCTCTTTTCTGAGTTCATTCGGGCGATTTTATTTGTGGCCTTTCTGTTAGCTTGAATGAGTCTGCCCATTCTCCTCTGACCTCTCTCACTGACAAGGTGTTTTCACCCACAGAACTGCCGCTCACTGGACGCTTTTTTTGTTCATCACACCGTTCTCTGTGAACTGTTGTGCATGAAAATCCCAGGAGGGCAGCTGTTTCTGAGATTCTGGAACCACCACGTCTAGCACCAACAATTATACCACGGTCAAAGCTGCCTGGATCACACGTCTTGCCCGCGTATAACCTTGGGTTAACCTCTTCACCATGGGTGCATGCTTTATATATTGAGTTGCAGGCACATGATTTGCTGTTGGGAAGACAAGACTGCATCAGCAAGCAGGTGTACATAATAAGATGGCCATAATAAGATGGCCATCTCTCTCTCTCTCTCTCTCTCTCTCTCTCTCTCTCTCTCTCTCTCTCTCTCTCTCTCTCTCTCTCTCTCTCTCTCTCTCTCTCTCTCTCTCTCTCTCTCTCCCTCTCCTCTCTCTCTCTCTCTCGGTCAGGCAGGTACTCATTCCCCAAGCACAAAGGCTGTTATCACCACATCCCTCATTCCGCTGCAGGTACCTCCATCAATCTCTGTGCTGTTGTTTCAATAAATGTCAATCACTGTCCTCACTGGAAAACAAACCCAAACACTAAACATTTGGCATAAAATCAAATCTGCTAGAGTGCATTTAACTCCGACGTGACATTTAATTCCGATAGAGAAAATTTTATTTGAATAATCGAGCAAACTTTTGAAGTTAAACTCATCTTACTGTGCACTCAGACACTGAAGATTACTATTACCGCTTAAACAGAGTTTAAATGCTCGTCGTTTATAATCGTACTTCACACAGAGAGGTCACGCAGTGCTAAATGCAGACTGTTTTATCAACTAAACTCGAGGGCCTGCGGGGTCTCTGGTAAACAGTCCTAACGTAATAACGGTAAGATGGTGTTCAGTAAGATGACGTTCAGGCGGTGTTTTGGCAGGGAACGAACCTGAATAATTAATGGCGACACTGTAAAGCGTCTTTCCTCCGACACCACAGTAAGTGCAGCGCAAGTGCATCATGGTCTGGAATGTTCTCTTTTCCACCACCACAAAGAGCTCTACTCTGCCAGTCTGAAGCCTTATAAATAGCTATTTACGATCTCTGTGCTGGAGGTGCACGGTAATATCGGGGGGTGTATCGGTACCAACCGTTAACGGCTCAAAAACAAACTCATTTGCGTTGGCTGAAAAGCTAGGGTCACGGTGGATATGATGAGCCATTACGATGGCGCTGCATGAGCACTCCACCGAGGCAGCACATTAGACGCTAGGGGTGGCGTCATTCGCAAACGATTCCTTCTTCTGGAACGAATCTTTTTTGGCGAACGAAAGGAACTGACTCAACTCCCGTGTTACGATTCGTTCGTTCGGCTCAGCTCTCAGTAAACTGTGAATTTGCCATTCAAAAAAAAACAGCCATTTACTGTAACGGTTTTCACCGCTGGGCAGCGTAGCGTAGCGGCAATTAGCCAGCGGCGCGGCAGCGCGTGCTCTCCGAGCCCCTCCAGTCTGCGTGATCAAAAGCAACAGTTCCTGAACTGACAGCAGGGGGCAGTGTTGAGGAAAGCTGCTGCTCTACCACTCTCCCTCCCCATAATGTCTTTGTAGATGAACACTACTTACCTGAGTAAAATGAAAAGCAATTGGCTAACAGCTCAGCCCAGCTTTTTGATTGTGTGATATAATGTAAAAGAGAATGAAAGAGTAGCCTATATGTTTTCAGTATGCATTTCCCAACGGATTCTATGCCAATAAAGCTACACATTCATTAACCTGCAGATTATATTGTTATGCATAGGTATGGGGCATGCCCCTTCAAGGCGTAACTTGGCTGGAAGGCATACCTGCCATCGCAATAATGAACCCTTTGTTGACTGCAAATTTCATAACAGCGCCACCTATTTGCATAAATCCTACATTAGTAAGTTAAATTGCACAGAAAATATCCAGGATATATTTATATTTAAACGTAGGTTAAATGCTGTGAAAATATCAGAAGAACGTAAAAACAGCGTAGCCTAATTCTACCGTAGAAATTCACCTACGAAGGACAGTCGGGGACTTGTTTCTGATCGGTCTTTCCCTGGTACCACTTCAAGGAATGAGCCTGCGCGACTGAGTCGGGTTCTCTCTTCAGCCGCCTTGAGTCTGCAGCCACTGTACGACTCTCAGGCTCGTTGTAGCAGCCAATAATATAATAACTACCGTTAATGTAATAACTTATTACATTGTATGCAAAACGTTATTACGTTATTGGTTCAGAAAATGTATTACATTATTGGTCAGTTATTACATTATCGACTTTTATTACATTAAGAACGGAAAAATTATTACGTTATTGGCAGTTATTACATTAACGGTAGTTATTACATTATTGGCTGCTACATCGTTCATGAAGAATGAGAGTCTGAAGTCGGAACCGGTCGCTGTGCGACTCTCGTTCTCGTTCGCTAGGAACTGGAGTGAGTGAACAAGGAGTGTAACGTTGGTTGATTCGTGTCCCCTGCAGCCGGTGCTGTAAATGAAATGTGGGTCATCGCAATCCAAACCTCTTTTATTTATTATTGAACTTACCAAGCTGTACGAGAACTGAATAGCTCTCTAGATGTTCAATGCAAAAAAAGTAAGAAAGTTGAAATGCATCTACCTCCTGTGCCAATTTTTTGTTATATGTACTTTATTGCACTTAATATTATTATTTTGATGTTGTGGCTTGTCATGCCTCCTAGTTTAACTTAGCATAGGCTAGGTCAGAAAGTAATGCTTACTGGTGAGCTGGACTTAATGTGTTCATGGCTATGAATAACTTTGCAAAATGAGTACCTTATCGGACCTGTGTTTTGTAGTTGTTCCAATGACAATAAGTTCACGCCGAACTTATTGTATGTTGCTTTGGATAAAAGCGTCTGCCAAATAAACAGACTGTAAAGTAATTGTAATTGTAATGTACAGTAAATCCATTGTTGGAGCCTGAAAAAGTTTGAAATCGCAGATGTTGGTATCGCTGCCAGCGAAGTACAGTGTTACTTGTTGCCTTTGACCCACCCGAAATTTCCAAGTTGTGCACCCCTACAGCCGATCCGGCAGATTCACATGAGTAAAGCCCACGCATTGATATTTCACACGCTGAGGTCAGGGACAGATCACGCAGCAAACGTGTCCGTACAACACAGAGGTGTCACAGAGGTGCAGCGGTCTGGGTCAAAGGGCATTCTGCGCACTGGAGTACAGGGAAGCTTCCTTCACGACGGTGTGCTTCGAGTTCATAGAGGATAATAATGTATTGCATCAAATGGAAAATCCTTATCATTACTTTGAGTTTGGTCCAAATTTTTGTGTTCCTGTGATTCTCCTTGATCTGCTGTTCAGATGACAGCCACTTCCTGGTACGGACGGCAAATAAGCCCGTACTCACACAAGACCTGGGGTCAAATCCGGGAGAAATCAAAAATAATTGGATTAAAAAATTAAAAAATAATAATAATAATAATAATAATAACATAGAAGGGGAGAGGAGGGACCCTGATGAGTGAGACTGTAAGAAACACGGAGCGCCGGAATCGGAAATGGAATCTGAATTAGATTAGAACGGATCGCGAGTTTCTGAGCCGTAATCGGGTTAGCGGTGGGTGCTGACGCCAGCCCTGGCTGTTTCCGCGGCGACGGAGGCGGAGTTAGGGTCCGGCCTTTCGTCTGCATTCCCCCCCCGCGCCGCGCCCCGCCCCGCCTGTCTCCCGCTAATTAGCGGCTGTCACGCCGCGCCGCCGCGAAACAAATTAGCTTGGCGAAGCTGCAGCGGCGGAGCGAGCCGCTAACCCGCCATTAGCCAAAACGGTTAAACGCATCCGGCGCTGACGCCGAGGAAAAAAAAAAAAGCATTCATTATTTAGTCATTAAAATGCTACGTCCAATAAAGCAAATGAGGTGTTTTACGAGCTGTTTGTGAGGACAGGTATTCTAGCTTCAGTTCAGAACTTTTAGGTTCGAGTAAGCGGCGCGCTTGTGTGAGCGTGTTACGGTGCTTTCTGACCGCAAGTATTTGTATTCATAGAATGTCTTCATAAACTAAAACTGGGATATGGGTATTGTCCGTAGTTAAACTCACGTTTACCACCTTCAAAGGAATGTGGGTCGTTCCGGGCTTTTTCCCATCGCCATAGGAACGGGAAATGGTGAATGGGGTCCTCCTCTGTACCATCTCACGAACTGAAGAGTTATTTCCAAATGATGCACCGGCATCTTTTTCACTGCGCCGTCGGCCTTGGTTACGGGAAGTGCGGGAGAGCTGGAGATCAAGGAGGGGCCTCGTTGGGCCCCCCCCCCCCCCCCCCAAAAAAAAAAAAAAACAATAAACACAATGGAAATAACCCTCTGGCTTTATTGTATTTCATTATTTTTGACAGATTTTGGTATTTGGGGCACTCAGATCAGAGGGGGCACATGTATTTTAATCAAACAATTTAAATCAATCAATCAATCAATCACCCATCCAACCTCCCTCCTTGGGTCCTCTTCCATGTGACGCAGCGTCTAACAAGCCCTGTGATGTCACCTGGACTCTGATGTCATCGGAGTGACATTTCCGGGGGCCGCCCCCAGAGCGAAGCGCCTTGGCTTTCCTGGTTCGCCTCCTTCCAGGGCTCTGTCGAGCTGTTTCGAATGACCGTTCATTGCACTCACCGAACGCTTTCATCACCGAGACTCAACGCTACCCGACCCGACCACCTTGAGGTTTCGTAGCGCTAACGACGACGTCGCTGAACGCTTTCATCACCGAGACTCAACGCTACCCGACCCGACCACCTTGAGGTTTCGTAGCACTAACGACGATGTCACTGAACGCTTTCATCACCGAGACTCAACGCTACCCGACCCGACCGCCTTGAGGTTTCGTAGCGCTAACGACAACGTCGGGATCTCTCGCAGCCTTCGATGAATTTTCGTTTCGAGCTCCTCTAACACGCCGCAAGGGCCGATCCACTATGGGCAGAAAGAAGCAACGGCGTCGCTCCGGTCGGTCGCTTCCTCTGGGGCAGGGGGGTCAAACCGAATCCCGAGGGGTTCGCAGTGTCTGCTGAGTTTTTTGGGGTTTCCTTTCAATCAGCTGCCAATCAAGGCCTTGAAGACAAGGTGTGGATTTTACAGCCAACCGGCGACTTAAATGAACCACTGGTGCCAGGCACACTGAAAACCAGCTGCGGCCCTACGGGACCAGGAGTCTGACACCTGTGCTCTGGGGGGCATGACCTCATCCCTACAGCTCCTCCAAAAAGGGATTTCAGCTTGTTTTTTGTTTTTTTGGGGGGGGGGGGGTTTCAAATTTAAGTGATTGTCCTAAGACACTGGTTGGCTGCAAGAGGCTAGACAAGCTGACATCAAGGCCTAAATTGGATGCTGATTGGAAGGGACCCACAGAAACCTCTATTGCTGGAGTTTGAGATCCAGGCCATTTGCACTTGCTGTAAAGGGGGCAGAGTGGCATCAGAGACGCCCTCCTGATTAAATATTCATGAGCCAGTAATGAGCATGCTCCAGAGACCTGCCCCCCTCTGTATTTTTACGGCTTTGTGGGACGGCGAGCATTAGCGAGGCCTTAATGCACCCGCGTGGGTGTGGCTAGTGGGAGATGACTTCCTGGTGTACGCAATTTAGCTAGGATACCAGGGAAACCCCTATTCTTTGCGATGAGTGTCATGGGATCTTTAAAGGCCACAATGAGTCAGGATCTCTGTATAACGTCTCATCAGACAGATGGTGTCTCCTACAGCACAGTGTCCCTATCACTTCATTGGGCAATTTATTTGACCAGAGGGAAGATCGCCCCCTACTGGCCCACCGACACCACTTCCTGGTGCACTCAAACCGCATGCGCCCCATCATGCGCCCGTTTGCGGGGCGAGGTAGGGGGAATGCCCCCAACTGAATCTCCCTCAGTGCATGATGTCTCTGCAATTTGCCCGTCGCCACTGGGGACACTGGCCCCGATGGCCCCGGCATGGCAGGGGTTAAACTCTGGACCGGGGGATGCGTCACAGCCCCGAGCAGGGCTGGACACACCCCCCACGGCATTTGAAGAGGGCGTGGGCTTTTCCCAAAAGCAAGAACCCTGTTCATCATAACTAGCAGGGCTTGTCACAAGCCCGTCTTTTTAATGTCTGTTTTCCATCTCCGGTTGAAGTTGTTCGCTTGAAAGTAGAGAATTCATAGGGAATCAGGAGCATTGCTCTCCAGTGTTTTCTTACCGGCTTGAAGGCTTTTATGAGTCTAATTGCGGCTTCTTGGCTGTAACTTCTTTCACACCTGCAAAAGTGCAGGGTTAAATGCAGCTCGTTTTATGCGGCTGGCATCTCCCCTGAAATAAGAGGAGAGGAAGAGAGTGAGAGGGGAGGAGAGAGAGAGAGAGAGAGAGGTAGTGAGAGGGAGAGAGAGGGGAGAGAGAGAGAGAGTAGGTAAATGGTGACTGTTAGACACTCTAGTTTGTAGGTGAATGGCGACTGTTAGACGCATTCCAGTTTAGGTACAAAAAATGATTTTGTAAATTTTGTAGTTTTGTGTGTTTGTAGGAAAAACTGTTTCACACCAAACGGCCCCACAAGCACACCACAGTGGCCTGCCCCCTAGTCAAACCAAACTGCCCGCAGCCACATCAAATTGCCCCCAGGCACAACAAACCATGCTTTCAGCTGATAAAGCACTGTGGAGAGACAACCTGCTGTGTGTGTGTGTGTGCGTTTGTGTCTGTGTGTGTGTATCAGTGTATGTGTGTGTGTGCGTATCAGTGTGTGTGTGTGTGTGTGTGTGTGTGTGTGCATATGTGTGTGTGTGTGTGTGTGTGTGTGTATCAGTGTGTATGTGTGTGTGTGTGTGTGCATATGAGTGTGTGTGTGTGTGTGTGTGTTTGTGTCTGTGTGTGCGTATCAGTGTGCGTGTGTGTGTCTGTGTGTGTGTGTGTGTGTGTGTGTGAAAGCGTGCGCTCTTACTCTCGTTATAAACTGAGTGGCAGTTGGTGGAGCTGCTGTACAGTAGCTCACGCCCGCTGAGAGGGCTGGCTACGCTACGCTACGCTACATCGTGCTAACCCCTGGATGAAAGGCCTGATGTTCAAACACCGCTAGACTCCGTTAAACATCTTTTCCGCTACGCGGGCTGCCTGACGCAGGTCCGTCTCACCTCCGCACGGAGCGACGGATCGAGCTTCGCGCCGATGCGCCGCACTGCCGCCGGTGTTTAACGCGCGCCGCACCGAACGGCGCTGGCTTCTCCCGGTTCAGAGACGGGGGAAACAGTTGCCATGGAAATACGGAGAGAGAGAGGACAGAAGCCGTCGGTGAAGGCCGAGGCCTCCGAAGTTTCTGATCTTTCACAGAGAGAACGCGTTCCAGCGGTTTGACCAGGTCGCGGTCTCGTTACCGCTCATCTTGTTTATGCGCGCGTGCGCACGTACGCCAACCGTAGGAGTAACAATCTGTAAAATGGAGTCACAGCTTTTCAAAACCTCGTTATTTGAACACCCTGCATTCACTGCTAAAGCACTTGACGAGGATTTAAAAAAAAGAATGATTCACAGAAAGTATGATTTACTGAAGACCACACAATCCTTTTCCCTTTTCTTTTTGGAATAATAAGTATTATGAAAAGGCGTTCTAGCTTGGGATCTGTAAATCTCAACTGTGCCCCCCCCCCCCACATAAATAAATGTGAGCTTCCTAGGCTGGGGAGAGCACAAAACTGTGAAGGAGTGCAGTTTCACAGCGACCGGGTTCCTCAAAGATTATCACTGCTATCAAGAGCGACAAAATTTTGGTTGCTTTGGCATTTTTGACTACACATTCAGAGAATGTTTCCAATCTGGCAACATAACCATCCTTTTTTTAAAAAAATTTTTTTTTAAATAACCGTGGTCGAAATATGACGTGTTAAATTTATGGCTCTGTTGTGTGGACTGCGCCCCCGTGTGGCTGAGTTCAGCAGAACATTGCAATTATTGAGCTAGAAATTTTTATTCCACAACAAAAAAAAAATGGGCCAAATGCACTACAATACTATACATACTGTAATCTATTACAATCCATGTCAAAGAATGAACTCATCTACATTTATTATATTACCTTAATAAAATATGCCGGTATTTTATTCATACATTTTATTCACACAAAATAATTTCATAATTTCCTTACATTGAACTGCTTTAAACAATACAATTAAAATATGGCTTGTAAGGAAAAAATCATATAACATGGGTGTTACTCCAGCAAACAATTTACAATTTATTTATCCCTTAGATAGAGACCTCTATCCAGGGTAAACTACATTCTACAAACTATCAATTTAGTGAAAAATATATGGTCAACTATTTGGTGAAAAACCCTACCAAATATTTTGCTCAACCGCACAACATAAGTGTTCATCACTCTTCTATATGTCCGTATGTTTATTTTAGGATATTTTATTTGCCTGGTAAACTGCTAATTTGGTTTGCATTCATCAAAATCAGCAAGGGAACTCACTGAGGATTGTTCCAGTTGAAGGAACGCTACTCTGTGCTTTATATGCACAAATATGGTTTTAAAATAAACGCCTAAAAGCGGTTAGCATTAAAGGTTGACTGCGCTGACTGATAAAGTTAACCGTAAATCCAGACGGCACAGCGTGGCTGCACTGGGAAGGGCACGGTTGCCACGGAAACCCAACGCGACGCGAAACGGTCCACCCTCCGGAGTTTTGCTTCTCCTGGGACTTCCCGGCGTGCCCCTCTGTCTCTCTCTCTCTCTCTCTCCGACTCCACACACACAGTCTACGCCGCGCCAGCACGGAACGGCGGGCGGGGTTAATGACGCGCCGTTTCCCCCTCGCTGCAAAACAAAAGTAATCCATTTATCTCAATTATCAAAGCGTCGCGCTTTCGGTATTAAAAATGTGCGTTTTTAGTTTTAAGTTTCAAAGGGGGGGGGGGGGGGGGGGGGGGGGAAGCAGAGTATGTTAATTCACATCAAAGAGGTCTTAACTCGTAAATATCGAATGAAGCCAGTACACTTTTTTTGCAATAGACTGCAGTCGGGTCTGACTGAAGAAGCCTTAGCTTATTTCGGATAACTAATGGAGTGCTATAACAAGAAAAAAATGTAAAAACTGAATCAGAGTCACATCTCCCCTCTTGATTTATTATTACTATGATTATGATGATGATGATTATTATTTTTGTTGTTGACCTTTATTTTATCAGGGATAGTTCCCACTGAGATTCTAAATCTCTATCACGAGAGAGACCAGGCCAAGACAGCAGCACCAAAACTTTCCCATAAAAACACTTAAAACAAATTTCCGCATACATCAGACCATGAATTTACAGTGTTCACTGCTAGCCAGCACCACATTCAGTGACCAAGTAGTCCTCAATCCTGTTTACATAATCTTCCATGCTTATACAATAGTCGACTTTAAGATGACATTGCAGCTCACACCATGATGTGGGTGAAAAAACTACAAAAGCTTTTTTTTCTCCAAAAACAGTGCGGGTTTGAGAAATGAGGTTTATGGTTTGTCCCCTTGACCGAAGGCTGAAGTCGTTGACTAGGGAGTCGGTAGCAAGCATAAATAAGTTCTTGCACGAAGGCCTCATAAAAATGTACCAGTGTTCCGTTCTGTGGTTATATTAGGACGAAATAGTTTAGCGATGTGCACGAAGGTTCGAGAGATAAATTGTGAGCCTGTGTGGTTTACGTGATCAGGCCACAGACTGTCACTAGCATTGTTAGCAAGTCCTCCTCGGCCAGGCAGCGGAGCCAAGACCTTCTGGCCTGACGCAAGATTTTCTATGTTCTAGGAGATGAAGTAATCAAACAGGTTATTGTAACAAGTTGATTCAGTTATACCATAACACTGGACATTTTGGAACACAAAAGACTCCGACTTTATTGGAACAAACTTGGTATGGAAAAAAATGAAGACTAAAGCAGTGGTCTCCAACCCTGGTCCTGGAGAGCTACAGGGTCTGCTGGTTTTTATAGTGACTCTGCACTTCATGAATCAATTAGAGCAGTTGATTGCACAGTTAACTCAACTCACCTGGTGTCCTGGGTCTCAACTGGGTGCTGATTTTAAGGTGAAAACAAAAACCAGCAGACCCTGTAGCTCTCCAGGACCATGGTTGGAGACCACTGCTCTAAAGAAATGGCCATGAGATGTCTTAGTTGTTCAAGAACTAAACCATGGAATAGTAAGAGTAAAGTTGCAGTTGGACATGCTGAGAGACCTTTAGTCCCATATCAGAACTGTGACAGCTGAAAAGGTGGCCAGTATCTCATTAAAATAGATACCCCTCCTGAGGAGAGGAGCATCTCACAGGAAAGGCAGTGATCAAGGTGCACATTTAACAGGTAAAGTGATGAAGGAAGCTATGGCGCGGTTAGGCACTAAGTAGAAATTTCTCATCATCCACAAAGTCTTGGTGCGGTGGAGCCACAAAATAAAAGTTTGAAAATGTCTCTGACGACAATGCTTGGACTGTAGGGCGGAGGAGGGCGCAATTACCCGCGGTTTTAATGGCCACAACTGTCAGTCGGTGGACCAAGGTGGACCCAAGCGCAGAGAAACGCTGGGAATAACCAAGCAGAACACTTTTAATAAGGGGAACCAAAATGACAAACGGGAGGGAACATGAATAACTGAACACAAAACGCTACACTGTAGGAAAACAAATAATACAGAAAACAACTAAAAAAACACACAAGAGATAATCAACCTGGAATTTAAAAAAAGACAGGCACTAGAAAACTAGCGGCTGAGGATGCGTGGGAAGGCATTGAAAACCGAGCGAGGACAGAACAAACACAGAGAACTTAAGTACAGAGAACAATCAGGTTAGACTAATGACTAATGACACACAGGTGAGGGAACCTAATTAACAATAATAAGAAGACTAACACAGGAACAAGCTAAACAGCCAGAAACCAGGGAAACAAGTAAGGACAATACAGCAATGTTGGGGAGCGAGAGAGGGGAACATGGACAGGGCTAGGATTGGGGACCAACAGGTCTCTGGTGTCCAGGAACCGCGACAATGACAACAGTGGTTGGTGAGCTGAATATTGGTGGGACCTGAAGCTTTCCTTTAAATGATCAGTGATCTCAACCTGTTCACCTCTTTCATGTTACACTTACATCTCCATCTAGGTCTTATATTGCACTTGTATCGTTACCTTCATGTTGTAGCTCGTCGTCATGACTCCTAGCTTGACTTACCAGAACTTTCTGACCTACCCTATGGTTACTGTGTGAACTGCACTTAATGTGTTCATGGCTATCAATAACTGGTACATAATGAGTATTGTACCTTATCGGACCTGTGCTTTATAGTTGATCCAATGACCTTCGGTATACACTTACTGTACATCACTTTGGATAAAAGCATCTGCCAAATAAATGTAATGTAATGTAATATTTTCATTCATGTTCCTTGATTAACAAGCGTGCCAATGGTCTGACTAATCAATTGGCAAGTAACGCACAGCTTCTTCACATCGTGTTAGGGAGATTAAATAATAAATTCAATTTAGAAAAATCCACTTTGATCACTGAGCACGAAAAAAGGTATGCCGCTATATTAACTACCACATTGGCTTTCAGCATGAACAGCAATAAAAAAGACATGCTCTTTTTAAAAATCTATGCGTTGCAGATCTTTACCGTGAGTATTCTCTGAGTGTGTGTGTAAAGAAGGAAGAGGTCTGCATACCTCCATAGTCCATAAACAACACCCATAAATAATGCTGATAAAATATACACAATTTTGCAATGCAAATAAGAATCATTTTATTACTTGCTAAATGGCCTAATTAAGCAAATCCGGCTATATCTGATGTTATATTGAGTATTTTGTGTATTAATCACTGTATTTATAGACAAGGAAAATGACTGAAAACAAGTGGAGACCACTAATCAGTTTTGAGGGTAGTATTGAGCCCCACCCATTTTCAGCTCACCAAACGTCACTGGCTATGAGGAGTACTCCTAACAGGACGACAGGATTGACTCCTTGTGAATTCAACTTTGGTGAACCAATGAGATTACATTTTGATGTACCTTTGACCTCTATATGCCCTATAGGACCATTAAAAGATACCATCCATCCATTCAATATCTATACCTGCTTATCCTGGGTAGGGTCGCGAAGGTGATGGAGCCTATCCCAGCATGCATTGGGCCAGAGGCAGGAATAAACCCTGGACAGGCCGCCAATCTATCGCAGGCGACATGCACCATCACTCACACACTCATACCTATGGGCAATTTGGAGTCTCCAATTAGCCTACCTGCATGTCTTTGGACTGTGGGAGGAAACCAGAGTACCCGGAGGAAACTCACGCAGACACGGGGAGAACATGTAAACTCCACACTGGAAGGCCCTTCCTGGGATGCAAACTCACTGCCCCTGGTATAATACAGATTTTCTAATAAACAAATCACAATTAAAAAACACGTCCAGTTCACACAGTAAGTGTACACTACATTACATTACATTACATTACATTACATTTATTTCGCAGACGCTTTTATCCAAAGCGACGTACAAAAAAGTGCATATCATGGTCATAGGCAACTGCTGAACACAAGTTCAGAAAGGTATAATACTTATTTTGTACAGCTATTTCTAGCCAAGAACACAGTTCACACAGTGAATACTATTCTAACCTAACCTCTGCAAAGCCAACTAGGCAGAAGAATAAGCTACAGTATTAGGACAAATACAAAATACCAAAAGGTGCTGGGATGGGGCAACATGTAACAAGTGACATGAAAAAGGGTTTTTTAAAATTTTTTTATTATTAAATTAAAGAGTGAAATATACAGCATGGTGGTGGTTAATCTAGGTATAGTCTGAAGAGATGAGTCTTCAGGCCACGGCGGAAGATGGGTAGTGAGGGGGAGGTTCTGAGAGGGACGGGAAGTTCGTTCCACCACTGGGGAGCTAGGGTGGAGAAGCTCTGTGATCCCTTTGGGCGGGTGGGAGGGGTTACTAGGCGCCCTGCTGCCGCAGAAGTGTACGCTAGGTCAGAAAGTCAAAATGAGGCATGACAACAAGATATGATAGACCTACAACATCAAGATAACGGTACAAATGCAATATAAGTACTGGATGAAGATACAGTACAAGTGTAACATGAAAGCGCTAGAGGATCAAGATTAAAGAGGATAATCAGCCTGTGCTCCTTGCATATCACAGGGAAAGGGGGTTGGAAGTATGCTCGCCTGGAACCTAACCTTTTCTGCAGAGCAAAAATCGTGACTGAACACCTGGGGTTCTCTCTTGGGAAAAAAAAAAATAAAGTCCTGGCTCAAAAAAAGCCATACTAATTTCATTTTTCTTACTAACACAGAAAAATCAAGTGATTCTTTATTGAGCCTTTTAATTTGGCTACGCCGACACCATACTGTCAACTGTGAAAAAACAGGGGCATCCAGACTCTTGGACTCTTGCTGTTTTTATTTTAATTTTTTGGTGGGTGTTGGGGTGGGGGGGGGGGGGGGGGGGGGGGGGGTGCACGAATTCAGTGCGTAAAAATATTTTTCAGCGAGTAAATATACGCATGAGGCGTTTATTTGTTGTTCTGCCAATAACGTCGCTGCGGTCCCACTTCCCGGGACGCTGGTTCAGGAGCGCTAGTTTAACTTTTAATGCGCGTCCTCTTCACCCAGCGTGGGTGCCCAGCTAGCTTCTGACATTTCAGACTGAAAGTAATCCGATTTGCCGGACGTCCCCATCTCCAAAAGGCACGTGTCCGAAAGGACGCGTCAGTTTTTATTTACTCGTTTCCTTTTTCCCCAAAGTCTCTGGCAACAGATGTCTACTCATAATGGTCCAGACGGATTAAAATGGCACAGGAGCCAGAATGAACCTTGTAGTCTTTAACTTACAAAAAAGAATAAATAAATAAATCATTGCCTGTGTGTAGACTTCTAATTCAACTGCCAAGAAGTATGGGCAATAATATTCACTCATTTAGCAGGATGACCTTTTCCAGGTCTGGACATCGTATAGATTTTTATTTTTTACTCAGTGGTTTATATCAATTTGGATGCTCTGGGCTGGACTCTGACAGATTCATCGAAGGCCAGGCCGATATTACGATCTGAAAGATGGAGCCAGAGGAAGATGCTGTTCTCTGCAACGTCTGCTTTTAATATGGCTCCTATATTTTCTCCCTTCCTCTCCTTCTGAAAAAAGATGTGTGCACCAATCAAACAGATGCAGTGAACTCCAAGCTCCTGAACACTGATTCAGGTGCAGTGAACTCCAAGCCCCTGAACACTGATTCAGGTGCAGTGAACTGCAGGCCCCTGAACACTGATTCAGATGCGGTGAATGCCCAGCTCCTGAACACTGATTCAGGTGCAGTGAACCCCAAGCCCCTGAACACTGATTCAGTATGGTGAACGGCAAGCCCCTGAACACTGATTCAGGTGCAGTGAACTGCAGGCCCCTGAACACTGATTCAGGTGCAGTGAACTCCAAGCCCCTGAACACTGATTCAGGTGCAGTGACCTGCAGGCCCCTGAACACTGATTCAGGTGCAGTGAACTCCAAGCCAACAAACACATTGTTTTTAACTCTCCCGTTTGTGTCCAGAGGGATTTATCCATTTCATACCTTACAAACTCTTAGCATATTTCTTTATATAATATTATTACAGGCCATGCATTGCCAAAATAACCAGTGTGCAAAATTTTTAGCTTACATTGGAAACCCAGTGATCATTTCTCTGGTGAAAAGTAGGCAAAACACCATCTGGGCATCCAGATGAAAACCTGGTTACATTTGATTTAAAAGTAAAAGTTTTCCAGATGATTAAGACGCAGCCAGGTTACACCCAGGTACAACCTGAGTTATATTTTGGGTTAACATAGTCTGTTTATGTCAGAACGTCTCTGAACCAAGATTTCCACCCTTCCAGCGTCTAGACATCCCCTGCCGTTCCCAGCTGCTTTGGAAGCAATCTTCAAAAACATTCGGAAAAGAACACACTGGAAAGTGCCTGCTTATCATATCCGCGTGTGCGGCCGGAATATTAATAGGCGGACCGGCCAAGATTAAAGCAGACATCGGCATTTCCAGCTCCGCAGACCGAGCACGTAATAACACGCAATCTGCCGGTGGACAATTATTCAGCGAGAGAAAGCGAGCGGGGAAGAAAGGCTCGGTTTAAACCAGCCCTACTTTACTACGGACCCTTTAATGTATTTCCCCGCATGCGCCGCTTTTGACAAACAGTGCAATCAGAGCCAGTTTTGCCTGTGGGAGAGACGCAAGGCATTACGTTTCGGCATAAAGAACAACGGTTTCAGAAAATAAAAGCGGTCAGGCTCTGCGGTGTTTTTGTGTTTATATATTTTTTCAAGACATAAAATCGTGAAAGCGGTGTTTTCTGTGTCGCTGCAATTTTATAATTTTCTTAAAATTTTAAAGTGTTTCTTTATGAACTTTTTCATTTTCTTTTTTTAAGAAAATTTAAAATAATAAAATGCAAAAGGTCTATAAAGACGCGTGACCCATATGAAATATATGCACTTGTAGGAGGAAGCAATGTTAGACCACTATGGGTCACGTGGGTGTCATTGGCTCATTAACTATGAATCTCTGTCGCTGTGGTAAATGTTCCTATGACAGGTAACCCTCCAAAAAAAACAGCATCAATAGCAGCCTTTATGCCTAGCATCCTGCAGTCCTCTCAGCTGGATAGATCGGGCAGTATTTAGGATGGTCCGATCTATTTGGTCTGCAGAACAAAAGCGGATTTGGTTGAAATAATCGTCCATTTTTTTATTACATGTAGCCGACATTATAGGCATAAACAGATGCTCTTATCCAGAGTGACTTACACAGCTCAATACGAACGCTTCACTGTACCAGTACAAGAGCAAATCGGAAATATACGTTTTAAAATTTAAAACGTATGTTTAAAAGAGGTAATTATTGACTTCTAAATATGTGTCGAATATATCCTTCCTCAGAAGGAAGTTTCTTTGTGGAAAATTTCAGGAAAATCAGAGACGTGTAGCCTAAAGAACATTGTGTCCAGATTCACATGAAATGTTCCTTTTTTAGGGGAAAATTATGAAAGCACACTAAGCACATAGGCTATTTGAACAACCATTACTGATCAAGAGATAAGCAGCAAGATAAATCAGCAAAAACAGAGCGCCAGGACCAAGCTTGAGAACACCCCACCCCCCGCACACACACACTAGGGGAGTAAGGACCAGAAAGCTGTACTGCAAGCAAACTTTGTTTTCATCCATTTTATTAGACTGTTAACATCCTGCAACTCCAAGTGTCCTAACGGCAAAAATTAATATTTCGCTAATGTGAACTGATCATACAGTTCAGCCATAAACTGGTTTAATTATGCTACCTAGGTGACATCAAATCATTCTACTCTCCATTAAGAGAGCTGCATTTACTGTTAAACTCCTTTCCTTGTCTCAGTTGTTTTAAAAACTTGTGGGCTCAACTTAGCATCAGTTAATAAAATGCACGGTGCTGTACACAGTAAATTTTCCTGTGTGAATTCAGCTTTGACAGAGAATATATGAGTCGAATAGGGACCATATGTACTCTGTAAGAGTAAGAGTCAGTTTAACACTGAACACTGTACTGTGTTCAGGCTCAGCACAGCTCTGCTGTTTGTTTGTTTTTCCACTTGGATGTTGCTGGATAATAATCAGTGTTAATCAAAGTAACTTATTTTAGATTTTGGAAGTTTAAAAACACATTGGGTGGCACAGCGTAACAACAGTAATAGCAAACGGCATTGCTTTCTGTTGCTACAGGATACAGCGCTTGAGGTAGGCCCCAGATTTCTTTCACCATTTCTCCAGTCGAACGTCTGTAGAGATGTCCACTCAGCTGAAGCACCTCCTTTAATTACTCAGAGGCTATTTTTATTACAGTAAAATTGGTTTGCATGTATTTATTTTTATCCTTATTTTTGTTTTATGAATTCAAAAAATTTTTTCGTTATTTTGTTCTTTAACAATTCAGCCCTTGAATTGAATCCACTTCTCGTTAAAAAGGACACATCTCCACTATCCTGTTCATTAAAGCATGTAGTGTTTGGTTGCCACAGTTACTGTTACTAAGCAATAACATTCGTCCTCCTCATACATTACTAACTTTTTAATTTGATTGGATTGTTCTTGTTAAGGGATAACTATCACGTCCTAGCTAGAAATTATCGTACCGCAAGTAAGACAAATTAGTACGGACAAACACACATTAACATTTGCAGTGAGACATTATGTCTCTTGTTTTTAGCTTGATGGACAGCAAATGTGCATACTGTGCACTAGCAGACAGTAGCATTCAGAGATATAGATACATTAGATATATTCGGCTGTAGTATTAAACACCACAGCCATAACCAAAAACCAGGGGTTCTCCAAATCAGTTCTGGGGTACCTCCTCTTTGTGCTGCTTTTGTTTCAGGCATAACTAGAACCCCTGGATTCTGCAGAGCCGTTGTTCTTAAATAGATGCTTTCCGTGTTTAAGCTGAGGGATAATTTGCCCTTGAGGTCACTGTTTGTCAGAAATGTCCGTGCATGTTGTGAAGAATACATTTCCCATGATGACATCCCAGGACTTTCCATTGGTGGGATCGATTAATGCCTTTCATCCTGACGCACAGCTAATTCAGAAAGAGGTTACTTTCTCCCCGATTAATCTACAGTCTGACAGGTAATCTGACAGGTGAAATCAGCGAGGTTCTAACTGCTGTAGGTGCAAACAGCCGATCGCAGGAACTGAGCCATCTTTTCCTGTCGCAAAAGGCCTAGAGCACCTTTACTTCTTTGCCCTCCCAGTGTGATTTTAGTCCTTTGGTTGTTGGCTGCCATCCCTGCTGTATCCGGGCTAGCCGCTGTAGCGGTGGCGTCATCCTGTTTCCCTAACGATGCTGTGTTTCCGGATTTACTGCCATTATTGGTGCTGCACTGCTGGGTTCACTAGCCGCACGCTAACAGGTAGCTCCAGGACTCTACGCGCTAGTAGCAGCCTATAGCATTATTTGGGCGGCTGGGTTCATGTTCAACGGCTGCTGGCCCGGCTGCAACGTGCTTGGCCTCGTCTCCTCCTGATCTGGCATTTAAACTAGGTCGATTTTTATGTATTTATTTATTTAGCTCAGTTCATCTTTTAAATTTATTTTGATCTATCTTGTCTCACTTTTTTGACCAGTTCTGCCATTCTCATGTTGCAGCAGGCAATTCAGTAGCGAAATGTTAGTGAAGACGATGCACAGCCTACCTCCTTGTGCCTGACCTTTTCCGCATCACACCCCAATATCTACGGCATGTTGAAAGGACAAAACGATTTTGAAAGGGTGAATGTTTTTCATGTTTTTATTAACCAATGGATGATTTCTCAGTGCTGTTATTGACGCTGACTTTACCTTCTAAAAGTAAGCCTACCCTTCATTTGCAGTGCACCCAAACCCTGCCAGGAAAATGTACCTCGTAACATTACAGACAATAAAAACATTTCAGCCTTTTGTGAATGTGCATATGCATCAGTGAAGCTCATTGGCTCTGCATTGCAGTGCAGTCAGTAGCTTAACCTTCAGGCTTGTGTCTGTTCTGAATCGGCCGAAATGAAAATTCAGGCAGCCTGTTTTATGTTTTATCCGGCAGCACATTCGAAAAAGAAACCGGATTCAACGGGATTCGCGGCTCCTTGTTCATGCGATCCCGGGTCGGAGTGTCGGAAGGCAGGTCTCTCCAGGGTGGCGAAAGGGCATGGTCGCAGGGTTATTTCCGGCAAGATGGGGAATCATACAAAGAAGGGGCAAAGGCGCTGTACTGTTTAAGGCGAAGGTCTGGGCAGATTTATGGGCACGCGGCGAGGTCGGTCGGTGGCGCAGCAGAACGCGGGCACGAGAGCGGCAGCGGCGCTCGTCCGACCGCGAGAGCGAGAGCTCTGCCCAGAACTGAGCAGCTGCGTTTTCCTCCGTCTGCCGCTGCAGCAGCATTCTGAGTTTAGGAAGTAAAGCCAGACCTAGTTCCGGGGTCCACCGCCCCCTCAGTAGGGGGAAAAAGCCTGCTGGCTCTTTCGCATGGCTCCATGTCCCGACATTCTTCCCTGACTATCACGGTAAATGAATGAATGAATGAATGAATGAATAAATACTAGCTAGTCTAGAGGAACAAATGTCCCGTATATTATGTGTGTTACCATGGCAACGGCCATACTGTACATTGAGGGTGGAATAGTTTGCGGTTTATTGCTTTCTTCTGTAGTCTCTTTGTGCTGAGGGAAATCAGCAAGGATGCGTTCATTCATTCATTCATTCATTCATTCAAATTCACTTTAAAACATGCTGTATTAACCCTTGTGCTCGGTTTGGGTGAAATTGACCCCTTTTATACTTTTAAAAAAAAAGGAAGGAATCAAATCAAATCAAAATGTATTTATATAGCGCATTACACAGACAATTGTCACAATACGCTTCACAGACAACCTGGCCTAGACCCCACAGGAGCAAGCCTAAGACAACAGTGGCAAGGAAAAACTCCCTGTAGCAGATGGGAAGAAACCTAGTAAGGAACCAGGCTCCAGGGGGGAACCCAACTTCTGGTCAGAGAGAAGTATTTGACAGCCAGTGACTAAAACAGTGTAAATTTGGTTTTGTTTTGTGTTGCTGTCTGTATGTCATCTGTATTTGCTTTATAAAATCAAATCACAATTTATTAACATAGATTGCAATATAAAGTGCTTCACATAGTGAAGATAAAAGACCCATAAAAAAGTTACGGAACAATACTAGAAGTAGTTAGAAAACTATAAATCATTTTTTAAATCGATGATAGCAGGAATACTAGTCATAAAAACAACAGTAGAATTAAAACGAAATAGATTAAAAGTAATAAACATAAATTAGGTAAATTAAAAGAAATAGAAGTGTGGTTAAATTAGGTAAATTAAAAGAAATAAAAGGGAGGTTAAATTAGGTAAATTAAAAGAAATAAAAGGGAGGTTAAATTAGGTAAATTAAAAGAAATAGAAGTGAGGTTAAATTAGGTAAATTAAAAGAAATAAAAGTGAAGTACAACAAGGGAAACCATAAAAGTGAAATTATCTGTGAAAACTAAGTTAAAAAGGCATGTCTTAAGATTTCATTTTAAAATGATCGTAGATTTTGAAACTCCAAGGTCTTTGGCAGGCTATTCCAGAGGCGAGGACCATAGACCCTAATAGCAGCCTCCCCCTGGGTCTTTGTCCTGACCCGTGGGACTACTCAAAGGCCACAACCAGAGGACCAGAGGGATATAAAGGGGACATATCTTAAAATCATGTCTGAAATGAATTCAGGTTTATATATATTTATTTTGGATTTACTGGTCTTGTCTGGTGTATTGCAACCAGTTAAATACTCTCAAAAAGTGCAAACCCCGCCTTCTGGTCATATTGGCAGGCTCATTTACACCAGTCAAGATCAACAGAGCACAGAAAAGTATTTGAATCCAAAACAGACATGTATTTGACCCAGGTTTGCTCAAAAGGCAACCAGTGAAGGGCCTTTAAAGCAGCCGTAATGTGTGCTCTCCTCCTGGTCTTGGTCAGAACACAAGCTGCTGCATTTTGAACAATCTGTAATTTATCTGGAGCTATCTTAGGTAGGTCAGCATTGCAAAAACCCACATGCGCGTGATGCATTAGACTCGCAGTGTGTCTGCCTTTGAGAGAACCGGCTGTACATCTGCAATATTCCCAAGATGATAAAAGGCAATTTTGGTGATGTTTATGATGTGGGCTTCAAAATTTTAATCGGAATCTAATAGCATACATTGGGTGTTTTGCGCCAGGGATATTAAGTTAATGCACAATGTCTGTCTCAGTGCCTTTGCTACAATAATTAGAATTTTTGTCTTGGCTTTTTATCAATTGCATCAAATTCTGTGACATCCACAAGTTAATATAATCAATGCAATTAACCCATTTATCAATGGGGCTGATGCCAGTGGGTGATATTATCTCCAAAGCTATGAAAATCAATCCCATCATCCCTGATAATATCACCCAGTGGCAGCATGTAGAGGCTAAACAACACAGGACCCAGAATCGAGCCTTGGGGGACCCCACATGTTATACTAGTGTTAGCCGAGGAGTGGTCACCAATGGAAACAACACAGTCTCTGCCAGTCAGATAGGTCCTAGATCAATTTAAGTTTGTGCCTGAGAGGCCAACACATCTCTGTAGTTTATTCAGAAGAATATCATGGTCAAGCATAAAAAAAGCAGTACTTAAGTTTAAAAGTACTAAAAGTTTCTTGTTATTCATATTTATTTTGAGGTCATTTTCAACTTCCAACTACAGTCATCTCAGTGCTATGGTGACCACGAAAGACAGATTGTAATTTCTCTAAAATACGGTTAAAAATTTAGATAAAATGTTTGCTTCAGTCACACAGTTTGCTGCCTCATCTTGGGAATAGTTTAATGACTGCTATATCCAGTGTCAGGCTAGGGGAGCAAGGAGGTGTTGTCAGGGGGATGCTGTTATGTCTTTGGCCAATATGATTTCTTTGTATATAATAAGATAAAGATGAAAAAATAACAGAAAATGTCAGGTCAGAACAGGAAACATCAATAATTTACTGCCTGAAAACTTTGTTTCATTAAAATTTTCACCAATAAATATGATTTATGCCACCCATGCCTACATTATAGTAGATTTTTAAATATAAATCACATCTTCACAAAAGATGAATGACACTCATTATCTAGTAGAGGCAAATGGCAACCATTAACTATAAATATTGTTTGCATCGTTTGGAAAGATAATGTATATTGAGTACTTTTCACACTTTCATTTCTGCATCACTTTAAAATGCCAATAATGTCCTGGGTACATTTCACCCAGGCCGATACTTTCACAAGCGCTAATTAGTAAACCAAAATCCTTCAAGCAAACGATATTTGTTTCATTTTCACATCCTGATCACACGCCCACGTTAATTCAGGTGTTTGCTCATCGTGTTCCTTCTCCGACGATCGCGAGAGAGAGCGGCAGTGTCTGCGGCTCGGCTGGGCTAAGAGCCGGCGCGGACGCAGTCATAGCGTTTCAGAGTTCTCTGGCTCCGTTTATCAATAGCAGAGCAATGAAACGAAGCGCGGTGAAGGATGACAGTGGGCTTCTAGCGCCGTCAGAAACGTAATGTCCGCCAGAGAAAAGCTAGCGCCTCATGACCTCACAATATTAAGCCAAAGCCAGGAACAGACATTAGTTATTTATGGCCCGAGATAATCAGACGTTTCCTTTCTTGTTATATTTTATTCATCCGGCCTCTGATTGCGTAAAGAATCCCCCAGACCTTAAATGAGACTAATTACATTTCCCAGTATAATTATTGTTGGGTGTAATGTGATTAAGCCTCTCTATGACTCAATGACTCAAATGTGATTGGCCCGCTCTCACTTTACAGTGACATCAGCACTGGAAGGGGGGGTGGGGATCCAAGTCACATAGTTGATGACCTCATTGTGGGAATTGTTTAATTAGTGCTGTCTCCAGTGTCAGACTGGGACTGAACAGACATAAAGCAGGTGCTGACAGGGGGATGCTGACAGTCTATCCTCAGAGGGAGGATGTGAATTCAGTCTTTTTTTTCCCTGCTTGAAATCGGTTCTGCTGCTGGTTCCCTCCATGGGCTGAGGGAAAATGTTCTTCAGTCATCTTCACCGATCACCAGGAAACAGCAGACATGTTTGATTTTGGTGTTGCGTAAGACATTCAATGAAGTGCATGCTGGGACCCCCCCCCCCCATCCCAAACTGACAGCAATAGTACTGAGTTGCCTCTGTGGTGTTAGCATATGTTTACAGTGCTAATTGTTTAGTTTCTTTGGCTACCTTGCCCAGTCAGTGTACTTACACGATCAGGGCCGATTGTTCAGCGTTGACCATCTGAACTTGTGTCCTTTGTCTTGGGATGGTGTGAATGCCATTCGAGACCCTTCATACATTGATCTTGATGACTTCAACTTGAAGATACGCTTACAGTGATTGAACCCGGCCTATAACTATAAGCCAGGCCGCAGCGTCCTGTGCTGGTTTACCGGATAAACACCTGGACTGAACAGCTTAACTGAAGCGGACTGGGACAGGGGCAGTTCTCACACCTGAGATCAGTGTCCTTTAAAGTGGAATTCCATCTGCACAATGTGAGACTGGGTTGCTTTCAAAGGAAACTTTATTTAAAATTGCGTCCTCCTCACAAGGAAAAATTGATCACATTTGTAATTGTGTCACAAGCTATACTGTATTTCAGATGAAACAGTGCAGTCAAAATGACAAAACAAGGAATATTAAATGGTGGTAAATGTTGATTTGAACTTTAGAAATTTAGAGAAAGAAAAGATTAAGTCATCATTACATTTTTTTCCAACTAAAAGGACACTTAAGTGAACTTCAGGCGGAGGAGTTACATCCCGATACTTTTAGGTAATTCCTTTTGATTGAGAGGAGCAGGGATCTTTGCGGCCTCTGAGACCAGGCCGTCCCTCACCCCGCTGCCTCCTGTTCCTGTCCTGACCCGCAGCCTTCCAGAGGGAAGGGAGGGAGACCACAGTTTAGCATCAGACAAATCAAGCAGGGACTGAAAATGAAACATTTCACGGATGCCAAGTGCGAGAGCCAACAACCGATGCGTTCAAAACACTGCTGCGCGATTCTGTGAAAACATTTGAATTGGCGCTAGGTTTAAACGCATCTCAGTCCTATCCATAAATATTTTTTGGGGATATTTTAAGCTTAAAAACTTACCGATCTCATTGGGTTTGAGGGATGACCATGGTGAGGAGAAACATCTGCAAAAAGAGAGATCATACAATGATCAAGGAGAAAATGACAGATGATCTTACATGATAACTTACCAATTTAATTGATCAAAGTAGCAATGATTATTTATGAAAGTATAAGAAGCAGAGTGACACCAGAGTGGGGGACAGGATAGCTTAGAAACTGGAGGGCAGACCAGATAAAAGGATGGATGGATGGAATGAAAGAGTTCCAACACAGAACTGAGAGAGTTGTTAGGGCAGGAACAGTAAAAGTGTGTGTGTGGAACAGTGTTCAGGACTCGTACAGGTTTTTGTTATCACTGCACTGCGAACCAAGGGGACCACCATGGCCCTCCAGCATTAGGGTACACCCACCGTCCCGTATGGAAATTGCCAGGAACCCAGCGTGTTAGCGGGATGAGCCACACAGCAGCTCCAGGACTCACCTTTTTCACGAGGGCCTGCTTGAGCTGTCTGAGGTCTCTCAGATTTCCCAGAGTATTCTGCAAGCGTTTTGTTCAGCTCCTCCAGCCTGAATAACCAATAAACACCCATTCAGACAGCCTCAGTCTCCACCCTCCAAGAAACATTAGCCCATTTAGCTCAGCAAGGAAAATACAAACAAATCCATATCCACAGTCACTGATTGGCTAATACCCAGTGTTTGTCAGTAACTTATTTAAACTGTATTCTGTGGCTACTAAACCCACTTCCTGTGCAGGTCGGCTGTTTTGTTCCTCTCCCTGTCCAGTGCTCTTTCAGACGCACGGTAAGCCATCTGGAGGCAAAAAGGCGGAGTTACATTCTGCAGAGGTAAAAGGTGTTCAATCACAAATCTGCTCTCAAGAGTGATTGTGTCCTTACCATATTCGCATGAGCTTTATTCTGATGAAATGTTACCTGTAGAGAAATGGAGAGAGAGAGAGAGAGAGAGAGAGAGAGCGAGAGAGAGTTGACATTATGCACAAAATCTGACCACAGAAATCATTGGAGGAGTTAATTAATGCATGGGACCTGATTGGTTGAGCATAAATGAGGTCATAACCCTTGCAGATTAATATTGAAATATAAACTGCTGCATTTTGTCAATACTGTGAGTAAGGTGGATGGAGGAATTATCACTGTGTCTGCTGATCACCCTCACAGGGGAAATGCCCAGTTCATATGAATGCTGTACTTTACAGAAGGCACAGTGCTCTCTGCTCATGGACATAACTGAAAAGGATGAACTGCTTGAAATTACTTGAAATGTTTTGAGTCAAATCAAAGCCCTTCCTTAATCAACTTAAGGGGAATTAAACAGCAATAACAACCACATTACAGTAGGAAAATATACAGCAAGTGTTATAACAGTATAATAGCATTTTTATAAGTATTGGCTAAATGAGATTACCTCATCTTTCAGAAAATGCTGGCGCTCTTTTTCCACTTGGAAGTGGTCTCTGTATCCATCTAATTGCTCTTTGTTCTGAGCTGTTGTGGCCTCGTTTTGAGCCCGTTCACTGTGACACGGAGAGTACAAGAGACTCAGCAGCCTTCCAATGCACAGCTACTTTAGCCCCAAATTCAGCTTACGCATCTATTTTACATCCCCTGTGATCCAACATAAAATATACACTTCCTTCTATATTCTGAAACAACTAAGGATAAAGCAGTAGAACAATGTTCAAAAATTAGTCTCCAGTGATAAGCAGATCTAACCAACGCCTTTCACAAGTTTATCGATTTTTATCAGTTGTCCATTGTATTTACCTACTGCTGTGTCATTACAGCAGAACTTATAACACCATGTTTTATGAACTGATTCATATGCCTGTAACCTCAACACACATGGTCTGTTGCTTGATACTTTACTTTTTAAGAGCGCTCTCCAACTCTTGTATCTTGTCGGTCATGCTCTCCAATTGGCATTTAAGGGATTTTATCTCATCTCGCTGTGTCTGACTCCCCTTATAAGCCTTCAAAGATTCCTTAGTGAAATGAGAAAGTGTGTGAAGAGAAACTGCTGCATAGAGAACATTTGGCTTTTTAAGCTGTCAATCCACATGCTAACTTCACAATTTTCAATGTATTTCTGGACATTGTGCTGTGATTTCAAAATGTTACTAAAACTTTATTGATAATGTGGGCACATGCATTTCAGCATCTCACCTTTAGTATATTGTTTTCATTTTTTGAAGAAATTTCCAAATCTGAAAAATGTTCTTCGAGTTCTTTTATCTATAATGGACAAGGAAAAGGCAATGAGATTTATTAAAGCTGTTCTCAAGATGTGCACAACAGGGAATAAAACTCCATGACACTACAGAAAACTGGCTCTGGAAGGGAGAAGTACTGCAGGTCCAAGAGCTGGACTTGCTCACCTGGGTCTTGTAGGAATCCTCATTTTCCTGCCGTTTGGTGGTCATTGCCGTAAGGCTCATTTCACAGGCCTTGACCTCTGACAGTAACTGAGCCTCTCGCGCACGGTGAAGTAGTTCCTGCTGAGCCAGTTTCCTGAGATACAGAGACGCAGGGGGCATCAGCCTTCCTCTGGACAACCTGAACTTGACTTGACTCCATCCCATGACCAAATACATCCTCCACCAGTGTATTTGAGCAAATAAATTACAGTGCAATGGACACTGTATTCCCACCAGTTCCCTTTTTAAGGACATTGTGTGTGCTTCGTATTTACCTGCATCATTACAACTAAAAGTATTAGCTATTTTAGTTATTCTCAGGGATACACCAAAACCCTGAAAAAAAAAAGAAATCTATTGCCTTCAGCTTTTCTAAGCCTGAAAAACGTACTGCTGTAGAGTCTGTTCTTTCTCCTGAAGCAGGTTGGTCATACTTTCCAGCGTCTTTTCAAGGCTTCCTTTGTCAGCCTCAAATATATTTTTCTGCTGATCCAGGTTAGCCTTCAATTCTCCATTCTCCCGTTCCATTCTCTCGCTGTGTGCCATATAGAACTTACAAGAGTCCTTTTTGAAGAAAATAGATTGTGTATCAGGTTGCATGGCACAAATTATATACACACAAAATTATGAATGTATATCTGGTACAGATTTGTTTGTGTTAAATGTTGTTACCTGTGGCCACCAAGTTCATGAATGCATGACATGACCATTACAACATCTTACCTTAAGCTTCTTGTTTTCCAGCTTGGTGGAGGCCAGGGTTTTTTTGTCCTCCTTACACTGCTGTTTGAGATCTTTTATCTGAAATAACATGGCACATGTTTGGCACATGTTGGTTAAAAGTTGTTCTTCAGACCCACACGTAAAGCAAAGGGGCTTCTTTAACTCACGTTTCTCTTCAGGTCTTTTATTTCATTTAGTACTGCGATTGTCGCTGTGTTCATTTGTTGAACATGATGTCTTGTCCCTTAACAAAATCAATACCAAAACCATAAATCAACTGGAAGCTAGCAAAGTACTGAAACATGTGAGGTGTTAAAAACAAATCAATTATCAATTAAAGTACTTACATTCATATACCCTGCGTTTTATCTGGAAAGACAAGAGGGAGGAAGAGAGAAAAATATATTATACTCAAAACACTAAAGGGTATAATGAAGAACAGCTGGACCATCTGTGTTTTTAAATGTTTTTCATGCTGAGAGTATTTAAAAACGGCAAAAATGGAGAGAGAGAAGCTTACACTGAACACTGTCCTCCAGATTATGAACAGACTAGCGATGTTCAGCAGGTGTATAGACCTGTCTTCCATACTTGGACCTGGTCTCCATCTCTTGGGCCAATAGTCAATGAGCTGAACCAAATTCAACAAAAACAATGGGTCCAAAGCAGTGGGCTTTCATGTTGACTGAACACATCTTATGCACTAATTATGTTGCTTTGGATAAAACATGTGCCAAATAAACAACAACAACAACAACAACAACAACATAATAATAATAATAATAATAATAATAATAATAATAATAATAACAACAACAACAAAAACAACAACAACAACAACAACAATAATAATAATAACAACTACAACAACAAAAACAATACAACAACAACAATAACAATAACAGCAACTACAGCAAAAAATGAATAACACAACAATAACAACCACAACAACAACAACAACAACAACAACAATAATAATAATAATAATAATAATAATAATATAATAATAATAATAATAGACCTAATCTGAAGTGAGTCAAATAGACAGGGTACAACAATATAGGTAAAAACACTGATACTCTCAGTAAGGTTTATCAGGGTAGAAACCTGATAATAGCAAAGAACCTCAATATTTTGAAAGGCATTAATTATTTGTTGGTAATATCAATATCAGCATGCTGTTTTTCATTCTAAAGCCTTGAATAAATAAAGTGTACCGTGTCGGGAAGCTGAAGAACGTCTTGTATGGAAAATTCTCGAATGATCTGGGAATTTAGGGCTGGGAAAAATAAAAGAATCACGTTGATTACAGATAAAATACAACCGAAATCACAGCTGAACACAGTCTTTTAGGAGGATGACCAGAATATCTTCAATACAGTTAGCTAAATCTTTGGTTTCAAACAAAGCAGTTATATTCATGATAAAATCTTCTATTAATAATTTGTTTATTAAGTTGTTTATTTTATCAACTCGTCCTTGTTCAGTCAACATATTTCCTTGTTTCTTCAAGCTTTCAAACATCAATTGTGTTTATACTGCAAGTGAATTGTAAAATTCTGGTTAAACTGACTTGCGAGATTTTCACTACCTGCTTAAGCTAACCTGGCCGGAGACAGTGACAAATTCACTTACCAAAGTTGGAAAATGCCCCAAAATGAAGGAAAAGGAACGGCACCAGCAGCAAAATAAGCAGCCACCCTCGCAAAAATGCGATGGGTGGCATGCTTACATGCAACTGATGCTATTCTAGAGGTGATTCAGTAAATACGTTAGAAGAGTACAAGTTAAATCCAATAAATATATTGTGTTGTTTTCTCCAGAAAGAATGCCAATTATGAATAAGTGAACTTGGGTCAGCCACATATATACTGCAGACTACTTCTTCAGAATGATGACATAAATGAACTTCTGTGATGTCATAATACCACAGAGGGCTTCTGTGCTAGACACTCTGCAGTGTTCTGAAAGGCCAAAATCAGGAAATGGCAGTAGAACAATAAATTTATGTGTACTTATTCTCACCATGAGGGCAAAAACTAAGAAATTCAAAGCAACTGGCACTCTGAGAACCCTCCTGAAAGAGGACACAAGTGCATTTTGCCTCCACAAGGACAGAAATTTCTCCAAGAATCACAGAGAAGAGAATTGAGAATTGCAGAAGCTGGTTGCATCTTGGGGTCACCAAGTCTCAACAAATTAGATGGAAAAGTAAGTACAATTAGACGCCACTTCTATGCCAACATGCCATTTAGAAGGCTTGCCAGATCAAACCATTTGCTGTCTTCATAACACAATCACAAGCACCGGGAGTTTGCCAAATGTTACTGGAATTTAGATTGGAACTGGGTGATATGGACAGATGAGAAACAAATGGAGCATGAGTGTGGCAAAATAAGAAATATAGTTGTGCAGAAATGACCCTTATTCCCATGGTGAAGTACGGTGGCAAATCTGATGAGGCTGTTTTTCCTCCAAAGGTCCTGAGAACCTTGTTAGGACACATGGCATCGTGGACTCCATCAAATGCCCGGAGATTTTAGACCAAAGTCTGGTTGCCTCTGCCAGAAGGCTCAAAGTGGGTCATGGCTGGATCTTCCAGGACAGATCCAAAGAATATCTCTAAATCTCTACAAAAATGGTTCACTGACCACAGAATCAAGTTTTTGTGTCGTCCCCTTACCTAAGAATCAAGTCCCCTGACCTGAGTCCCATTGAAACCTGTGGGCTGAGCTGAAGAGGAGAGTCTACAAGCGAGGACTCTGAAAGGTCTGGAGACATTCTCCAAGTAGGATTGGTGCTAGGTCCCTTGCCATGTGTTCTTCCGCCTCATCGACCATTACTGGAGAAGACTCAGTGCTGTTACCTTGGCAATGGGAAGCACACAAAGTGCTAAATGAAGGGGTGCAAATGATTGTGACGCACATCTTCCTCAAAATAAATTTTTCATTTTATTTTTTCTCTCTGATGAATATGTTCACAATTAAAGTATTGAATTTTCTTGGAGCACAGAATAAATGTGATAAAAAATAATTGAGGAAATATTAGGTAGCATTGCTTTGGAATAGATCTTATTTAATTTCGGTGAGGCAAAATAGCCTATATTGTTTGTAGTACCGTAACTTAGCGTCATTTTGATATCAATACTTTTAATGGCAGGCATGGATTTTGGCAGTCTGAATGAATGAGTTATAGACGGGGTATGTCTTGTATGTGTGAGTAACTTGGCATTTTTGTAGCCTACTTTGAAAACGTGTTTTTTATGAGATACAGTATACCATGAATTGTAACGTTACAACTCTCAATTATAACGATTAGCCTACATGTTTGAGCGATTGCGATTTAATTGTAGGCTATTTGACATTATCTGTAGACCATGTTTTTTAGTGTTAGTCTCATTCATTTGAGTAGGGTCCAGGTAGTTGCCTGCTTCCACGTAGCGTATGTGGTGGGCAAATGTTTTTCTCCCGTTTGTGGCTGTTGGTATTGCAGTTATTAGCTGAAGTATGCGAGTAGGCGTGTTAAACAAGGTTGTTGCTTACAATAAATACGCTATTTTTGTGAAATTACATATTTACACCTGTGATTTCTCTTTTTTGGCCGTGTACAATAATTTTCTCTAAAATCCGATAATTTTAAGCCTCCAGTAGGCTACGATAGTTTAACATTTCCCATCGGGCAACGCTGGTAACGATTCTTTTTTATTTGTTGGGGACCTAATAAGGACGCAACAGTTTCACCCTTCTCCTGCCTTCTGCGAAATTCCGCCTATGCAGAAGTAGCTTGCAAATGACCCTGACTTGATGCATGCTTTTGTAGACCCCTGTCGCGTTCGAGTGCCATTTTCCAGTTTGTGAATACAGGAGAGACGAACACATTATCCTTATCATTAGCTGCGGGACTACTAAAAACACGACAGGGAAAACAAAAGAATGCATCTTTCTTGATGGAGTATTCAAGCCAGGGTCTGGACTGATACCAAGCGGCTTGAAAGCATCTCTCCCTACCACTAATTAGTCGGCGGGGGTATGACTTTAGAAGTGGTCGACTTGGCGTGCTTCGGTTTAAGTCGTCGGCGACATTAGCAGCGCTACTGCTGCAAGGTTGACCAGCATCTTTAGCCCCGCCGTGAACGTTATCGATAGCGTTACTAGGTCGACTGTTTTGTACATTTGTATTACTGAATTATATAGGGAATTTTTTTTTTTTAATTATAGAAAGAGACACTGTAGTTAATATACAAATCGCCAGGGTGGGCCAAGCTTGTGATTGGTTGGGCCAAGCCCAACCTGGCCCAACCGTGGAGCCGGGCCTGATGTAATTTTTGCTCCTATTAATTGAAGTTGCCAACTATTTTGGTGGGCACTATTTTTAATATATTTCAGATATACATTTAATATTCAGTATTTAATATATATTAAATGATGTGCCCTTGGTTTGCACAGATAAAATTCTACTGAATTTTATATACAGGCTATATCTTATGAGGATAGATTTATGCTTATGAATGAAAAAAGAGAAAATGTCCATCAAAAAAACACTCTGATCTGATATCTTTTTTTGATTTTCCAAGGGATGCTATTTTTTTAATCATGTTGACAGACAGATATACAAATTGACACAGTGAGACAAACACAGGAAAAATATTACATTAAGAAAAAGATGATCAGAATAAAAAATGGAGAGTTATTTGTCTGTCTATCAAAATTAATTTGGTGTGAGTACCATGTCGGTGTGGGAATATCTGTTGAAATGCAGTTGAGTAGATGTGTGTTTAGTGGGTTCTTCAGAGATTTGAGCAGCGAAAAGAAGATTTTTTAGGATGTTTCACTTAGGTTTTTGAGTTTTGTATTGTTAGGGCTAGAAGTATAGGAGTTGTGTTTTTGTCAGTTACTGACGGGTCACCAAGCAGACACAGACACAGACAAGCAGATAGTCAGCCGCATTTTTTTTAAAAACTGATACTTCGGTGGTCATTTCTTGCCAAATTTGATGAACTGGTGGACAGAACCAGACAGCACGTTGGTACTTACCAGTGTTATGTGTGCAATGTGTACAAAGTCAATGAGTCAGATTCGGTGCATTTGAGATCAAAAGATGAATCTGAGCAAAAAGTAAAATCAGCTTTTATTTTATGGTGGTCACAGGCTGACTCCTTCTGACTCCAAGTCCACAGATGAAAAGCAAAAGCAAAAACCAAGACTAGACACAATCCATGCAAAAGGAAACACCTGAGCAGAAGTTAACCCCTATCTGTCATTCCTTAACATGTTTCACTCTACCGTTTCTGTACGTTTGGATGGAACTGTATTGGAACATAAGCTGATGAGTTTAATAACTCATAACTTAATGCACTGATTTGGTTGGATTGTTCTTGGAACAGAAATACATCTGTGTAGAGCCTAATCTTGTAAATGGTTAATGGACTGCATTTATATAGCGCTTTTATCCAAAGCGCTTTACAATTGATGCCTCTCATTCACCCATTCACACACACTCACACACCAATGGTGATATTGGTTTTGTGAATTGTGATTGTGAATTGTTGTTTGAATCCGTAGAGCATTCTTGATTCAAATGTAGACCGCAGACCATTCAAATGTTTCTGGCTGGGTTCTGTTAGGACACAAGGATACACAGTCTGGAAAAACACTTGTCAACAAAGTTTTCCCTTTTTTTCCACAGTTGGGGAGGCAGGTGATCCAACTTTAGTGATGTTAGTCATAGAAGTTAAACAGTTAGCTAGTTCTGAGAGATTAGCTTGTGCAGTTTTAGTTGAGAAGTAGGATTTCAGCAGCAGGGCGGCGCCATGTTGGATCTCACCTCATAGTCCCAGCATTCTGTCAATGGGGATATTATTCAGGGGAGGTTCTAACATTGTTGCATTTGTTGCCCCCAAGTGGCTGTACAAATGAACTGCACACCCAACCCAATTTTACAGCCCTTCAGTGCATTTTATTCATTTGATAGATGCTTTCATCCAGAGCAAGTTGTAGGAGAAAGGTCAGTGCGAAGTGATTAATATGAGTAAGGACAAAGATATAAATCCTGAATACACACATATTACACCCATCACAAATTTATAAGGAGAGAAACCTAAAACAATAAGAACATCGCCTGAAACCATAAAAATTCCCAAACTTGAATTAGTACAAAAGGTGGTAGAGATAGGCAGGGGTAGCATGTGGGTGGGGTTATGTCTGCAAGCGTTCTGACTGACAGGGGTCCTTAAAAAATCATGCTGTAATTGTGCTTGGATGGGATAGCGTGGTGGGGCAAGATCTTTTCAGGGGGCCCAAAATCCCTGGTGGCACCCCTGATGTTCAGGAGGAGGGGATGGGAGGAGATGTGATGTGGAGAGTCTTTGGCAAGCCAATGATTAAATGCACCAAGTTAACACCGATATAAATCAGGTTTTACCCGGATATTTCCCTGGCCACGTCCTATTCGCCTAGAAAACTCTCTTTCCAACCAAATGTAACTGGATTTTCACCTGAACCCCTAGATGGCATTTCATTTACTTTTCACCGCCAAAACTTTCACCAGGTACCTAGCTCATGGGCACAACAGCAGTGGCCTACCTGGGAACCGAACCTGCAGCCTTCTGGTTACAAGCCCGTTAAACTACACTGCTACCCCAGGACAGCATAGTGCAGTCCCCTCCTAGAGCGACCGGTTATGCAGCCTGCAGGTCAGTGGAAGATGTATTCAGATGTATTCACCTGACTCCCAGGCAAAGGGAGGGTGGAAAACCAGCATTTCTCGGCCCTTTAGGACCGTGAGTCGCTGATCCCTGTCCTAATTGATTTCATTTCTGCCTTTGACACAACGAACCACCATGTTCTCCTACACAGGCGTATAAAATCATTGGATCTCGAGCTCCTTTGTGGTTTAAGTCACATCGTTTCCGACAGATACCAGTTAGCTGGGGTGAATAATGAGTTGTCAGCGCACTGACGGGTGAGCTATGGACGGTCACGTGGGTCTGTATTGGGTCCCCTGCTCTTCTCCCAATATACGCGCCCGCTTTGGGACCTGAGAGCAGACATGGCGTTTGAATACCACCACTATTTCGAGACGACACGCAACTTTATATCACTTAAAGCTGATTTAAAAAAGACGTTCGGCGTGCCAAACTAAAGGGCCATCCGAAAGATATATACGGCCTTGGACGACCCGAAACGTCCCTTTATTGAATTTCGATAACGCTGAAACATCGGTAGGAGACCCTCGTTCTCCGGGAGATAAATCCTCGCACTTTTCTCGACGTTTAGATGGGCTAACTGCCGCAGCTAATGCCGTCGTTAAAAACCTTTCTCTGACTATCGACTCCAAACTCTCCCGTCCAGCCCATATTAATAGTATCACCAGAGCGGCCTTCTTCTACTCTACGAATACGTCTAATTGTGTGCGCGATGCTGTCCCCGCGTGATGCTGAAAAAGGAGTTCGCCCTTTTATAACCTTGAGGCGAGACTACTGTAGCGTCTGGTCGCGCTTACTCTTCCTTAAAAACGTTTCGAACTTTAGAAGTTTAGTATGGTGCGCGGCTCGAGCCGGAATGAAGAAAAATGCTCCCGCTTCTCTTCGTTGGGTGCCTGCTTGTTTTGGAACTGTGGCTACGTGGCATTCCTCCTGACTTTTAAGGCTTCAGGTGGTCTCGCTCCATAATAACTTAATGTGCTTTCTGTCCTTTTACTCCCGGACCCTGATTATTGTGTTTACAATGGCTCTGTGAAAGCATAGACTGAAATGACAATGGGAGGCAGAGCTTTTTTAAAATAAAAATAACCATTTACCAGAGCGGTTCTTTTTATAAATCAAGCAAAAGCACAACTTGGGAAATTATCTTTGTATTAACTTAAACTGAAAACAAAGAACGTTCTTATAAATGAGGCCACTGGTTCACCCCCATTGTTGTGTGAATGTTCAGTGTTAATGCAACTCCGGGCACAACTGGGACCATATGTACTCTGTAAGAGCTGATTTAACACTGAACATGTTACCGTGTACCACAGCACCTTGGGGCTGTTCCATATTGCACTCAAGCCTCGACGTTTGCTCTAAATAGCATCGTAATTATCTAGTTCCTGACCCATCTTCTTTTCTGTTCTCTTCCTTGCGGTACCTTCCTCTATTCCCGCCCTTCAGTCTACAGACCGCTCCAGGCCCAACCCTCTCTCTGCGCAAGCCCATTCAGAGATGTAACCGAGAGGCCTACTGTGTATGGTCTTACCCTCCCGACCTGCATGTACACTACTTTGCTTGAACTGTCAGTAGAACGAGGGGACATAAATGGAAATGAGCAAAAAGGTAAATTCCGCAGAGACATTAGGAAGCATTTCTTTCACGCAGAGCAGTCACTGTGTGCAATAGCCTGCCAGGTCAAGTAGTAGAGGCACAAACTCGGGGGATTTTCAAGACCCGGTTTAATATGGTGTTAGATACTATCCAGCCTGTAGGTAATCAGAGCACTTAGGTGCAATTTAGTTAGGAAAATGTTGAGGACTGTTGGGCTGAATGGCCGGTACTTGCCATTATGTTATGTTCTGTTATGTATTTTTATGTTATGTTGCTATGTTATATGATGTTATGTTATGTAGCTATGTTAAATAATGTTATGTAGCTATGTTATATGATGTTATGTTATGTTGCTATGTTATGTTACGTTATGTTGTTATATTATGTGATGTTGTTATATTATGCTATGTTGATATGTTATGTGATGTTATTATGTTATGTTATGCTTTCCTTTAACCACTTTGTATAATGTGCTCCTGAGTCAGGCTGTCCCCATTATTTCCCTATTGTCCTTCAGCCTCACCTTGATGATTGACAGTAGTCTTGACTTTCAAAGACTGCTGCAATGACACATTTTATTGTCTTTTATATAAACAATTTAGGATTTATTGTATTTGTTATTTTTAAAAATAAAGAATATAATACATTGCTCTGGACCAACTGGCCAGAATAATCATGTTGATCTGGATAATTTAAAAATGTTTTACCACCATGCAAATACAAATACAACATATCCAGTCATTATTCTGAAATAATTAGTCAGACTTCAGTCAAATAGCCAATACCACCACGAGTATCATGAACAGTTTTAAAGCTGCAAGTCTCCATCTAGTGGTGAATTTCTGTAATGCACTGACATTCTCATTTTATTCTTGGTGGCTATATTTACACTGTGCTCTTTGTCTCCATCTGGTGGACAACTATGTGCAAAACAAGAGTGCTAAATGAAAGTAATATAAACTTGCCCATGGGCCTATAAACGCCGGTCCTGGTGAGACATAATCAATCCCTGATGGTTTTTGATTTTACCTTAAAATCAGCACCCAATTCAGACCCAAATAATCAGGTGAAGTGAGCTAACCGTGTAATCAACAGCTCATTTATTTAGTGTGGAGTAACAACAACCAGCAGGGCCTGTGGCTCTCTAGGTCCAAGGTTGCACACCCCTGACATAGCCCTACGGATGAATAATTAGGATATTAATTAAGATAGATCTGTGTCCGTCTTGAATGTTCATTTTACACATTGTAGCCCAATGGAAGCAGATTAAAGAGAGCCAAAGTACATTGGTCAGATTCAGTGGTCTACCTGTGGTCTGAAATGTACAAGAAGGGGAAACAGTCCACAGAAGGTTTTGTCACATTTACTTTTATTGTAAAGGTGATTTATTCCAAAATAGTAATATGTTAGAGAGAGAGACAGAGAGGGAGAGTGAGAGAGACAGAGAGGGAAAGAGAGAGAGAGAGAGAGAGAGAGAGAAGAGAGAGAGAGAAAACAAGAGACATCTACAAAACATCTACACAAGACTTTGGTAAGAATCCTGGGTGACATTCTTATCAAAATTCCACAGCCTGAAAGTAATACATTTCCCTAACGATGCACAAAAGAATAAAGCAAATTAAGCTGCAGAGCCCCTACTTGTATTAGAGGTGAATAAAAAGTCACGCTGGATTCTTGTCCTAAAAACAGCATCTTGAGGTGTATAAAATGCTGGAATGGTTGGTTGCCTGTGCTTTCAGTTCAGGAATATATTAAACTATTAAAGAAGTTACCACAGGATATAACAGTTCTATTTCTTAATCCATTGTTCTTTTTTCTTTTGTTTACTTAAGAATAGTATACCACAACGAAGTTTACAGTAATCTTGCAAAGGAATTCTATATGCAACAGATCTATTTTGTACACGTGGTGGAAAATCAAACTCTTTTTAACCGGACGGCTTGCTTCCAAGACCGGCAAGGCTGTCGACCCCAACCCTTACAATAACGCTCGACGCGGCAGTTTGGTTCGCTCGAAACTACCTAAAACAGAGCAAAAGGACCATTGGCAGCGCTGCTTCACAAGGCTGCCACTCGGGCAGCCGGAACATCTCAACTGCCGTCCTCTTCTATCGACTCTCGGGTTAGCGCGCTTCCGCTAGTTGCTCGAGAAAACCGCGACTTTCTCAACTTTTAAAAAACAAACAAACAAACAAAAAGAAACGGAAAAGCCAGGCATGCTTACGATACGGAACTTGCGTCCGCGTGAGCGCCGCCGCAGAGAAAAGCTTCCGTTTCCAGTTAAAACGGCTCGGGCGAGGGGTCGGTCGTGCGATCCGGGCCGAAAATGCGCGATCCGGGCCCAAAACCCACGATCCGGGCCGAAAAGGCGGCCTTTCGCGACCTTAACTATCGCGACCCGGCCGTTCCAGCCCGCTAGCGTCAAACTCTGGTCCCGGAGGGGGGGCGCGGCGTCCGCCGGTTTGTCGGGGGTTGTTCTCGGCCGAAGGGATCCGCACGCCTCGTTCTCGAAGGCCTCGCCTGGCATTCCGACTGGAAGGAAGGCCACGAAAACCCGGAGACGCTGCGGCAACCCCTCGGGATTCGGTTCTGACACCCCTGCTCCAGCCTTCACCTGATCCACATGAAAAAAGCCATGGAGCACCCCCTCCTGCCCCCCCCCCTACCCCCCCAGCCCCCTCTCTGCCCCCTCCCTGCCCCCCTCCCTCACGGAAAACAAGATAATAAGTCAAGCCAGTGCCTTGAGACCCGAAATAACACAAGACTGATTTTGCTCCTTTTCAGCGCTCTACCGAGTGCGTAGGATCATCTAGTAAACCTCCCCCCCCCCCCCCCCCCCGCCAAACGTCTCCCCCCGCCCCCCCCCCCACCCCCCACCTCCAACCCCCCCACGCCCCGCCCCGCCCCCCGAGGGCGCCCCCTAGCAGGGGTGCACATTGCAGGCGCGGATCTCCTTCCTGTCCTTGCAGCTGGCGAACTGCGAGCTCTTGAAGCGCTTCTTCACCGTCATGAAGCGCTCCTGGATGCCCCCGCCGCACGGCTTGGTGCAGTCCGTCCAGCCCGACCACGGCCGCATCCGGCACCCTGCGCCGCCGGGGGGGGGAGGGGGGGGGGGGGGGGGGGGGGGGGGGAGAGGAGGAGGAGGAGGAGTCAGCGGGTGGCCTGAGTCTGAGGACCACACCACTTCACAGAGTACGACATGACCGCACGCACCCACAAACAGGTACGGGGTCTATATGACCAGACATTACATTACATTACATTACAGTTCTGCAGCAGGTTCTCTTCGTCAAAAGGACTTGCAGTGTGATGGAACATCAGTTTCTTCGTCAAAGATATATGAGCAGGAGGGACAGCCCTGGCTGACCGAACCAGCAAGTGCATATGCAATATTACTAAAGCGCAAATGCAAGTTCACTGTACCAATAAATCCTGCATACCTACCTGTAAAGATTGCATCTGTAACAAGACATTATTATTATTATTATTATTATTATTATTATGTAATATTGGAGTGCTAAGTAGTGGTGATGGGAAGGAAGCCATATTTAAGGAGTTTTAGACTGGGACTGTACTGAGGTCAGAGTATTTAGGGAGTTTTGGACTGGGACTGTACTGAGGTCAGAGTATTTAGGGAGTTTTAGACTGGGACTGTACTGAAGTGAGAGTATTTAGGGAGTTCTGGACTGGGACTATACTGTGAGGTGAGAGTATTTAAGGAGTTTTGAGTGCGACTGTACTGTGGTGAGAGTATTTAAGGAGTTTTGAGTGGGACTGTACTGTGGTGAGATTATTTAAGGAGTTTTAGACTGGGACTATACTGGGAGGTGAGAGTATTTAAGGAGTTTTGAGTGCGACTGTACTGTGGTGAGAGTATTTAAGGAGTTTTAGACTGGGACTATACTGGGAGGTGAGAGTATTTAAGGAGTTTTAGACTGGGACTATACTGGGAGGTGAGAGTATTTAAGGAGTTTTGAGTGCGACTGTACTGTGGTGAGAGTATTTAAGGAGTTTTGAGTGGGACTGTACTGTGAGGTGAGAGTATTTAAGAAGTTATAGACTGTGGCTGCACTGAGGTGAGAGATTTAGAGGCACATGCTTCTGTGCATGTTAAACTGTTGCAAATTAAGAACAAATCACAAATCGAGCCCCCTATGTGTGGAACGTTCATGCACCTATACTAGCAGGGAAACAGTAGCACAGGGCACTGTCTGAATCATGCTTAGTTTAAAATAATAAAAAAATATTCAAGCATTCAATAGAATTTTTACACAATTCGGTTTCACCGTGTGGAAATTAACAAACTTTTTAATAAACAGCCCGCATTTCAGGGTATGTTGAGCCCCCTCACCCCTCAAAAAAATCTTGATTGAAGGTTAATCTTATGGATGAAATGTCATGGTTCACAACAAAACAGACCATAATACTTCAGAACTGCGCTGCATGGTAGCATGGCTACTTGATTTGCAGCAACATGCTAGTGAATCTGTCTCTGATACGGCACAGACAGCTGTCACGCAGCAAGCAGCACACCCTACGCTTTGTATTTTTTCTTAGACGGCTTATCCCTTAGTTCTTCACAGAATTTAGAAGATCGGTTGTCGTCAAATTTTCCTCTAGTCCACGCCGTTCGTAAAACTAGATGTCGCCATTCACGGAACAAAGAAAACTCGATGCCTGCGACTTCTAAGAGAATTTCAGATAAGAATGTGTATTTGTGATGGAAACCCCAGACCTCAATATGAGTGTTTGGCATAACAGATACGGTTCATGTCCGCTTTCATTTGAGTCTATGGAAAATATAGCATTCAGTTTCATATATGGCATGGCATTAGGACGGAATTATGCTGTGGAGATTTGAGACCTTTGCCGATTGGTTCGAACATGGAAAACGGTTGCACAAATTACAAGGACTGTCAGAGGGGAAAATGGCATAATGTGTCCGTCCCAGTTACGCTGGGAAAATCTTAGATGGGCCTTTCCTTAGCTTCCCTCTTCTGGGAAGTGTATACCGCAAGAGTATAGCACAAGATCGCACTGACACTGCTGCGATCTTGTGATGTTCTGCCATCTTGTGGTATACTGTGATCTTGTGGTATAACTAGGATCTTGTGGTATACTGTGATCTTGTGGTATACTAGGATCTTGTGGTATACTAGGATCTTGTGGTATACTAGGATCTGGTGGTATACCAGGATCTTGTGGCATACTGTGATCTTGTGGTATAACTAGGATCTTGTGGCATACTGCGATCTTGCGCTATACTGCCATCTTGTGATATACTGCCGTCTTGTGGTATGCTGCCATCTTGTGGTATACTGTATTCTCATGGTATACTGAAATGTCGTGGTACACTGTTGTGGCAAAATTACTCTTGAAGGGGAAATGACATCATCTCAGATGGACGCCGTGTTCTCTGTCCCCGCAATTAGAGACGATGCGCGCCTGGTGGGGGAGCGAGTAGGGACCTCCCTCCTCACTGCCGGGGAGGGGGGGGGGGGGAGCATCTGCTACCGCCTGAAGCTCATTAGCGTGGAGTTTAAAGGCGTTCCCCCTCCCCCCGTCGAAGCGCTAACCAATCACGTCTGGCCCTCAGGGTTGGGTTTTATACGACCGTATTCACCGCATATTTACATGACCATCTGTGAGAGCGATGAGTCACTTTATCAAACGGACAGGGAGCGTCGAGCCGTCTGGCCGTGCGGAAGTAAGCGATAGGGGACCATGATTGGTCAGTTCGTGAGCGAGGGTCAGGATTGGTTGTCAGGGTGCATCAGAAGTAGTGTTAGTAGTGGAAAACGACTCAGGGCCAGATTCACTAAGCCTTTTGTGACTAAATTCAGGCGTAGATATGGTGACATTTTGCCCCAGAAACATGCGTCAAAGTGTACACTATCAGAGTAAAGTGCACACTATCAGAGTAAAGTGCACACTATTAGAGTAAAGTGTACACTATCAGAGTAAAGTGTACACTATCAGAGTAAAATGTACACTATTAGAGTAAAGTGTTCACCATCAGAGTAAAGTGTACACTATCAGAGTAAAGTGTACATTATCAGATTAAGGTGTACACTATCAGAGTAAAGTGCACACTATCAGAGTAAAGTGTACACTATCAGATTAAGGTGTACACTATCAGAGTGAAGTGTACACTGTCCGAGTTAAATGTACACCATCAAAGTAAAGTGTACACTATCAGAGTAAAGTGTACACTATCAGAGTAAAGTGTACACTATCAGAGTAAAATGTACACTATCAAAGTAAAGTGTACACTATCAGAGTAAAGTGTACACTATCAGAGTAAAGTGTACACTATCAGATTAAGGTGTACACTATCAGAGTAAAGTGTACACTATTAGAGTAAAATGTACACTATCGGAGTAAAGTGTACACTATTAGACTTGATTTAACAGTGAACATTCTTAGTGTACAGGATTAGGCGCACTATATGACTACATCCCTTTACTGGAAGGTTCTACTTTAAGTCCAATCCAACCCATTCCGGATAGGGTGCCCACATGTCTAACCTAACTTTACCGGTACTTCAAAAAAACTGAGGTTAAATTGGGACACTTAATCCAATACGGGTTCCTGACAAATTACATTCACTCCTTCTAAGTAACCGTGATTCGTTTTTTAGGGAGCGAGGGAAGCCAGGCTCCCCCGCGCCGCTTCGGGCAAAAACCATTACGCTTTTTTTTTCCCACCGAACAATTGGCCCGATGAATAAATTACCCTCCCTCCCCCCGTCGTCTCCTCGCGGTTCGGCTCTCGCAGCCCACGGTCCGCCCCCAACGTCGACCCGAACGGATTTTAGCATCGTTAGCGCCCCGCTCTGAGGCCACAGAGATAAACGCGCTTCCTTAAATCATCCCATCAGCCGCTACGCTCCGCGTAATCGGTACGTCATGTGGCGATGATGTCACACCGGCACCTAAAAGATTTGGGGCTCAGGAACACTCTGGTGGGAAAAAAAACAATCTTATTTTTATGCGGTTTAACTGCGATACTGTTCCTCAGAAACACGCATTGCTGGTCAGACGTTAATAAATGTATTATTAAGGGTGTGGTAAGGATCTGCAGACTAACACAACCCCACACAAGGTTACAGTATTCACTCTTTCGATGTTCGTAGATACGTAAGATAGCGTCAGTAGCCAAAGAACACTTGCACAGAATGTTTAAAAATCTGGAAGTATATTTATAAATTCTGTACTAAATGGCAAAAATTCTAGCGTAAGAGATATCTATGGTGCAGACAGCCATATTCTAGCGTTAGAGATATCTATGGTGCAAACGCCATATTCTACCATTAGAGATATCTAAGGTGCATACGTCCATATTCTAGCATTAGGGATATCTATGGTGCAGACGGCCATATTCTAGCGTAAGAGATTTATATGGTGCTGACGGCCATATTCTAGCGTTAGAGATATCTATGGTGCAGACGTCCATATTCTAGCGTTAGCGATATCAATGGTGCAGACATCTTTATTCTAGCGTTAGAAATATCTATGGTGCAGACATCTTTATTCTAGCATTAGCGATATCTATGGTGCAGACGTCCATATTCTAGCGTTAGAGATAACTATGGTGCAGACATCTTTATTCTAGCATTAGAGATATCTATGGTGCCGACGTCCATATTCTAGCATTAGAGATATCCATGGTGCAGACAGCGTCGGCGTGGCGGGGACGGCGGCTGACCTGGGTGCTCCTGCGCAGTGTCGTCGTGGCTGGGCTTGCTCCGCCTCTTCTCGCGGTCCTCCTTGCGCTTCCTGCGCTCCTCGCCGGCGGCGGCGGCAGCCGCCCCGGCGGCGCGGTTGCACTTGCGCACCTTGCACTTCCTCCGCTGCACCGTCTCGGGGCAGGCGTTCCCGCCGAACTGCGGCTCCAGCGTCACCATCCGCGTGCGGATCACGTGGCCCTTCCCGCACGACTTGTTGCACTCGGACCACTCGGACCACTCGGACACCCCGCAGTCCGTGGCTGGGGGGAGGGAGGGAGGGAGGGAGGGAGGGGAGGGGAATCCGTGTTACGCACCGCCGTTAAGTTCCCGTCGTTACCCTTCATCCCCGTTCGTTTCTGAGCCTTTCGGCGCATTCAGCGTGTCAACTTGGGACCAGCGACCTTCCTGTAATCTTTCAATTTTTAATCTTCGTGTAGATTTTTCATGTAGATGTACAACTGCTTACAGTAGCTTCAGCAGTTTGATGTGAGATGGGTACAGGGTGGTATGGTTGCTTAGCTTCAGCAGTTAGCCATGAGAAGGGTACAGGGTGGTATGGTTACTTAGCTTCAGTAAGAAGGGTACAGGGTGGTATGGTTGCTTAGCTTCAGCAGTTTAACGTGAGAAGGGTACAGGGTGGTATGGCTGCTTAGCTTCAGCAGTTTGACATGAGAAAAAGTTCAGCACAGGGTGGTATGGCTGCTTAGCTTCAGCAGTTAGCCAAGAGAAGGGTACAGGGTGGTATGGCTGCTTAGCTTCAGCAGTTTGACATGAGAAGGGTACAGGGTGGTATAGGTGCTCAGCGTCAGCAGTTAGCCATGAGAAGGGTACAGGGTGGTATGGTTGCTTAGCTTCAGCAGTTAGCCAAGAGAAGGGTACAGGGTGGTATGGTTGCTTAGCTTCAGCAGTTAGCCAAGAGAAGGGTACAGGGTGGTATGGTTGCTTAGCTTCAGCAGTTAGCCAAGAGAAGGGTACAGGGTGGTATGGCTGCTTAGCTTCAGCAGTTTGACGTGAGAAGGGTACAGGGTGGTATGGCTGCTTAGCTTCAGCAGTTTGACATGAGAAGGGTACAGGGTGGTATGGTTGCTTAGCTTCAGCAGTTTGATGTGAGAAGGGTACAGGGTGGTATGGTTGCTTAGCTTCAGCAGTTTGACATGAGAAGGGTACAGGGTGGTATGGCTGCTTAGCTTCAGCAGTTTGATGTGAGAAGGGTACAGGGTGGTATGGCTGCTTAGCAGCAGTTTGACGTGAGAAGGGTACAGGGTTATGGCTGCTTAGCTTCAGGGTACCAGAGAAGGGTACAGGTGGTATGGTTGCTTGGCTTCAGCAGTTTGACATGAGAAGGATACAGGGTGGTATGTTTTGCTTACACAGTTAGCCATGAGAAGGGTACAGGGTGGTATGGCTGCTTAGCTTCAGCAGTTACACATGAGAAGGGTACAGGGTGGTATGGCTGCTTAGCTTCAGCAGTTTGATGTGAGAAGGGTACAGGGTGGCATGGCTGCTTAGCTTCAGCGATACAGTTTTGGGAAAAAAACTGTTTTCTTGTGTTGTTTGTGAACATTCTGTTATTAAGGTTTTCTGAAAAACACAACCATAAACGAGTGCACTGGGAATAACCTTTCATACAGTTCAGAATATATTGCGCAAAACAAAGAAAGCATTTTAGGGGGATCCTACTGTGTAAAAGAAATATTGTTCTAATAAAGAGTACATTCAGAGACTACATATCTCCCACGTTCAAACTTTGAGCCTGAAATAACTTCACTGTTCCCTGCTGAATTATACAGGGTGGGCAGTGGCCTTATTCTGGCTACATTGCACTTCCCCCCCCCCCCTTGCTGCTTTTGCTGGTAAAAATTCTGTATTCTTCACGGTGAAAAAAATTTCCCCTGAAACACTGAAAATAAACGCAGCCGAACCAACCTCGAATGAGCAATGCTTAAATGCCTTTTATTCCGTAAATATACAGGATATAAATACATTCTTCCACTTGTACACAGTTCACTGCAAAGCAGCAATTTAGGTGGGGTCAACTTTTACTTAAGAAGGTGAGGTCCAGAGTGGAACTCAAATTATGGACTACGCTTCGCTGAATATTTGAAATCATATGTGGACAATGAGTGCCAAAATTTGGAGGAGCAGAGATTACAAGGTGCGATGAGCTACAAGCTACGATGTCCTTGTGCATTCGCATGACATTGCACTGGACAAAACCTTGTTGTAACAGCCTGGTCTTAACAGCAGTATATAAATATGCTGCCCTGCCAAGGTGTAACTTGGTGGGATTGCACACCTGCCACCCCAATATATACACAGAGAGAAACAAAATCCTGGGAACCCAGCCCCCCCCCCCCCCCCCCCCCCCCCCCCCCCCCCCCCCCCTCCCTCCCCCCCCCTTTGTAATAGCAAGCTTTTGCCCCCTTTGCAAGATTCCATAAACACAGAATTGAAAAGCTAAACTTCAATTACGATGTGATTATTAATACTTTATTAAGCATTTACAACCTCACCAACCTTTCCCTGATATCTGGTAACCTCCCCCCCCAACCTTGTAACAGCTTAATCACAAGTGTTTTAAATGTTGGACTATATAGCAAAACTTGAATTATGACGCGGTCATTAATGTTTTATTAAGCATGTATAAGCGCACCCTATTTGGCGCATGCCTGTGTAATACACTGCAGCTGTGTAATGCGCGTGGGGGAAAGGCTGCAGTACTCACATTTGGCGCATGCCTGTGTAACGCAGTGCAGCTGTGTAATGCGCGTGGGGGAAAGGCTGCAGCACTCACATATTTGATGTTTGACACAGGCCTGTGTAATGCAGTGCAGCTGTGGGCGCGTGGGGGAAAGGCTGCAGCACTCACATGTTTGGTGTTTGGCGCATGCCTGTGTAACGCAGTGCAGCTGTGTATGCGCGTGGGGGAAAGGCTGCAGCACTCACATGTTTGGTGTTTGGCGCATGCCTGTGTAACGCAGTGCAGCTGTGTAATGCGCGTGGGGGAAAGGCTGCAGCACTCCACATGTTTGGTGTTTGGCGCATGCCTGTGTAACGCAGTGCAGCTGTGTATTGCGCGTGGGGGAAAGGCTGCAGCACTCACATGTTTGGTGTTTGGCGCATGCCTGTGTAACGCAGTGCAGCTATGTAATGCGCGTGGGGGAAAGGCTGCAGCACTCACATGTTTGGTGTTTGGCGCATGCCTGTGTAATGCGCTGCAGCTGTGTAATGCGCGTGGGGGAAAGGCTGCAGCGCTCACATGTTTGGTGTTTGATGCATGCCTGTGTAACGCAGTGCAGCTGTGTAATGCGCGTGGGGGAAAGGCTGCAGCACTCACATGTTTGGTGTTTGGCGCATGCCTGTGTAACGCAGTGCAGCTGTGTATTGCGCGTGGGGGAAAGGCTGCAGCACTCACATGTTTGGTGTTTGGCGCATGCCTGTGTAACGCAGTGCAGCTGTGTAATGCGCGTGGGGGAAAGGCTGCAGCACTCACATGTTTGGTGTTTGGCGCATGCCTGTGTAACGCAGTGCAGCTGTGTAATGCGCGTGGGGGAAAGGCTGCAGTACTCACGGCACTCGGGAAGCATGCACTTCTCCACCTGCTCCAGGTCCTCGGTGCACTCGCCCAGCTCCACGGGGGACTTGAGCATGCGCTGGCGCGTGCGCGTGCCCTTCCCGCACGTCACGCTGCAGTCGCTCCAGTCCGACCAGGGCGACAGCATGCAGGGGATGGTGTCTGCACAGGCAGGGAGACCCACAGAGAGCCGCTTCAGTGGGGGTGGGGCTTCCCTAGACTAAATGGGGCTTCAGTCCCACAGGCTGAGGGGATTATGGGTATTGAAGAATGAGGGTTATGTGGGTATCAGAGGCCAAGGGGCTTGTGGGTACTGGAGGCTGAGGAGATCGTGGGTACTGGAGATTAAGGGGATTGTCAGTATTTGAGGCTGAGGGGATTGTGGGTATCGAATGCTGAGAGGATTGTGGGTATTGGAAGCTGCAGAGTATTGGGGGCTGAGGGGATCAGGGGTATTTAAGACTGAAGGGATTGTGGGTATTGGAGGCTGAGGGGATTGTGGGTATTGGAGGCTGAGGGGATAATGGGTATTAGAAGTTGAGGGGATCATGGGTATTGGAGGCTGAGGGGATCATGGGCATTGGAGGCTGAGGGGATAATGGGTATTAGAAGTTGAGGGGATCATGGGTATTGGAGGCTAAGGGGATCACGGGCATTGGAGGCTGAGGGGATCATGGATATTGTAGGCTGAGGGGATCATGGGTATTGGAGGCTGAGGGGATCGTGGGAATTGGAGGCTGAGGGGATCGTGGGAATTGGAGGCTGAGGGGATCGTGGATATTGGAGGCTGAGGGGATCATGGGTATTGGAGGCTGAGGGGATCGTGGGAACTGGAGGCTGAGGGGATCGTGGGAATTGGAGGCTGAGGGGATCGTGGGTATTTGAAGCTGAAGGCTGAGTACTCACGGCACTCGGGCATCATGCACTTCTCCACCTCCGCCACCTCCGCGCTGCAGAGGGAGCCGTCTGACGGGGGCATCTTCACCATGCGCTCCCGCCGTTTCATGCCCAGCCCACAGGTGGCGCTGCAGGTGTCCCACTCGCTCCACTCTGTCACCAGGCAGCTGCTGGGGGCTGCAAGGTTTAACAGCACTCGAGGTAAGGCCAGGGTTAAATAACTGCCTCAAACTGTATGTGAAAAGTTATTTACAATGTTGAGTTAATATAAAATGCTAGCGGAGGCGTCACAGAACTATATATATCAGCAGGTGAAAAGAAAAGAGCTCCAGCGTGTTGTTCCTGTTTTTGGTGCGAAAGAGCAGCTCTCACAGCATAGCTCACTTTAGGGAGGGGTAGAGGGGCACACAGAGCCCACTTTAGGGAGGGGTAGAGGGGCACACACAGCTCACTTTAGGGAGGGGTAGAGGGGCACACACAGCTCACTTAGGGAGGGTAGAGGGGCACATCACAGCTCACTTTAGTGAGGGGTAGAGGGGCACACACAGCTCCACTTTAGGGAGGGGTAGTAGGGGCACACAGCTCACTAGCTCACGTTAGGGAGGGGTAGAGGGGCACTCACAGCTCACTTTAGGGAGGGGTAGAGGGGCACACACAGCTCACTTTAGGGAGGGGTAGAGGGGCACACACAGCTCACTTTAGGGAGGGGTAGAGGGGCACCCACAGCTCACTTTAGGGAGGGGTAGAGGGGCACTCACAGCACTCCTCGTTGACGACGCACTTGTCCGACTCCTCGGTGGGCAGGGTGCAGATGGAGCCGTCCTCGGGGAACTGCTTGACGTACCTCTCCCGGGACCGCACCCCCATCCCGCAGGACACGCTGCAGGGGGACCAGGTGATCCACTCCGACATCATGCAGGTGGACCCTTCTGTGGTGGCAGCGAAGGGGGTTAAAGGTTACCACACCCAAATTTCTGACACCTCCACTCTATCTCCCATCAGGCTCGGCTCCAGCTCGGGAGAGGGAGCTGTCTGTCACTCACTCGCTTTGCCAATTGTCATGCAAAACCGATTTCGGTACTCGTTCAAACAAACTCCCTCGTTTTCGCCGAGCGCATTATGCAGTCCAACCCGTGCGTGAAAATATGCTTATTGCAGCTCGCGGTTTATTCTGTGTTCCGAAATGGCGCTCTGCTTCAGTCGCTTCGGCGTGCCTGTCACTCATCTGTGCCTGCGCCGGCGCTCACCGAGGCTCCGTTGCGAGTCCCCGCGGATCACGAGACCCTCCGCTGAATAAACATTTTCGGAGGTAAACAGCACGCGACGCGGTAGAAACGACCGGGGGCTTGGCGTCCCTGTTATATCCCCTGGAAAGATCCCCCAGCTCTGGGTTAACAGACCCATTCTGCAGCCCTTGTCAATCTTCACGTCCACCTTCCCTGCTGCTCCCCCGGCTCTTCCCTCTCTGGCCACCAGGGGGCAGAGCGACACACGAGCGCAAACCGAGAACCTCCAAATTACCCGGCCGGGGAGGCTCACCAGAGAATCAGGCAAATTCCAATGTGAAGTCGAGCGCAAACGTATTTGCATATGCAAATAGCCGTAAATATTTTGGAGGACTTGAAGAGGTTTTTTTTTTTTCCTCAAACGTTCTCAGACATTCTGTCTTAACGCATGCCTAATTCCGTATAACGAGCGGTGAAAGTTAACGCCGGGACACGGAAGCGCGTCTGTTAACAACGCCGGGCCTCTGTCTGTGCGCTTTAGTGCGTATCCAAGGACGGCCACGGTCCTACCAGCGCGTTCGTGCCTCCAAAGGGTCCGAGCTGCCCGCGTACATAAATCAAAGCTGGAAACGCACTAGGTGCGAAAGTCCCCAAACATTACTGTGCCAAAAAAAAAAACAGAAAGCAGCCTGTATGCCAAAACCATAGTCATAGTTTAACAGTTTAACAGGGTCAATCTTCCAGATACAAAGACTACAGCATAGAGGTGATAAATTACAATCTGGATGCCTGCTACATATAAGCATTATAGCATAGTCGCCATTTAGCAGACGCTCTTATCCAGAGCGACTTACACAACATTACACACAGCATTCACATTCATACAGGTGGATATATACTGAAGCAATGCAGGTTAAGTACCTTGCTCAAGGGTACAACGGCAGTGTCCTACCCGGGAATCACACCTGTGACCTTTAGGTTACAAGACCAGCTCCTTGCCCCTTATACTTACACCGCTGCCCCAGTAGGCCCAGATCGACCAAGTGGCAAACAGTGTGTCAGACGACGTAAAACCCAGTCTGCAACAACAAGACCTTTGCATGGTGGCAAATACGGGAAGTGGCATCACAGGACACAGTTTATCAGAGTCAGTCCTCCAGACACAGTAGAGGCCGCAGCAGAGAGGTGATAAACGACCGTCCGACTCCTTTATAAGTCCCTCCGGCGGCGAGCTCGGCGCGCTCTGGGCGTCGCCCGTTCTCGGCGACATGGAAACCGAGGGCCGGTAAACCGAGCAGCGCTCAATCTTCGTCCCGCAAATGATCTCTCAACGCCGCCGCAAACAGGCGTGTTTTCTTTTTTCAGGCGCGACGGATGAACTTCGTCCTAATGGACTTTCGACGGACCTGCCCCCCCCAGTGCTGGCGCAAATTGAGAAGGGCGGCAGCGCGGGGCCTAATAAGGCGGAACTAAGCGAAAGCGCTAATAAAAGCAATAAATAAACGGGGGGGGGGGGGGGGGGGGGCGGTCGCCGTGCCGCTGTACCAATCGATACCAGCCCCTAACGGGCCGTTAAACAAGAACAAAATGGCGGTGCGAAGCGCAGAAAGATCCGAAAAGCCTGGGACGCCGGGGGCCATTAATCGATGACGCGCGGCGAGAAGGGGGACATCCGACGGCCAATCGGCTCCGACGGAACTCTCGGCCTTCGGCTCTTGACGTAAAAAAAAAAACAAACAAACAAAAAAAAAAAAAAAGAAAAAATAAAGAAAAAAAATAACCCCCCCGCATCTTGCCAGGATGTAAGAGGAAACTAAACTCCCTGCTGAAAATTCCAGCTAAGACCAGCTGGGATTCCCCGATGTTTTAAAGATGTGTTTTTGATACTTCGAGCTGGTCAGAGCTGGTCTGTGGCTGGCCGAAGCTGGTCTCTTAAAGGCTGCTCCATACTTTCCGCGTCCGCGTGGGTCCGCGTGGGGTCCGCTTTGGTCCGCGTGACGTAATGTCGCAATCCGCCCGTGTCCGCGAGGGTCCGCGCGGACCCCTATGCGGACGTCTGGAATTTTCAGTAGGGCTGACAAGTGCGATGTAAGTTAAAGGAGAGGTGATTGACGCACGTCAATAACAGAGGCTTCCGACCTCCTTCGGTTATGTACACGAGGGCTTGGGGTGAGGCCAGGCCGAAGCCAGCGCTCTGTCATTGGACACAGCGTTCCCAACACAGCCGCAGGCGTTTTCTTAGCACGACGGAACCGACAAGCTGGGCTAGCCGCTATCGTGCTAATAGCGGGCTTCGCCCACCTGATTTTTTAAACGCGCTCCTCTGCTCCCAGCACCTGAATGCCTGCTGTGCCTCGCTCATTTTAAGCTTCTGACATTTAAATACTCACTTCTTGTTTTTTTCCCCCACTTTATTATCGGCCTTCAGCACACTCTGTTAAAAAACGCTGTACTGGAGAATCACACTGTGCAAGAGGCAAACCGTAAAGATTAAACTCCCACATTACAGCGCAGGTAGTAATTAAAGTCGTTTGCGGGTTTTATGCTGAGGAGTTACAGAAGCGTAATACCGCCTCAGACTCAAATCCCCGTCTGATAAACACAACAGTGTTCCGATCCCTGTCGAAGTTTTATCGGCTTGCGATCAAACGAGTGAAGGATTTATCGACTCCACAGCGCCTGCGGAGAACCTCCAGGCCCAGGTTTGACCTTTTACTGCTCAGCGAGTGAATCGATACTTTCACCTGCTCTCGTGGGGGGGGGTGGGGTGTGAAACTTTAGGTCTACATTCTGTCATTTAATGAGGCGTTCTCAAATCGCTGAAGACTTTCATTTTTGTGCGATCGAACTGACAAGGTGGGATAGCGTGCTAAACACAGGCTTTGCCCGCCAGCCTCCGGATGCCTACTGCGGCTAAGCTAGCCCAGCAACCGGATGCCTACTGTGGCTAGGCTAGCCCAGCCTCCGGATGCCTACTGTGGCTAGGCTAGCCCAGCCTCCGGATGCCTACTGCGGCTAGGCTAGCCCAGCCTCCGGATGCCTACTGTGGCTAGGCTAGCCCAGCCTCCGGATGCCTACTGCGGCTAGGCTAGCCCAGCCTCCGGATGCCTACTGCGGCTAGGCTAGCCCAGCATCCGGATGCCTACCGCGGCTAGGCTAGCCCATCTCTCCCTGCTTGGTCAATTGGGTCTATGCCTACATGCACAAGCAGAGTGAAGAGAAGCTTCTCCTAATAAGGAGAGATTATCAAAAAATGGGAGAAAAGGGCAAATGGGAAGTAAGCTTTAAAACGCGCACAGCGTCAGACCGGAGGAGAGCACGTAGGCCTGCGTGGGCGTGGGCGTCGGGTGGGGAGGACTAGGCCCCGCCACATCCTCACCCTCGTCGCTGCAGCCCGGCCCCATGCAGGGCTCGAAGTCCTGGGTGTGCGGGCAGGAAACGCTGAGGTCCAGCTGGGCCTTCAGCATCCGCTGCCTCATGCGCTTGCCCTTATCGCAGGTGGAGGAGCTGCAGGCTGACCAGGGGGACCAGTTGGAGTAGATACAGGTCTCTGGTGTGTCATCTGTGGGGGGGGGGGGGGGGGGGGGGGGGCAGGACAGACAAAACCTCTCAATCAATGCACTGGCTCCCCTCACTGTCTTTTGTCTGTTTGTTTTTTTCCCCTTTAAGATAGTAATGCTATCAGTATAGCTGTGTGTAAAGATACAGTGAACTCCATTATGGGACAAAGACGCTTTTTTTTATCTCCTTGATTTGGCTCTGTACTCCACAATTTTAGGTTTGCAATCAAACAATTCACGCATGCTTAGAGTGCAAATTCTCAGCTTTTATTTCATTTATATTTTCAATACTATAATTTTTTATATTGTTGTTACACCATGTAGAAATTACAGCACTTTTTTTTTTTACATAATCTCTCCATATCATGCATTTCATTCATGCACTTACTTTCGTTTTCAATACTAATCGTTGATTTGTTCTGCTAACTTTTCATATGCTTATCTAGTCATCAATGGGGCCCTCCTTGCCTTCTGGGCGATGCTGCATGTTATGTATTCCAGAGCCTCCATTTTTGTAAGTTGCTCCAGATAAGACAGTAATTGATTGCAACTGTAATAATTAATAATCAATTAATCTATCGAGTTGTATTTTTATGTACATAGAAGTGAAGAAAACCCAGAAATAAACTCTAATTGAGCCCTTTTGGTCGATACGAGATATTACTGCCCGACCCATTAATAGATCAAGCTGAGCTCGTATAATTGAAATGACAAGCCTGAATGGGCTGAATGGCTCTTTCTCTTCTTACGTTCCACTGCTCCTGTGTTCTAAACCAACTAACAATCAAAACAACCGAACCTAACTGCATGTAACGACTTTTACGATACGAACGCGGCGAAGGATGCACAATCGCGAAAAAAGGAGAACGACGCCCGACCCCGACGGATTTTCTCCTTCGCTTTTTTTCGAGCGCTCTGTACGGGGGACGGAAATTCGGGGGGGGGGGGTCCCCGCGCGCAACGGGACGCCCCAGCTCGTCAATCGAACCGCCTCGCGCTTAGCTCCGCCTCCGATTCCGGCGACCGGCGGGAAACGTGAAACAAAGCCAGCTCACCTTCTTCCTTCTCCTCCTGGGCGATGTCCGCCACGATGTCGTCGACGTTATCGGGGACGATGTTGCACTGCTCGCCCTGCGGAGGGGGGGGGGGGGGGGAGGAAAGCGCGCCTCGGCGTCATATCAAAGCCGCGATAAGATCATCAATTTGCCACCCGATCCCTATCGGCGCAGCCGAGGCTTGTAAACAACCGAAAATCCATTCCCCTCTCCGAAAGCCTGGCGCGCGAATATCCTCCGTATCCTTTGTACGACAGACACCAGGGCGATACGTTCTCAAGGTTAAGCTTAATAGAAATTTCTCTTGTCTCCACAAAGCTGTTTAACACCCGTCAGTGATGGGGAAGCCATTAATGATTCATTTAGTCTGCAAAAGGAAGGGCGGTCGTTTTACTTGGGAACATAAGGTACTGACATTAATTCGCGTGCTGACAAATAAGTCAACAGATGTTTAACCCAGCCCGAAAACAGCCTGTCTGCGCTGTTAGGCTAATAGCGATGCTTGCTCCCTGCTCTCGATGGCTGACTCACTGCATTCTGAAAAAAACAAAAAAAAACAACTACAACTACATTTTCTGTGTTTCTGTGTTTGCTCATGAGCTGGTTTCTGTCATTACTTCTGACTGGTTTGTTTTGTTCAAGACACTTGGACAAGAATTTTTTGGATGACTCAACCGTTTAGTCCATGAGGCTAAACAACGAAAATAAAGTTTGCTGTAAATGTTTATATCACCGGCCTAAAAGACAGCGGACATGATGTGGGCAGTAATGCCGAGGTGGTGAGACAGAACCTGGGGTCGGGGGCTAGTCTAGAATACAAAACTCTCTCACTTTTAACCCTTTAAGGTATAAAATCACAAATGCGTATGTGATTGGAATGTTCGTAACTGAACATTCTAATGCTGATGTAACAATCACGACTGGTCATTTAAAACAATGGAGTTCTAGAACACTGACTTAGAATTTTGAAAAACATTCCAAAAAATCTAGTCTTGAAATAGTGAAAAACATTACTCACACAAGACAATGTATGTCTACATTGAGATATTAACCGTTACAACTTCACAAAGTGCCATATCACACCCTTATGTTGTTCTATTTTAGTTTTAATATGTTCAAACAAGTTTTATCAGGTGTTTAACCTGCAGTATATAAAAAAATAATTTGAAATACAACATTTTTGATTAATATGTACACCAAAATATAATTATAAGCTTGTTTGGCAACTTTAAAATGCAGGTAACGTTATGTGAGCACAGACGAGCATAAATCCTGAGCAAGTGAAATAAGAATCCAAGATGGATTCCATACAGACGGAAAGCCATAGTTGTTAACCTGTTGAGAAGCTGTTTTACTTCAGCTTTTTTCTTTTTTTGTTGGGGTAGGGGCGTTACCTTCCTGGCGATCCTCTCCACCACCACGCGGGCGACGGCCGTGATGGGCCCACCCTCGGGGTCGTAGAAGGGGCTCTGGGGGTGGTCCAGGCTGGTGAGGGGGCGGATCTTCTCCTGGGGGACGGTGGGCTTGTTGGGAGACTGCGGTGGGAAAGGGAGGCACAAAATGGAGGCCGGGCCCGGGAGCCGGCGGCTCCAGTCGCCATCTGGCAGGAGCTCGGCGGTTTGATCTCAATATGCATAATTTACTGACTGTGCAATACTCCCCGCCGTCCCCTTTACGCGTGATTTATTGCCTCCTTCCCTGGAGAACTCTGTGTGGCTCACCTTTTACACCGCGTCTGAAGAATAGCTGCTTTGTGCGGAAGCGAAGAAAAAGTAAAGCAAATCGACCGTCCCGTGGGATTTTACGGCGGGAAAAGTTTGACGTTTATAAAGTTCGTCACTTTGCTTTATGATTCAGATGAAAGCGACGGGTCCAACTTGAGTGCCCTTAAGTAGAAAAGAGCTCATGAAGTCTTATAACAGCTCATAAAGTCTTATAACAGCTTACTGCATCAAGCAGACAGCGCTCACAAGAGCCGCGCTTTTCAAAAGGCGTTCAGAAACGCGGTCCACATCCAGCGAGCTAACATGCGGCACTGCCTTTGTTACGCGAGCAATTTAACGGCCTCCAACTCAGAGGCTGCAGGTTCACTTCCAGAAAGGGCACTGCGGCTGTACCCTTGAGGAAGGCCCTTAAATATCCAGCCGTATAAGTGAATACATTACATTTGACAGACTGACTGTTTATAAACTTCTTCAACACTACGGGTATTTAGCAGACACTCTTATCCTGAGTGACTAACTCAACTTTTACATAGCTGGATAACCATTTATACAGTTGTATATATACTGGAGCAAGGCAGGCTAAGTACCTCACTCAATGGCAGTGTACAACACGGGAATGTGACCTTTAGGTTACACGACCAGCTCCTTACCCATTATATTACACTGCCGCCCTAACATAGTGTGGTTAGTGTATAGGAATGTGAAGTGTGAAAGTCGCTCTGGATTAGACGCCTAAATATAAATCTACGTCGACCCCGCCTCGAGACGGGCGCCTTCGGTAAGTGGACTGGGAGAGGTGAACACTCCGAGCCGCTCCGCTGACAGCACGCGGCTCGGCAAACTGAGGCAGGAGCCAACGAGACAGGACGGCACTCCGCCTAAACACCTCTTTAAAGGCGCGCGCTGTGGACCCAGGGGCGTGTCTACGGGTGGGTTGGGGTGGGCACTGCCCACCCAGAGATAAGCCTTGCCCACCCAGAGGAATCATCTGCCCATCCAATGAAAACTCAGAAAAAAATCACCATTATAGCTATTTTTTAGCGTCCATAATTTTCTGTATTTTTGTCATTGGTCATCAAAAAATGCACTGCTTTCTTATTGGCCATTTTGAAGGTGTGGGTGTGCTTAGTCAGTGCTGCTCCTTTACATTATCGCCAAACCACGCCACTTCTTCACACATGTGGTACAGACATGGTTAAGTCAACTGCAAGACCTGTTTGTAGCTAGCTGCTCTCAGCAATCCAATTAAAACTGTTAATACCTTTTTTCTTTTTTGTTTATTCTTTTCTCTGAATCTTATAAGTTATATTAGTAGTCTTGTATAGTTTCACAGTTGAGTTTGCGCATTTTGCAAGCTGCGTGTTTCTTTTAAGTTACCAGCTCACTTGGTGGCCATTGGTTTAGTGATTAGCCAGCTAGCTAGCCAGCATTTTTGTACAGCTGTTTCCGTGGATAAAATTGCATTTATAATTGTTATTTTCTGTTAAAAACATTTAATTCATATTCAGGGAGATAGCCAACTACTTGCAAGTTAGATGACACGTGTAGCCGTTTACTAATACCATCTCACCGTTTCAGGCTGGAAAATAACCCGTTAAACTAGAGAAATTGTTGAGTTGTCTTAGAATCTTTATCGCCGCAGAATGCAGCAGGGCTGGGAGCGACGGCATAGGAACGGACGTCACAACGGGTACAACAGCTGTTTTAGAATGTCATTGCATCGTTTTTGCAGCCCGGATCAAAATCGGCGTGACAGTACCAAATGAGACATTTACATTGGCGTAGGAATCGGGTGGGACGTGTCCCCCTCAATGTTTGTAAAGAATCAAATATTCCCCCTCAACCATGACTGATCCCTCTCCCATGTAAAGCTTTCATACAGTAAAGGCTGCAACTGCAATAAAAGATGACTTCAAAATTATGCGGAAAGGTCTGCAACGCCTGTAAACATAACGTGAATTATTGACTCCCCTCTTCACACAGTAGCGATGGCTTACCCCCATGGCCACGAAAAGTTTGAGCTTACGAAAGCACAAATGAGATATGTAGTCAACAGTTAGAGATGATTGCTCAAGCCGATCATACTATGGACTTCACTTCCCATAACCCTTCCAGAAATAAAAATGGTAAGAAGGAATTTTAGGACAGCGCTTCCGATTTTGCTCATGTCGAAAGTTCTGCGACAGAAACAGCGATAGATTTACCCACTGGCATCTGTCCAAAATGTAAACAAGCCAGGCAGTTTTCACGGTTGGGAAAACTTTTGTGATAACGTCAGCTAAAGTCAGAGACTCACAGTGGTTGAGAAGAATGGTAACGGTACACTTATATTTGTAACATTACCTATCAATATGCCAGCTAACACCAGTGTTAGCTAGCTAGTTGTCAATGAATGAACTATGATATCTGATAGTATGATAAGTAGCTAGCTAGTTAATAGCTGTCGGTACACTGTCTGAATGTGATGTTCACTTAACTTAGAAAACTACCTGGCGATAGCTGCACTCGGTTGCTAAGCAGGGAATTAACATGACTCCCCATGTTGCAGTGCTAGTATTTTAGCCAATGTTTTGTGTAACCTTATGGACACGTCTTGTAAAATTACAAGTTTGTTTTAGCTATCGATATCTCTTTTTAACGTTAGCTCCCCCTCAATATTTAGAACATGTGCATTTGTCCCCCTGAATTTTGTGTTGTCCTTTACATTTCCACCATAAATTGATGCAAAAAAGGCACAAAGTGATGCATAAAAATTCACCAGAACGCAGGAAATTAAGTGTTTGACGCTCAAAATTTCCTGGGGGAGGACCCCCAGCTTAATGTGGCCCCCCCAATGTTCAAAGAATCCTACACCACCGGACATTTGTTTAGTGTTAAAGAGTTTCATCATTTTTTTTTTTTTTCACGGGGTAATGGCCCCAGACCCCCCTACAAAAAGTGGATGCTGTAATTGTAATCCTTTTGTCCCCCCCTCCCCTTCTCAAAATTAAACTACGGCCTTGTTTACATACCCTATAGGAAAAGCAACATTTTTTGTAGTTGCCCACCCAAATAATCCAAATGCCCACCCAAAGATGACATCCTAGTAACACCTCTGTGGACCGCGAGTCATACCCTTATCTGGTTCAGTTAGACGGGGGGGGCAATGCGTTTATCAGCCAATCGGCTACAGGGGTGATTATCAGCTGCACAGAGTTAGAACCCTGTGGTTCCTCTAGCCCTATTCATTCACAAAGTGTAATGGGAGTGGCGCATGGTGTGTACCACGTGCTAACTGAGAAAGCCGCTTTTTTGGGCAATCTTCCCAACTTCTCCCCGTTCTGTTCACAGTTCTTTAGCCCTCCAGTGTCACGGGAATCAGGAGCATGTCAGGTGACTTCCAGGGCCAATTAGCCGCCGGGAAATCTTTTGCGGGTCGACTGCAAATAAGCCCACTAATATCGAGGTTCAATAACGGGTATGGATAGCAGCGAGGTTCACTCGCACCCCTATTCCTGCTCAATTAAAATGGGGGCTCTCGTGCTGAACAGCAGCTGTGACACGACATAGATCAGTGGTTCTCAACCTCGTTGCCCCCGAGGCCCCCCGTTTCCACGGAAATACCCCCCCCCCACAGGAGTCACATCTGCCTGTCATTATTGTGACTCCATCTGTACACCCTCCAGTACAGCAAATCAAGCTTATTCCATTTAACCCCATAAAAGCATAAGAGTGATTTTTTAAAACTTGCTGTTGTAGTAATCCTGAAATACACTATACACCATTAATTGCTTGCTTTGTTTTACTTATTTAGCTGAATAATTACTTACGTGTTGATGTTTTGCGATTCAAGTTTTGAACAATTTACTATGATCTCAGGGTCCCCCTGGCAGCTCCCTGAGGCCCCACTTTGGGCCCCGGCCCCCCTGTTGCGAAGCACTGACACAGATCGCCCACAATGAGCCCCCCCTTCTCGAAGTGTGGCGACGCTCCCGCGGCTGGGTCCGAAATGTTGCTTTCAACGACAGCTGCGGTGCCGGCTCTGCAGCGGCAGTTTGCGGCATCTCGCACGTGAGGGGTTTCTATTATTCGAGACCTGCGCGTGTGAACTGACTATGAGCACCCATTTTGAAACGGCAAGCAAGACGACACTTGTTGAGTCATTCTGTTGGTAACTGCCCGGAGTGGTTCATCCTTCTTTTAAACTCAATTTTTGGGAAGCTTGGTGAAAACAGCCTCTTAGCATGGACGGTAAGCACCCTGCTCATTTCAAGCGAGATAGTCCACTCGTATGAACTTTCAGGCCAGCGGACGGAACGGTCCTGTAACGCGTCCGTTTACCACAGGCGGCAGGAAATGACTGAAGGTGCACCTCTCGCGGCGAATCGCAAAACGCAGAGCACAAACAGGAAGGGCTTATTCGCCGTGGCAACCACCGGGGTAAAGGCAGGACACACGGCTCTGTGTCTTTCTCTCCGTTTATGCTTTTTAACGAGCTCCGTCGCTCTTATCGCTCTCCCCCTTCCACTCGCACGCTCACGGGCCCACCAGCGAAATGACAATGAATTTCGGTGTTCTATTTGGCAGTCCAATCAACCGCATGTGATGAAGTTCTGCAACATGACAAAATTGTAGCGGAGCGCAACATTGAAAATATTCCCATTGAAAATATGTCATTTTTGTCACGCGACATTTGTCGAAAAGGGTCGGTGATGAAGTAGGGAAGGAATAAATTTTATACCTACTTCTGATTTTTTTTTTTTTAATTATGCAAACAGAAAAAGAAGGCGACCTGTCACTCAAACAAAGTGAAAATGAAGACGTGTCCACAACAACGAATTTCAGTGTTCCATTTGGCTGTCCAATAAGCACTGTACGAGGACGCGAGAAGTTCTGCGACATGACAAAGTTCTAGAGGTGCGCGACACAAAAAAAAGTGTCGTGCAACGCTTTTTTTAAGTTGATAACGCGTCATTTTTTGTCACGCGACACTTGTCAAAAAGGGTCGTGCGACGAAGTATAAATCAGGGTTTACAGAGCATCGGTAGCGGATAGCGTAGCTCGAGGCTAACGGGATCCAAACTAACCCCAAGGCCAAGGGGGGTGGGGGGGGGGGGGCGGGTCACTCACCTCGTAGGTGACCCCGTTGTCGGTCCCGGCGTCCCAGGGGATCATGTCCTGGACCACCCTCTGGACCCAGCCGCACTCCTTGGTGCAGAGGTCCTCGGAGGACAGCCCCACGTTCCAGTCGGGGCTGGGGCCCAGCATGGTGAGGAAGGACATGAGGTGGCGCGTGCGGTCCACCGAAAACTCCGCCGAGGGAGCCGCCCGTCTGCTCCGCCCGCGAACGCCGTCCCGGCGAGAGACAGAGAGAGAGAAAAAAAAGGGGGTGGGGGGGGAGGGGTCGGGTTCATTTTCATCAATTTCAAACGCGCTCCCACCTTCAGTCATGCGGTCGGGGGTAGGGAGGAGAAGATGGAGCCATCCCGTGTCACTCCTAGCTTGACTCAGCATAGGCTAGCATCAGAGTGATGTTCACTGTGGGAACTGGACATGAACGTGTTCGTGGCTACGAATAACTGTGCAAAACGAGTACTGCATCTTATCGGACCTGAGTTATGTAGTTGTACCAGTGACCTTCGGTATGCACTTATTGTACGTCGCTTTGGATAAGAGCGTCTGCCAGACAAATGTAATGTAATGTAATGTAAAGACACAGTTGACCCATCGACGCCGCCGACTCCGACAGTACATCAGGAAGCAGAGGACGGGCCATCGAGACACTCACCAATCCTCCGTCAAACCCACACCCGTTAAAAAATCGACAACATAATTTGTCCTTTCGTTCACTTTTAATCTGAAACGGAAAAGCGTATCTGTACGAGGCAGGTAGGCAGAGACAGAAGGATGTACAGAGAGAGAGATACAAAGCTGGAGAGGGGGAGAGAGAGAGAGAGAGAGCTGGGTTTGCCTTTTATGCATCCCCCTGTTTTCTAAAGGATTACGCACAAAACTCTGCAAATATGTCCGTTTGCCTTGGAAAACCACAAGATGGAAGCGGCGCGCACTTCTCCGCTCCCTCCGGGGATTTAACGTGGAAGCGAGGCAGATGGTTTCCGGTCCGCGTTACGCCGAAAGGCAAACACACGCGCGCGCGCAGGAGCGCACACACGCGCGGGGACGCCATAATCACACCGCGGCTCGCAAAGAGTCCGCACGGATACGGTCCGCTCCGGACAAAAACGCCGAATCCCCGCTTGTTAACCCGCCGTGATGCTATCCGCGCGGACGGAGCCAGGGGCTGGGAGACAGCCGGCCCGGGGCGTGGCGCGGGACCGAGTGGCAGGAATCACGCGCACCACCCGCCCCCGCCCCCAAAAAAACTCCCCAAATTAGCATGGATCTCTGGTGACGCCAGCGGCCTTGGCTGTCTCTCCTACCGTCGACTGGCTCATGCCCAGGAACCCCACAGACAGAAATGGCTGGGGTTGCTTGTTTGTTTTGCAGGTGCAAACGGGTATTGCCTTGCCGTAAAATAATGTTTTATGGAAGGTGTTTTTCTGAAGGGGGGGGGGGGTTGATTGATAGACTGGGAGTTACCGAGCAAGCACACAGTGGAAGAAATACAGACTAGAGAACACGCAGCACATCAACGCGACCCTTGTAGAACACCGTGACTTCTCTCAAATGACAAAAACGCAGAGAGTTAACCTTTAAAGGGAACCTCTCCTGGAAAAAAACGCACAAACTAAAAAATGCAGAGGACAGGAAATGAAGCATAACTCTCGTTTTGTACCTGCTTAAAAATGGCTTACTTTCTCTGTTATTTGCATTTTAAAAGCCTGAGGCCTTTGTTTCTGAACACAATAGAGCAATGCATTGTGGGATCGCTGGCTCTCTGGCTGCAAAGTTTCCCTTTTTGAAGGGGAAGGCTGGGATGTTGGCTGGTCATTGATGATTTGACTTTAGACCAAAGTGTTTAGTTAAATGCTAATTCATTAGCACAAAGCAGCCACCAGAAAACCACATCTAACCAGCAGTTAAAGCACAGTCATGGTCACAAATATGGGCAAAGTTTTTCAAGGTAAATAACTAAGAAAGAAGTAAGAAATTTGATACAAGTACCAAATGAGATTTTCTTAGCTTCTCATTCTCTGTATTCTGAGTTCGTGGATTTCTTTCTCCAGCAGCTGTTCTGTTAACAAAGCGTTATACATTTAAGGTTACTGCTTCCATGTAGCTCTCTCTGTCAGCAAAAACGATGACGTACAATTTCCATAACTAAACTGACGGGGCTCGTTCTTTACAGCAGTGCTGCTTGGCCGAATGTAAGTGTAGTGATTGGCACCGAGCCGATAGTCAGGGACGAACGCCAAAACTGTAGGATTTAAATACGGAACATCCCTGAAACTCTGAGTCTTAATCTTGAATCAGCCGCGAATATGGCTGCGACTGTCGTTTCCTGAACAGGCTGTTGAATTCCCAATACAGCGAGGAGCGAATGGATGACTTAATCCTACCGTTAGCTCACGTCGGGAGTCAAACGGCTCCAAGTACAGATAAGAACAGCACCGAAGCGGAAAAGTCACGTCCAAGTCGAGAAGCACGGGATTATTACCAATTCTCAATTCGAGTGCGGGCAATTAGACCTACAGCCGTGTGACACTGCAAGTGTAAACACTTGTTTTATTATCAGTACGCACAGCCTCTTTGTTCCTGGTTTAAATGAGAGACGCGGCTTTAGCCTTTACCCGGCTAATTTTCCTGTAATTACCCAACGCGAAACAGCATAGCGTACCCGAGCAGTTCTCAGCGCTACTTTCGGTACTTGTGTTGCACTGCGCAGATATTTGCAGTTACCCTGTTTGTTTCGCAAATTACAGGCATTAAGGCATAATTTAGAATTCAATTGTTAAGTAAAATATTCTCATTAGTAAACTGGTGAGTTGGGAACTGTGTCATCGAACAACAGTGTGGCACGGTGCAGATAATGTTTGGGATTTCAGGGCTGGAAGCTAATAGGAAAAATTAATGAACTCTTCTGAAGATGTTCAAACATGGTTAAAATAAAAAAACATTTTTTTAAACCCTGTAAGACCCAGACATATGTTGAGTAACAGTATAAAATGTTTCACTCCAAATATGTTGCTAAAATATAGCATAGGGCCTCAAGAACTGGGAAATGGTTGTTCTAAAGTGAATGGCGAAACGAATGGGGAAAAATGGTGTCTCTAGAATGCCTCAAAAGCAGTGTTGCATGTGCAACACAGGCTCACAGGGTTAGAAGCTGAATAAAGATACACAGTGCTGCATAGCGTTTATCAGTGTTAAATGCTAAACTCCGCGTGCCAATTAGCACTGGGTTTAATGGTGCAGGATTAATTCTGCATTATCTCACAAACCCAACAATCACTTTTTGTAAAAAAAAAAAAAAGAAAAAAAGAAAAAAGAGATGTCTCAGCACTGGCTAAATGACCACAGGGGCACGGGGGAAATGTAATTTAAGAATAGACACCTCTATCACCTTAACGCGGCACTTACCGCTATCACTAACGATTGCCTCCGAGACCTTCTGTAGTCAATACATTTTTTCCTCCCGTTTTAATTAGGTGGCGATGAAAAGATAAATTCAACAGCGTGTGTCGTGTACCGTTCAGCGAATGATGAATATGTGGAAAAATCTCAAGGCTGGAGAGGGAGGTGGAAAATGCTTATGTCAGTGCTTTTGAATTTAATGAAACCACACCTACTCGAGAATCAATTACTCGTTGCCATATCTGGACCGAGAGAAACTGAACACGCAATTGAACAGGTTATTATGTGTACCGTGTAACACGTCAACAAAAAAATGTGCTGTTCACACGCAGATTTCTATTTCTATTCCAAGCACTGTTGTTGTGCGACTCAAATAGAATAGAATAACTTCATTTTTCCCAGGGAAAACACCAGGTAACATAGCTGGCATACAAGACATTAAATAAACATTTATATAAGTAACATTAAGAAAAATTTAATTACAGAAATACCATTTTGAGATTCCTAAATGACATTACTGTTATTAGTAAAGATAAATTAAGAATTATATGGGAATTATTGTAATAATGTCTATACACAAACAACTTAAAACTACAAACTACAAACAATTACATAAAATCAAGAAACACTAGAATCCATTTCAGAGTAAGCTAAATCATAACATGTATTAGAAAGTATTAAAGTGCGAATAACTTCCTGAATCTACATGAGACTTGTGTTTCTCTCCATCCAATGGGAGAATGCCAACACACAATGCCATGCAAATGCAACCAATGCAAGGCTGCTGTGCTGAAGTCTGCAGTGGTT
>CM045898.1:15320993-15360993 GCA_025169545.1 Anguilla japonica | reverse complement strand
ACCCACTCCCCCCCTACCCCCTCGGCCCACTTCACACACCTCCTCTGCTCTCCGGTGCGATCTAGCACATCATCCTTTAATGAGGGCGCCAGTTTTCGCGAGTGCTAATGAATTAGCGAAAAGTAAATGAATTGAATGGCAAAGTCGCCGTTTCAAAAAAAAAAAAGGGGGGGAGAGAATATTGCCCGGCTGCCGTTAAAACAGGTCACCGTGACGACGTCCCAATACACGGGTGCCGGAGGGGCGCCATTAACCTCGGCCGCAGAGCGGCCCTCTGGGAAACGCGCCGCTCGTCAAAACCAGCGTACACCTCCTCCCTCATACAGAGTCTTCCGCGGAGACGGCAGAGCGTTCGGCGTTGAAACGACTCCGCCTGACAGAGTACGAGTGGTCCCAACTGGACTCTGGACTGGGACATTTCACTGCGCAGCGGGCGCGCCGCGAGATGGCCGTTCTCGATCCAGCCCGCAGTTTCGCTGGCTTAATTAACTCTGCTGGGTGGCTGGTTGCGGCTAAGGCGCCACGTCGCGGTGCGTGGATGAGCGCTCCGCGGTCTCGGATCGAATCCGGACCGCGCCGGCGCCGACGGCGGATGGAAGCGTCACAGGGCACCGCGCAATTGGCGACCGCCTCGCCCAGTCAGTTAGGGGTCCGGCTTTCTAGGTACCCCATCAATCGGAGTGTAGCACAGTGGGTAAGGAACTGGGCTTGTAACCGAAAGGTCGCAGGTTCGATTCCCGGGTAGGACACTGCCGTTGTACCCTTGAGCAAGGTACTTGCTGCCTGTAATGTAATGTAATGTAATGATCGGGTAACCGGTACGCAGCAGGTTACAGCCGCGTATGAAAGGTCCTCCTCCGACCCCGCCCTCTGCGAGCGCGGCTGCAGTCTCTGGGGTGTGAAAAGAAGCCGACTGGCCAGTCGACTCGCGTTTCGGAGGAGAACCGCGGTCGTCTACGCCCTCTCGAATCGGCAGTGGGGGCTCGCTCGCGCACCTCTGGCTCTCCGAACAGAGCTTATCGGACGTTCCAAATTACGGCGGGAATTGGACGCGCTCCGTCCCACGTCGGGCACCAAATTTGCAAGAAAGAAAATTAAATAAACTAACATTTAATTTTGTCTCCGCCCCAGCCGACGTGCGGCAAAGCGCATGGTCATTCCCCTTCACTGTAAAGTACTCACAGCCCGTAAAAAAGGCGATTATCGCAGACGTATTATCACAGTTATTATTATTATTATGAACCGCTTTCTCTGAGCGATATGAATTATGCATGCGCGGCTGGGGCCCCTCCCACATCGGCTTGATTTATATTCCGTTCGACGGCGGCGGCGGCCGCGGGACGCGTAATTAATCCCCCGCACGCAGACGAGGCAGGATGCTAATTAGCCCACGCAGACGTGACTGGCAGTCACCGTCGCTCTCCCCGGACCCTCCGGAGTAATTCCCCCCCGGAAGTGGGTCGCTGGGGAGCGCTAGACGCCCTGCGTTAGCTTTCTCCGCACCGTACCGCACGCTTGGTGTTTGGGAAACAGGAAGTGGGTCGCTGGGGAGCGCTAGGCGTCCTGCGGTAGCTTTCTCCACACCATACCGCGCGCTTGGTGTTTTGGGAAACAGGAAGTGGGTCGCTGGAGGAGCGCTAAACCTCCTGCAGTAGCTTTCTCCACACCATACCGCACGCTTGGTGTTTCGGTAAACAGGAAGTGGGTCGCTGGGGAGCGCTAGGCGTCCTGCAGTAGCTTTCTCCGCACCGTACCGCACGCTTGGTGTTTGGGAAACAGGAAGTGGGTCGCTGGGGAGCGCTAGGCGCCCTGCGGTAGCTTTCTCCGCACCGTACCGCACGCTTGGTGTTTGGGAAACAGGAAGTGGGTCGCTGGAGGAGCGCTAAACCTCCTGCAGTAGCTTTCTCCACACCATACCGCACGCTTAGTGTTTGGGACACAGGAAGCGTGACGCTGGAGGAGCGTTAGGCGTCCTGCGGTAGCTTTCGGCATACCGTACCGCGGTGTTTGGGAAACAGGAAGTGGGGCACACGCGGAAGATGGTGCTGTTCCCGTGATTGGGTGGACGCCGCACAGTTTCTGTTTTCACACGTACATTTGAACGGGGCCGTTTGAACGGGGCCATTTGTCAAGACAATGCAACGCTTCACAATATATTACCAAGCATAAAAGATTATCGTCACTTGCAGATTGCAGTAATTAAAAAATATATATATGTACAATTCTGCTGTGAAATATATTTTATATATTCATGTATCATTACATTTGCAAAAAAAGTACTCGCATTTACAATATATTTCAATACATTCCATGTCTGTATAGCCAGGCCAAAGAAGAGGACCGAATTATCCCAGAAGACCAGTGAATTACCCCAGAAGACCAGCGAATTAACCCAGAAGCGGATCGAATGAATAGCAAACAGGTTTTGTTTCCGCAGCATCTTGGAAAGGCCAGACATGAGCAAGCGCTGACGGATCAGAGACGGGGGATGGGACGGATCAGAGACAGGGGGATGGGACGGAGAGACAGGGGGATGGGACGGATCAGAGACAGGGGGACGGATCAGAGACGGGGGGATGGGACGGATCAGAGACAGGGGGGGATGGGACGGATCAGAGAGGGGGGATGGGACGGATCAGAGACAGGGGGGGGCCATGGGATGGGACGGATCAGAGACAGGGGGATGGACGACGGATCAGAGACAGGGGGATGGGACGGATCAGAGACAGGGGGATGGGACGGATCAGAGACAGGGGGATGGGACGGATCAGAGACAGGGGGATGGGACGGATCAGAGACAGGGGGATGGGATGGATCAGAGACGGGGGACGGATCAGAGACGGGGGATGGGACTACTTACATGTTGAGCGGCTGCCACGCGGGCCACTGCGCCTTGGCCTTGATGACGGTCAGGACGTCGTCGCCCTGGAGACGGAACAAACGGAAACAAACTCGGGTCATTTGGAGTGGAGACACACTACTAATTGTCAGAGGAATTTTTAAAGACTTTTCTCTGCTGGAGCGAGCAGGTTTCAGGCAGTCTGTGAGGACGTGAAGGGAAAAGGTGAGGAGTTTTACACTGACGAAGTGACGACTAAAGAAAAAACTCAACTTATATCTTCCAGAGATCCAGAAATGAACTGCTGTCCCCTGTAAGGGACATGAGTCTCTGGTCTTAATCTAAATGACCATTTATTGTGATACCGCCATGCTGAAACCTGCACTACACGGGACATTCAATAAAAATAAAACATTTAAACACATAATTTCACTGCAGCATGTTTCTGTCGCCAAGACACTTGTATTATGTCAAAAAACTGAAATGCTTAAACAGTTTCTTTTCTGCTGGGTCTCAGGAGGATATTCACATACATATTTCACGGGCAGCTCTCAGCACTGTGGCCCAACAGCTGTAGAGACGTTTGTGAGGAGACCCGGCCCCACTGTTCCCCCTCAACCAATCAGGGGAGTCCAATTATCCGAAAAGGGCCGATGCGGGCGCAGGTTTTAGTTTTAGCCCAGCGCTACAACACCCGATTCAACCAATGAAGTAACCAGGGTCTCCAATCAAAACCTTGATAAGAATCAGGAGTCGTAGTTCTGGGTTAGACCTAAAACCCGCAGCCGCACCGGCCCAGTTTGGATAAGACTGGGCACCCCTGCTCTGGGCACCCCTGCTGGACGGGGTACTGAACCCCCAGCTGGCTCCAGAACCGCAGCTTGCTCAGAGCGCTTCATACCACAGCAAGACAGCGCCCACTATCCAATCATATTCAGCGTTCTACAGTGAACGCGTTTCTATGAAGCTACATTCACACCCCCAGCTCCGTTGCTGAGGTGATTCATGACTTGCCTGTGTGAACCCTAAGCAGGCGGTAAGCAGATGGCGGGAACGCGGATGAGGCTGAACCCTGAGCGATATCGGAGTGGAGAAACGGGCGCCGGTGCCGCCCGTGTCCGTGGGATCCATAAAAAAATGTACATCCACCCATTTAACCCTTTTAAGGAGCCAGATCACAAATATGTGATTAGAATGTTCTAATGCTGATGTCACAATCGATACCGAGTAATTGAAAGCAATGGAGTTCTAGAATACTGGCTTAGAATTTAGAAAAAAAAAAAAAAAAAAAAACATTCCTAGAACCTACTCAAAGGGTTAACTGCACAAGCAAGGTTTCCAGGTTGTGTGGCATCGACCGCAGGGCCAATGGCAGGAGTGATAGAGAGACTTACACATGGAGGTGGGGTGGGGGATTCGTTACGGCTCTTGGCTGGAAAGCAATCCCTCACCAAGAAATGAAAAAATAAAAAGCCCTCGACGGAGCGAAGACGGGCGGAGACCTCTTTGGGGGGGGGGAAATCCGTCACCACACCCCACAGGCAAAATCAGCGCTGGCACCTAAAATATTTAACAGCCACTATGAGGATCCTTCTCGGTTGGGCAGTGACTCTCTGCTGGTTAATATCTGACTATAACCATCCCTCCCTCTGCTGGTTAATATCTGACTATAACCATCCCTCTCTGCTGGTTAATATCTGACTATAACCATCCCTCTCTCTGCTGGTTAATATCTGACTATAACCATCCCTCTCTCTGCTGGTTAATATCTGACCATAACCATCCCTCTCTGCTGGTTAATATCTGACCATAACCATCCCTCTCTGCTGGTTAATATCTGACTATAACCATCCCTCTCTGCTGGTTAATATCTGACTATAACCATCCCTCTCTCTGCTGGTTAATATCTGACCATAACCATCCCTCTCTGCTGGTTAATATCTGACTATAACCATCCCTCTCTGCTGGTTAATATCTGACTATAACCATCCCTCTCTGCTGGTTAATATCTGACTATAACCATCCCTCTCTCACAACCAGGACTCTGTCATTTAACCAGGGAGAGCAAGAGCAAAATGGTGGCCTACCACTGACCTTTCAGCAGTGGTGGGTAGCAAACGTTTTTTTAATCCAATTATGGGCACAGTCATCCTTCATAGACAAATAGCAAATCTGTTTGGCTGCAGGCCCCCGTTGCTTTACTACGCTCGTGATGTATCCAGTAACAAATGACACTCTGCAGCCATGAAGCGACCCCCCCGCCCCCTCCCATTCCCCCTGTAGCAGAGGTGGAAAGTCCAGGGGTCAGAGAGTAAAAGTCCTGCCATGTCTTTCTTCCAACCATGAAGTCAGCCGGCTGATTTCACTAATTAGTTTTACCTCCTGGCTGAGGAATTGTGCTAATTTAGCAAATCCAGGCAATTGGTAGACAAAACGCCGGGGAGGACTTTGACTTTCTGAACCTGGATTTTCCACCTCTGCCCTGTAGCATGCGAGGACATATCTGATGGGGCTTTCACAAACCACGTCCGTGCGTACAGCACCAGCAGAACAGGCTTCGGTGCGCGCTGACACACAAGCACCCGTGGCAGTGCAATAAAACCCAGCATCGCACACCCCCTCCCAGCATTTCCCCAATCCGAAACCCCGGCTCCCATAATGCACCGGGGGTGTGTATGGGGGGGGGGGGTAGGGGGTGGTGGAGCCTGGTGGATCCTCTCTCCCGGCAGGCAGCCTATTATAACTCACTTGAAATTGACAGGTCCGGGGCGAGCTTTCCTTCCTCTCCGAGAATAATTGCGTTTCTCTTACTTCCCCCCCCCTCATCCAATCCCCATCCCCCCCACCCCGCCACCCTCAACGGCAGCGCGGCACAGCTGATGCCCCCCCGCCGTTTTGAATCCGTAAATTTCCGTTCCGGAGGCGGAGCGGCGTCGTCGTGGTAATCGCGCCGCGCTGTTAAGGCGACGGCGTCTCCGTGCCTTTAACACCCCCCCGAGCGCGGGGGGGGGGGAACCCAGGGGCCTCAGTCCCCCGCCGGTAATGCGTCGTTTGCCGGAAAAGCTTTCAGCGCCACCCCCGCTATTCCCCCCCCCCCATCTCCGCCCTCCTCAGAGTGCCCCTTCCCATCCTCCGTCTCTTCCCGCTACAGGCGTTCTGCGGTCCGAACGTAGAAGAAGATCTCAGACCGCGCACAGCCCGGCCCCTCCGCCCCCACGCGTGCCTCAGAGGCGCTTGCAGTGACGCTCCGACGCGCCCCCACGCCGCCAGCGACCCGACCGATCCAGGAACTACTCTAAAATTACCCTAACGAGAGCGGGCGGGGATTTAGCTTTTTTGCGCACGCCTCCGACCTTCCGGAAAAATCAGTTTTTGACCGAGTCGAGCCGAGAGCGAGTTCTCTCGCAAGCGCCCGGTCTTAAAAGCGCATTCGCGCTCGTGTTTGTTTTTTACCGCGAAAGCAGAGAACGTTCCGGAGAGCGTCTGCTGGGACGTGATCGCTGGCCGAGCGCTAACGACATTCCGGTCAAATTCTTACGGCTTTCCCAAAATGCACTTCACCTTCCCTTAACTAGGGCATTCAATCTGAGCTAATTTCAAAAGCACAAAAGTAAATATTACAGTTGAACTTACATTAACATTTTCTCCAGAGTAAATGCAGTCACTTGAGTAATTTTCCTACGTCGCTTTCTTTCATTGGGTCTTGTATGTTCTGTCGTGTTATTATTTCGACATGTCCGCAAATTGTGGAACTTTTTCTTTTATACTCTTTAAGATTTGTTTCCGTATTATCTGGTTAAATTGGTGGGCATTGCTGCTGAAAGTTCCTCACGTCAATTCTCACAGATACATGCCGTAATAAGCACAAATTCCCATAAATAAAATTAATAAATGCGTTTCAGAGGTCCCTCAAAGGCAAGCAGGGTCATCGCTAGTTAGAATCACTGAAGTCGAAAGGCTCTTTTTGGTGCTACTTTGCCACGCTACCAATGTTCGTGTGTCTAGCTGCGGTTATCGAAAATACTGGGTTGAAAAGTATTTATCGATGTAATGTGGAGATGAATGAATAAAAAAATAGCCTGGAAGCCTCTTCTCTCATTGGTCAATGTGATTTGACCAATGTGGAGGTAGAGTGCCTGTGAAGCGCTGTAGCGTTATTATTTCAATGTACAGCTTATGAAGGAGCTATGCAGGGCTTATAAAGGAGTTATAAACGTATTCATGAAGGGCCATTCATACAAAATGTCGCCAATGAATCACTGGGACACTGGAGTTACACAAACAGTGTCCGACTGTACTGTAGGCTAAGGTGCGGGACTGTTGCAACGAGGAGAAAACATCAGAACAAAAACATCTCACGCACGCGGTTTATGAGGCGGTAAAGGGCAATATGGCAGCCACAGACAAGCAATCTATAAACATTTCAAAATCAGAATAAACCTGAATAAAGGACCTAATGTATCATTAGATGGGCATAACCATGTATTTTTACACCTTAAAATATGATGAGAGAATTCTGGAAGGTAAACCCGGAACCCGGAATATGAGATTCGTAACTTTGGGGAGTACAAATAAAAGATTTAATTAACAGAATATCAATTCAGCATGAAAAAAATTAACAAACTAAATCATTCTTGTCGGAACAGATCTCATTAATTCAGCTGTAATGTAATTAAGAAGACAAAATGGCAAATTGATGATCTCGGCGGGAGGTGCAACATTCGATTCCCCCTCAGGTTTTCGGCACACGTTCCATACGGCGGGTTCGGAGCGGCAGGCTCGTTTGGGGTCCTGGCCAAATCCCAGATCTGGCTCTCGCAAACTTGCCACTAAAAATCATCCCCAGATTTAATTGTCTAAATAAATGTCTCTCTCCCTCTCCACCTTCGCTAATGTGTGGTGAGCGTTCTGGCGCAAAATGGCTGCCATGCATCACCCAGGTGGGTTGCTACATATTGGTGGTGGGTGAGGTGAGTTCCCCTTCACTGTAAAGCACTTTGAGCATATGGAAAAGTGCTATATAAATGTAATTATTATTATTATTATTATTATTATTATTATTATTAATAATAATAATAATAATAATAATAATAATAATAATAATAATAATAGGATGTATTAAAAATTGCCGGTGAGGCTCTGGGCTTGGTTTTCCGGGTCGCGCCGGCCGTGGCCGGGGCGAAGCGGTGCTCCCGTGGCGGATCTCTGCGCGCTCGGTCGCTTGGCGACTCGCCGGGCGCCGAAGTGGGAGGAGAGGCGGGGCTTAGGGGGCGTGTCGGTGAAGATCAAGCAGAGCGCGGCAATTTTGGGGTCAGCTCAGTCTGCAATTTGTGCCTGTGCCGCCCGCCTGCTCAGACCAGGTCTACGGCGCAAGTCGTATAATTATTTTTTATGTTTGAGCAAACAGTTGACACCAAGTCCTTTTACTGTGAGCTGTAATTTTAATGGTTATGATCTTTCCTGACTTTAATTTGTGTGTTGAGAGATTTTGCTATCTTGTTGTGTACACACGAGAGGTCTGCTGTACTACATTACATTACATTACAGGCATTTGGCAGACGTTCTTATCCAGAGCGACGTACAACAAAGTGTATAACCATAACCAGGAACAAGTATGACGAAAACCCTAGAGAGAAGTACCGGTCCAAGTGCAGGGAACAACCGCATAGTTCAACTTGGACCCTGAAGGTTAAACTGATTAACACTAACACAACGAGAACGGCAACAACGCAGTCTATGGAAAAAATGCAAGCAGTAGTTAAGACAGTTAATGCACCTAAGTCACCTGTATACGTGTATACTTCTTTAAATATTGAATGCGTTGTCGAGTCACATGGTTCTGCTTCACCTGTCTTCAGTTAGTCTGACAACAGGGCTATACGCTTGCGGACTGGCGATCATCCCGCCAAAACACTGGTTAATAAACACAGCAAGCAAGAACCCGAGTGTATGACCTTCTGACTTTTTTTTATTTTTCAAACGTCTGACAAAGAAAACAAAAATAAATCTTTTGTTCTAGTGGTTTTTTTTTGGTCAAGTACCAAGGGAGTACAAGGCAGGTGGACTGCGTGTTAAATAAAGATGATTTTCGCGCCGAGAACATTTCCACTTCCAGGAAAAGCAGAGATTCAATTAAAGGCCACTTGAGGCACTGCGGTTGGTGCCACGGCGGTTCTCTGCTCGAGTGCTTCAGCTCCGTCCAGCTCAGCTCACTCTGCTATGACTCACAAAGGGCTGTGTGTGGCTCCTGCGGCACGGCTGTGTCTGAACTGGTAATACGGGAGAGGTGTGCTATTAAGGGGAGGCGTGTGTGGTGTGTGTGCGGGCGTGGGGGTGGGTTGGGGGGGGGGTGGTCGTTTGAAATCATTTGATCGTGAGAGGCGAGTGGAAGATGAAACGCAGGGTATGAGCCGGGGGAAGCGTGGAGCTGGAGAGGCCGCGTTTGACACATCACACATCCGCGCCTTTCAGGATCTTTTTTCAGGGTGGAGAGGGTGGAGACGAGGACCGGATGGAAAACGTTTGAGGGCGGAGGCAGGGCCGGGGGTAAGGATGGAGGCGGGGTTCGGGATAAGGGTGCAGGCGGGGGTGGAGGCGAGGCTGGGGGTAAGGACGGAGGCGGGGTTGGGGGTGAGAGTGCAGGTGGGGGTGGGGGTTAGGGTGGAGGTGGGGGTGGAGGCGGAGGTGGGGGCCTTTCCCACACCACACACACCCACAGTCTCTGCATGCTGCAGTTACCCTAAAATGCCAGTCTGACCTAACCTGCTGATGCCAGTTTCCCATTGGCCCCCTGGTGACCAATCCGTTCAAACTATTTACAGACGATTCATGTTGACACCTGATCAGCCAAAGAGCCAGCCCGGCCAGACGTTGCCTAGCCAAATTGCCAGGGAAGCATTTTGCTGTTGAACGTCGCCCGCTAACCTTCCTGATGCTACCTTAAAACCAAACGGATATGGCAGCAAATGTGGTGGGGGTTAAGTGTAATAATCCAGAATTATTGTGGCGATTCTGGCGAATCGTTGTAATGAAACAAAATCAGCGTCAGTTCCACTTTGAGGACAGGGCGTGCTGATGTGCGTTGCCAGGTGATGTGACGCTGGCTTTTTTTTTTTTGCGAAGACTTTGATGTTGCTGGTTCACAGCTTACAGGCTGTAAAATGGCGGTATAAAAGAAACATTCACACAATGTTCACAGAAATACACACATGAACATACACCCAAACACATTGAAGAATTCACACAGACATTCAAATACACATACACATGCAAATACACACAAACACACACACACACACACACACACTTACTTTCACAGAGATGCACGGGCACAACTCACCCATGCGCAAATACTTAGGCACACATGCACAGACACACAGACATGTATTCAAATACATGCAAACACACACACACACACACACACACACAAGATCCAAAAACCAAACCTGCGCACAGAAACTATATTTTGATCATTTAAACTACATCCAAATGTATTTATTAACTCATAATGTGAATGCAATGTTTGCAAATGCAGTGGATTTGAAAAAACAAGTGGTTGAGTAACCCATTTACTGTGTGTCTTAAACGGAAGACTAGGGCGGAGAAATAAAAGAACCTTAATTTTATTCCGAAGGTGAAATTTGGGCCACTTGGACCAAAGCAGTTACACTTTAGGAAAAGAAAGAAGGCTTCTATCCTTTATGTGTGAAAGAATGGTCAAGGATGTAGAAGAGTAAAGCGGCTATTTTTTTCCGCATCCAATCAGCATGACGTCTCAAGAACAAGAGCGGTTTCCTGGAAATAATGCCACTTCGCCATCAGCACAGTTCAACATTGCACAAGGTAAACACCGTGCAAAGAGGTAGCTTTTAAATTAGCACCACGGCATTAGGGAGAGAGAGAGAGAGAGAGAGAGAGCGACACGGTGCGTCGCTATCGTCAAAGATGACAAGACACGTGCTTGTGTGAGGCTAGTTTCTGTTTCTTCATCCCTGGGGGAAAATGAGAGCAGTGATTCCGGGGTCCTCTAAGAACAGTTCTGCTGCATCGATGAAAACACCACAGACAGCGAGGACTCTGGGAATGAAAACTGGCAAAAGAATAGTTTTCTTCGTCTGGTTCAGCTCCACTGCACAGGCCATACCTACACCTAAGCGCTTAAGAATATTAGCGGTTTAAAAGAGCCCTATTAATTGTGCGTGCTTCGGCAGATTGATCTCTGTGAAATCCGTCAGCAACAACTGCGTTTGTGTTTTTTCATACCGACTCTGCAGCGCCACTATAATTTAAATCCCTCTATGAGATTTCGGACGGAAAAGGATTATGAGATACTGTTTCTAATTGGTCACGCTTCCAGAAAAGTCCTTGTTATGTCACCATCTCAGTATGTCGCGTACAATGTCTGGACATCCAGCAGCGGAGCTCATCCTAATCCTCTCTGTGGGCTGATGGAAACTGCCGATTTTCACACCAATTAAAAGCACACAATTTCAAAATAAATTTCACAAAAAAATTATTTAGATAGCAGAACCTAACAAGCACTGTCAACGCAATCTTACTGGCGCAAAAACTAATGCGGGAAGCGATTTTCACAGCTTCTGGTCACGAAACAACCACCGTTGCAGTATGGTCCACAGTAATTGCACAGCACTTTAATAAAACAGTTCATTGTCACGGGGGCGGAAGACAAGGAGATGGGGGGGGGGTTTGAAGTCTGAGGACGTCAACAATGGTGATTTTCCCCACCCACACTTACCCTGGATTCCCCACTGCAGTTTAATGTCATTTAGCGGAAAGCCAAGCGAGGACAATATTAAAGCCCCACAATCCCCTCAGGGGGCGGAGCTTCAGACTCTGTAATCAGAGGGACTCCAGTCGAAGGCGCCCCGTAGAATATTAACTCGGCTGCTAGAGAGACAAACACCCACAGGCCGCTCTTTAACGGAAAAGTCCTCCCGCGTGGAGAGAGCGAGGCTGAGAGCCGCCACCGCGGAGGGGCCACCCAGCTCCAGTCTGACTAGCGCAGAAACCCTCAGAAGCCAGGGAAGAACACAGCTTGTATACAGTTAGCTACATTAGCATTGTTAGTTATGTTAGCTATGTTAGCTAAAAGGGCTACAGCCACAACATCGCGCCAACTGGGTCGGCACTCGTATGCACGGAGTTCCTTGTGATTTGTGCTCATCAGTGTACCGTTGCTTCCTATTGCATTCCGGCAATTACTAGTGGATCTGGGTACGCTATACGATAACTATACGATCTATAGTTATTTACCGCAATAAGACTATTGATTTTAGGTTACCGGTTTGTATTTGCGAACCTTTACTGCCAAAATAAAGGAGAGTTCTTATTGCGCTGTTTAAGAGGTTTAAACTGGTTGGGATGGTTGGCTTGTGGACAGAGGACCCAAGTGACCTCACTCCCTCCATCGCTGATCAGGCTACATCAACCAGGAGTCCTTCTGGTTCCGCCCGGCAACAAGACTGACGATTGGCTAATGACAAAGTAATTCTTTGGCTAATAAGAGGCAAGCACAACTATAAATTATTGTCAAAGCAAATTCAAAGAGACAGAAGAGGAAAGTGTCTGAAAGAGTAGTTAACTCAACGTAACTACACAGTAAAATGTCCAGTGTTAATTCAATACAAACAGATAATATTTGCTCCCCATTGAGGTAGGTGGCAGAGTAGTATAATGGGTAAGGAACTGGTCATATAACCTAAAGGTCACAGGTTCAATTCCCAGGTAGGACACAGCCGTTGTACCCTTGAGCAAGGTACTGCATAACCTGCATTGCTTCAGTGTATATCCAGTTGTATAAACGGATGCAGTGTAGATTCTGTGTAAAAGTTGTGTAAATTGCTCTGGATTGAATGCCTGTAATGTAATGGGTGAATTAACACTGGACATTCTACTGCGTGCAGTTCATACTGGTGAACAGGTTTAAGGCCACAACCAAGGGCTATGCACGCTAATGCAGATACAGTGTCTCAAACGCACTCCTTGGCAGGAAACGGCAGGTCATCCATTATAATACCGTCCTACGGGACCTTTTATGCACACATCATAATGAGGGATTAGGCTTTCCAGGGCACTTAAAAGGGTTATCATAAAAGGAAATATGCTGGTCCCCAGCGTAGGTAATGCATTTTGATTAGCATTTTGCACTAGTTGTGTTGTTAAACCAACTGAAAATTGCTGCTGAAGGAATATAATCTTGTTGCTTGAAAATTAGAGCAAATATGCAGTCATATTTTTCTATTTAAATACACGCATTAATATCTTTGACGGTCGTAAGTAGCCATGTATTGTTGTTGGGGCCGTGGACTATGGACTATGCTGAAGTTCGTTTGTGCTCGTCTGGTACTAACTGGCAACCTCGAAGAGAGAAAGACAACAGCAACAACTCAGAAACTTTCAGGCTTTGTTTTGCTCCGTTCTCCTACCTATCCTTCGGGGGATAACTACCAAACAAACTTTGAGAATAGCTCTCGGGGTAGAAGTGAAGAATGTGACATACAGTACACTAGTCGCTGCTCCCACATGACATTCCTACTTATGCAGAATTTCCCATTCAGAGAACAGGAACAGAGCTCACCACAGATGCCATTTTCTTTTTTGGCTGCATTCCTAGACCTTTTCCAATTCTGCATCTGAATCATTGCACTCCAGTTTTTTTTTTTTTTTTTTTTTTTTAAAAAGGTCTGAAAACATTAGCATGATAGCTTTCAAAAATATGTTCACAATTTTGTTTACTGCAGCTCACTGGAGCCGGACGTACACAACGGGGAGAAGCGTGATTATAATTCATACAGAGATTTTAAAAACTAATTTCCCTGTACTGTATTGGAATGTGGGGAGGGACAGGTCTGTGATTGGTGTGTACTGTTCTGACTGGGGAACTCCCTCTCCCTCTCTCTCTCTCTCTCTCTCTCTCTCTCTCCTCTCTATCTTTATTAATCTACCTCTGTCTCTCCATCTCTCTCTACCTCCACCTCTCAGTATCTCTCCATCTGTTTCTGTTTCTCTCGCTCCCTCCCCCACTCCCTATCTATCTACCTATCTATCTCTCAGTCTCTCCATCTGTTTCTCTCTCTCTCTCTCTAACTCTCTCTGTCTCCCTCCATCTCTCTCTCTCTCTCAAGTTCAAATTCAAATGTGCTTTATTTGCATGACAAGTATACTTGTGTTGCAAAAGAAATGCGATATACAAGATGACAAAAAACAAACAAAAAGACCTCCTACAACCGCCTATCTATCTACCTATCTATCTATCTATCTATCTGTCTGTCTCTCCATCTCTGTCTCTGTTTCTATCTCTCTCTCTGTCTCTCTCTACCCCCCCCCACCCACCAGGTCAGAGTGATATGACCGCTGCAGCTTGAACACCAGATCCAATCAGCAGCCCATTCCATTTATAAAATTGAGTTTTGAGGCCCGGTGTGTGGGCCCTGGTCGCTCGGTTACGGTCGCCCGGGCAATTAGAGGGCCTACCCACCGCTCCTTATCTCCAGGGCTTGTGGGGCGGGGGCCGAAATCGGGTTTCCCAGCTCACGGTGGGGGGGGGGGGGGGGGGAGCTGCTGCCACCGTGTTGTCACCGGAGACGGGCTCGGTTATGAATTTCAGCCGAACTTGCAGCGTCAGACAGCTAACCCCCGTCTGTCTATTAGACGGCCCTCTGACTGCAGGGCTGACGTGGACAGGTCCGTTTCGACCCGGTTTTGACCATTTTGTGTTAAAACGGGGCTTTTCGCCGCTAGCGTGCGCGCGACGTCATTTCAACCCCATTAAGACAACCAACTCATATAAAATCATTACGTAATAAGCATGTAATAGGTATGTAATCATGAACAGTAAAATGGCCGACTCATATAAAATCATTATGTAATAAGCATGTAATAGGTATGTAATCATGAACAGTAAAATGGCCGACTCATATAAAATCATTATGTAATAAGCATGTAATAGGTATGTAATCATGAACAGTAAAATGGCCGACTCATATAAAATCATTATGTAATAAGCATGTAATAGGTATTAATCATGAACAGTAAAATGGCCGACTCATATAAAAATCATTATGTAATAAGCATGTAATAGGTATGTAATCATGAACAGTAAAATGGCCGACTCATATCGTAATCATGAAGGTATGTAATCAGTAAAATGGCCGACTCATATAAAATCATTATGTAATAAGCATGTAATAGGTATGTAATCATGAACAGTAAAATGGCCGACTCATATAAAATCATTATGTAATAAGCATGTAATAGGTATGTAATCATGAACAGTAAAATGGCCAACTCGTATAAAATCGTTATGTAATAAGCATGCAATAGGTATTTAATCATGAACAGTAAAATGGCCGACTCATATAAAATCGTTATGTAATAAGCATGTAATAGGTATGTAATCATGAACAGTAAAATGTTCAACTCTGTCACAGATCTTTAACGGATCTAACATAAACTCAAACACTGAGGGGTAGATCCATGAAGGAAAAACTACCAGTTTGTGCCGCTGATGCTATCCTTGCCATATCAACCAGCAGAGTCAATTAAAGCATTCATGAAAATCATTCAATGGTGCAACCACGCCCAAACGGTTAGTGAGAGCCGTTAATTGTGGTTAAAAAGCACCAGACCAGACCGAGACACGAGTGAAGATGATGTCAGGTTTTCTGAGCAGGGGATCCTGGAGACGTGGGTCAATGCTAGCATGCCAAAGGTAAATTTTAGGAGTGTAACTACGGTGGATAGGTCCCGAACGTGGAGCTGATTCGCTCGTAATGTCGGTGCTATCGGTGTTGCCGGGCATGGAGCAGATTGAAAGTAAAGATGAAATGGTCTTAAAATGGCAAATGAAGAAAACGGTTTTCAATTTGATTCGTTAACAATTTACGCCATGATCTAGGACAAATTGTCCTACAAAGTATTCAAGCAGAGCAAGGAGCTGAAATGTATGACACTGACACCATGTATGACCATGTATGACACTGACAGTGTTCTTTATGATGTTAAAGAACACTGTCCTTCCGTTTTGCTTGTTGTACGGATTCAATTACCTCAACTAAGCACCAAACTAATATAGCAAACTGGACAATTCCACTGTCACTGCCCTTTAAGAAGCGCCCAGGGTAACTATCCAATCATCTTAATCTGACCGTTATCTACTACTAAATTTGTTTACAACTCAGATTTTAACTGACCTCTTACAAAAAACAGGTTTTAGAGGAGAACGAAGTCTGACGCTAGCCCCAAGGTATGATAAAATGTTATTTTTAACTGCAAAATATGACATTCCAAACATCAGATTAGCTACTAAATGATTTTTTGATGAGCGAGGGGGTTGTGCTCAAACTTAATCTTCTCTGCTACAGCTCATCTCAGGAGTAATCTCAAATTTTATTTTATTTATGTTTTTAACTCAGCTAGTGGCTCTTTAGCAGGAGCACACCGTGGCCCTATTTCAGCATGGGTGGACTACTTTTGAAGCTGACCAGGCCCTGATCAGACCACTTTCATTGGAAGATTGTCTTCCGCTTTACGAGGGATTAATGTTAATCCGGTGAGGAAATAATAAATTGAAAATGGGCCCCTTCTGTATTTCCTGAAATAATTTACCTGGATATACTCACAGACGCATGATTCACGTGGAATATCCGCCTTCTCGCATGTCCTGCATTGATGAGGAACTCAACTCGGAACTATGACGGCTGCCATGGCAACTGTAAAATTTACACATTGCGTGACTCTTAAACAGTCTCTGCTTAATTGCCAGCGGGTTTCAAGTAGTCTTTAAAAATCCATTCTAATTGTGAGTGGTAATTTACAATCATCTTCGTAATCGAACCTGCCCTACATTAAACCCAATTCGCATGTAAATTAGTCGTTTGGGTGCAGAAATTTATGTGGATGATGCAATATAAATATAAGTGACCCAGACAGTTCACTGTCACCATTTCCCCCGGTTGTGCAATTGCCCTTGAGCATTTTACTGCGCAACTAACCTTACCTCTACCAAGCATACAGCCCATATCCATGGGACTGATTTAGGCAATGCACTAACCCACTGATGAATAGGTTTTTTGGAATGTTTTCTTAATTTTCAAATTCAGCATTCTAGAGCCCCATTACTTTCAATTACCAGCAGCGACTGTGACATCAGCATTAGAATGTTCAGTTGTAATCTTGCACCTTGAAGGGTTAATTCACAGTCTCTCCTTTTCGGCAGATCTGGAGCCATCTGAATAATTACCCGCAGAGATTTTAGCAACAGCGTCTCATTAAAAAGCAGGTAATTCAGCGCACAGGAAAAGCAGCCATCTCCTACACATGCAAATGAGGCCTGGGGAAAAGATAATGCTGCCCGCATTATACATGGAGGAAAAAAAAAAAAACATGTAAATAACAATCAAGGAGATTTTTAGATTCCTGAGAGGCTCCCCCTTCCTCCAGTTACTTTGGCGTGAAACAGGCAAACACAAAGCAAGGTAACACTTTGCATTGGGATGTGGTTATTAACACTTAATGAAGCTTAATAAAGCATTAACAACTGCATTATACACTTCCTAAGACAGTGTCTTGAAGTTAAGTGCAACATTAATCTGTATTAGTACGTATGCTATTAGACGACGGCAGTGTATTTTAGGTTGATAAATCCCATGTATAATTATTGTATATCAAGCTATATGAGCACCACTATGGTATATTAGCCCACATCTCATTTGTGATTATTGTAACTAGTGTTGCCAGATTTCCGGTTTTGGACCAGAATGTCTGGTTTTCTAACTAACAATACAATACAAACGTCCAGTCTGAATACCTGATTGAAATTTGACCACTAGTTCGTAATTAATTTCTTCAATCACTTCCTCCTTACCCCCAATGCCCCCCCCCCCCCCCCCCCCCCCCCCCCCCCCCCCCCGTGTTCTGACAAGTTCTAACTGTAACCTCATGTGTACTTTTACCAATATGGCCACCTTTACACCCTTCTGAAATACATATCTGTTACTTAATATTTACAGGTGTCACCTTCAACTGTGTATTTTTAATTATCTGTATTGCAGTGACTGACGTATGAAGTATTTGAGAATGTACTGCAATGCAATGCTGCACAGGTAAAAAACAAACGCACCTCTAAATCTTCCCTGTTCTCATAAAAACCCAACATTACTTGAAGAAAGCATTTTCTAGCACATTCAAAACAAGATCAATAAACTACATTGTATTCTGCTGCTTGCATAATTTTTTTCCCAGAATGCATTACTGAACCACTTTCCTGCCGCATCTTTATATTATCATCCGAGATCAACATGTATACGAAAAAATCATAAATAAACTTGGCCGTTTATAGAATTTCCCACAACTTTGCTATTAAGGATAATAGACTGAGAGGGCCTGGATTTATTTTCTTAATGACAAAATGCACCAGATCGTTATCTTATCACCACAAACCACAGCCGTAACGCACGCTACTTAATTAGGAGCCCTAATCCATTAGTGTCTTTCTCTGCGCAATGAGAAGCACTAAGATGCTGATGTCGGTTAAAAACACATTTAACGCGACGTGTCGACGTGCCCCGCATGAGAATTTCAACAGGAGCGTAAGTCGAAATTAAGAGAGGGAGGGGAGCGCCATAAACAAAACCATTATGAAACGAAAAGACAAGCCACCGTTTGTCATTGTTTCTGCGAGACCAACCCCACGAATTTGCAAACACACACACAAAAAAAAAAAAACGGCTCGTTAACAGAGTTTTCGCCGAAGGAGCGCGGTTTTTCCCGACGGGTGCTTACATCAACATCAGAAAAGCTCATTTTGACCGGGCTAATGCCGCTCTCTCGAGGTGTGCTGCGCGTCGAGGAAAGGGAAGCTATTCGTATTTTTAATGCGTTCTCCAAAATAAACGCAACCGCGGAGAATTTAATAAGCTCGCCCGCAAAAATATTAAAGAATGCCACCACTGCAGGGCCTTGGTGGAAGTCGGAAAATTGTGTGTGTGTGTGTAGCTTTGCATACCTGTGTTTTATCAACTAGATTTCCATAAGAACTGAAACTAAACAGGCGCTGAAATGTCAGTAAATCTGAATTTTATGTCACTTTTTTGGAATTCTCTGAAACTGCAGTCAAAAGTCGACATTACAAAAAAAGCAAAAAATAAAAAAAACAAAAACACATCGCAGACACGTGCATTCACCCCAGTTTCCCAGGGCGATGGGGGGGGGGGGGGGGGGGTTTGGTCTGTGATCTGTGTTCTGGCCAGTTAAGCAGTTCCCCCGAGAGTGAAGGATGATGGGACTGCGTGGTAAGGAGAGGACGCGCGCAGACAGGGTCCCGTGGAGCCGTTGGCCCGATGCAGGCGAGCCGTCGGCCCGATGCAGGCGAGCCGTCGAGGCAGCGGGAGACCAGCCAGGCCACATGGGCGGAGGGGGGGGGGGGGGGGGGGGGGGGGGGGGGGGGGGGGGGGGGTGTTGGGGGCGGGAGCGGCGAGCAGGAAAGCGCGGAACACAGCCACGCGAGTCCTAAAGGGGGGGCCAATTTTCACGGCGGGGAATTGCGATCTCCTCATCGGCAGGCAACCGAAACTAACGGCCTTTAAGAGGACCACGGGCCCACACCTGATAACCGCTCATTTCCCTCTGACATTTCACGGCCTTTTTTCAAGGGTCTCCGTTAACTCTCAAAACCGGTCGATTTTCAGCATTGAATTTTTGGAATAAATGACCGTAAATGCTAACCTTCGCTAACCTTTGTCGATATAACACGTCACAGACGTCACTGACAATCGTTTCCCGGCACAGGTGCTTTTTAAAATGAGGAAAGGTAACATTATCTGCACTTCTATCGCGGAATTTATTTTGTTTGTTTCGTTTTGGAAACAACCCTACTGAGGAAAATTCAAAGGATGTGCATTACAGCGCTAACAATTTTACACTCTACCAATCTGGTATCTTAGCACGCTGTCCTGCACTAGGACCATGTGTAAATAAGATGCTCCTCGTTAAATGCACTGAAAAAGTTTGTTTCAGTGGATAAACCAAAAAACTTTAGCTTGTTACACCTATATTTTCAGCCTTCTCAACTGAAAACTGTTTGGTTAATTTGAAAGAACCTAAAAAAGTTCCCAGTTTTCAACCTAAAAACAGGTGCAACAAATTGAGGGAAGATTTCAGATTTATCCAATGAAGCATGTTTTTTTAATGTGAGGTCACCATTCTTGTATAGAATTTCGCATTAACACTGCGTGTGAGGCATTTTATTTGGTTGCCTCGTTGTCTCTGTTTGCTGTGCAACTAAAAAAAAGGCGTAAATGTTGATGCTTAATACTGAACATGCTTTACACAGATTTACGATACGCCTCTTCCTTCATAGATTCATAACTGTGGAATGGGTGGGTCAGGATTCACAATCTTTGTAAGTCTTTGGAATAGACTGGAAGTGTAACTTTACATGTACTGGCTTAAGACATGTGACCTTTCACCTCCGTTTCTGGGGAAAGTCAAACAGAGAGAGGTACAGAAACAGCAGCATTACACGATATGGGACCTGTTTAATTCCCACGTCTCCAGTGTACCGTCAACAGGCATGGCTTCGCTAAAACGGCTTTATTCGCATTTTATGACTGCGCTGAGAGATGGCACGGAGGACGGGGATGGCGACGATGACGAGGGTTACGCTGAAGACGGGGGCGGGGCAGAGGTCGGGGGGGGGGGGGGGGGGGGGTGGCGTGGAGCGTCCTCTCCGGCAGCTACACATCTGAAGCTAGCCGCGCCAGACACCACTGTAAGCGGGTGACACCACACCTCAGATTCCTCAGCCTGTCGCTAACGACCAGGGCTAACCCATCGATAAAGAAACGCCATCTCAAATCGCGCACGCAAAAAAAAAAAAATAATAATAATCTCCTCACGGGCGCACAAACGGGGCTTTCGGCGCGAGAAAGACTAATAATCCCGCCCTGTGGAAGGGGGGAGTAAATCGTAGCCGTCTGCAGAAGCTGTTCGACTGGAGAGAAGAAAAAAAAAAAGACGGCTCTATTTTCAGCAACGCTCCCCTCCCAAAACGATCCCCACCAATTAGCTTAAAGAATGACTGACATTTTCACAGGCTAATTTAATCGGAAGCAATACAAAATATGACCCCTCGGCCACCTCGTCTCCCGACCGAAGAAACCTGGGCTTCTCTGAAGCTCATTAGGACTGGCAGTAAGGAAGGCTTCTCTCTACACGCATCTTCATAAAGGATGGGTTCTGTAACAACGCGGCACAACTGTGAACCCCATCACGTCCGCTAGAGAAAAAAAAAAACGATTCTAAGCCTTTTTTTTTTTTCCCAACGCAGACTTCAATTTAAACGGCTGCTCTTGTGTAAGCACGCCGGTGACAGAAAGCCTCTTTTTATCGGAAGTGCAGCCGTAGAATCCCCGTGGAAACGTCCGCGAGGGTTTCAAAACGCGAGCATAAACGTCCCAATGAAGAGTCGCCACAGCCATAAAAGCAAAAAAAAGCTCAAAGCTGTTCAAATAGGAATGGTTTCCCCACAGCCTCAGTTGAGACAAGTATCCAGTTCTCCTAATTCCAGTGAATTATGAAAAAATACAGACGAGACAAATTCAGATTGTCAAACGTGGGGTCTACGGACGGCATCAGAAATTTGTTAGAAGTGCTAAGTCGTTATTCAGGCAATGGCATTTTCAGAGAATGGCAGCACGAATGTAAGCATATCACCCACTCTGCCTGAAACCTGTTTTGTTGGGAGTGAGAATGCATTTTTCACAATATGCTTTAATACCCATTAAAAGCAAGGCTAGGCTAAAGGCATCAAGGATAAACTTCCTTGGTGGAAGAAATATAAAGAAACCTTAGGAGGAACTCAGCAGGAGAAGCTCACGCTTCTCTGGCCTACACGGTCAACCAATCAGATGTCTAATAAATCTGATGTTTAAATTGAGCCAGTAGGAGCGAAAAAGTAGCCTGTGTGAATAGAAACATTGCCATGAAGCGAAGGCCACTGGACACCGTTAGCCCGTTAGCCTCCGCCGCTTGCAGCACACTGTGCCTTTATGGACTAGCCGCCGGTCGCCGTTAGCGCTGCCTCCCAGGTAAGCAAAACACTGCTTCTGTGGACTCGCCAGCGGTCGCCGTTAGCCCGTTAGCGCTGCCCCTGGTGTAGCCCACAAACACGTCGAAGGGGCTCGTTTGCGCCCGAGCGACGGCGACAGGCCTCCGCGCCACACTTCCTGCGACACACTTCCCGCGCCCGCACCTCGCCTGACCTTGACAAACATACGCCCGCCACCCGGTCGCTTAGCGAATTAGCTAATTTCGTGAGGCACTCCGTTTCGCCCGCTTTCGAGAGCTTCCGGAAGGACGCGGCGTATCGGTTCACCCCCGACGGGTCGCCGAGGCAGAACGGAGCGAGGCGAACGCTCCCGGCTCACCACGGCACGCGAAACGTTTTGAAAACGAGCCTCGTGAATATTTAAACGGGTATTAATTTAATGCGTGATTATGCGGCTTGCTAATGCTCATATTAATTATTTCTTGACCCGTTAATTAATGAGCGTTGTTGGTCGTGTATCCAAGCAGACAGGAACCTCCGCTCTGGAAGAATTGGCCTGTCCAAGCCAAAAGCTTGGGAGATCAGCCATGAAATTGGTTGGAGGACGTCTAAAAATGATAGCCTAGTTTAATTATGCCCCCTCCCCCAAATATGGGTCATCTGGAAAACGGAATAAATGTTTATCAAAGTGAGGGACGTGAGGGTAGAACATAAGAGTTCACTTCCTGTGCAAACCCTGTAACGCATTACCCACGTCTGTTCTCTCCGGAAGTTTCTTTTATATTGTGTCTATTTCTCTCCTCTGTAGACTTCTTTCATAACACGGCGGGTTTCGGGCTTGCCGACGATGTCGGGAGCGGCGGGGTCGCTTGGGCGGCGCGAAGCGCGTCGCGTTTGTTTGGCTAATCTCTAATTAGCGAGCCGCGCCGAGGCGTGGAAAAGCCTTTGCGGAAAACACGAAGCGCCTCTCTCTCGCGCTCCGAGCTAGCGGTTTAATTGACGCTAACGGCGGCTCCGCACACGCCCACTCTCGGATCCGTCGCGGCGCGCGGGAACGCCGGTCTCCGCTGCTGTCCCTCCCGCATTAATTAGTCTCGGATTTAACTCAATTTAATTAGGCAAACAAATGTAAGTAACTGCCAGATATCGCTCCCGGCAACACGAGATTGGATCGCGCGCTGGCACGGCGCGACGTGTGCGAGCCTCCCAGATGCCAGCCGCTGCAGACGGTGCCAGGCTGGCTGGGTGGGCGGGCGGGCGGGCAAGCGGCAGAGAACAGACCTGACTCAGGAAGTGAAACACACCTGACCCAGGAAGTGAAACACACCTGATCCGGGAAGTGAAACACACCTGACCCAGGAAGTGAAACCCCAGGTGAACTGAGGCGGATGGTGTTTCCAGTAAAGGGTGCAGCCGACAGGAAGGCAACTTTAGGACGTCGTTATTTTTATTATCCATCCATCCACTATCAATACCCGCTTATTCCTGGTCAGAGTCGTGGGGAGTGCTGGAGCCTATGCCAGTGCGCATTGGGCGAGAGGCAGGAATACACCATTCACTCACACACTCACTCTTAGGGTAAACGGGGTGAACATGCAAACTTCACACAGAAAGGCCCCGACCAAGATCATAACCTTCTTTCTGTGAGGCAACAGGGCTACCCACTGCACACTAATTTTCATTATTAGCTGCAAACTCTATATTTTCTTATGTCATGAATACACCAGCCACACAAATTATGAACTATGGACAACATACAGCTGAACTACATTACGTTTGCACAAACTCGATACATGACATTCGGGGGCGATTATGACGATTTTAAGGGCCCTGGCTGACAGCGGTCCTCAAACGATATGAGAACACGGGTTTTTTTTCCTGGGGTGGTGGGGCCCAGTGTGAGATCTCTTCTGATGGCGCTGAGCAAACAGCAGAATGTTGAAGGCCGAATGGAGAGGCTGAACCACCACACTGGACAAAACAAAAATACTTTCATTTCAGTATCAGTTCACACCACCCCACAACTTCCTTATTAAGCCTAGTTACAGGCTCAGTGATACCTGAACCTGCCATTTCCTGGCTGTGCCTGAATAAATAGTTTAGCTGAAGACATAACAGAACAATATGATACACTACATGGCCAAAAGGATGTGGACACCTGACATCCAACACATCATCCAAAATGATGGGCATTAATATGGAGTTGGTCCACCCTTTGCTGCTATAACAACCTCCACTCTTCTAGAAAGGCTTTATACTAGATGTTGCTGCAGGGATTTGCCTCCATTCAGCCAGAAGTGCATTAGTGAGGTTGGGCACTGATTGGGCGATTAGGCCTAGCTTGCAGATGGTTTTCCAATTGATTCCAAAGGTGTTGGATGGGGTTGAGGTCAGGGCTCTGTGCAGGCCTGTCAAGTACTACCACACCGTTATCAATAAAACCATTTCTGCAGTATATGGACCTCGCTGTATGCCCGGGGCACTGTCATGCTGAAATAGGAAAGGACCTTCCCTAAACGGTTGCCGTAAATGTCATTGGATAAAGATTTGCCTTCGCTTGAGCTAAGGGGTCTGGCCCAAACCATGAAAAACAGCCCCAGACCAAGGAGTGGCCACACACATTTGGTCGTATACAGAGTCTTTTTTGTGTATTGTTTATGCTCCGTTTTGCTTGCACACCTGAGAAACATATTACTTGCATCATCGAAACAATAACCTTGGTGATGTTCCACTGGGATATTAAAGTAACAAAAAAAATAGATATTTTGAGAAGGAATAAAGTGTTTCTACGGTTGAGTCAAGTGCACTATCGAACCCTATAATAAAAAGAGCTGGAGCTGGCCTTAAGCTTTCAGAATAAGCAGCCAAAGTGCTCCCATTACAGTGACTGCGCTCTGAGAAGGGCCTCGATCTTTCGCAGCTAGTTCTGAGCGCGGACGTCTGATTGGTGCTTCACGGAGCGCAGCTAACGGTCGTCTTGAATCAGAGCGCAGGCTCAGTATCACGTATCGATTGATACACCGGTAGCCGGTTGGAGGACCCCTCATTAAACAGACAGTCGGTCATGAAGTAGGCCCCCCGAGTCTTTCGCTTTACTGCAGGCGAAGCAAAGGATGTGAACGGGCCTCGCTGATGCAACGCGGCCACGGCCATTTTGTAAAGCGACCCCATCGGAACGATCAAGTTCTCAGTCCCCAATCTTCTCCCAGAGAACTTCGTGCAGAGGTGGAACATCCAGCGTCAGAAAGTAAAAAATCCTCTCCGGGATTTTGTTCCAGTCACCTGCATTCGCTAATTTGCACAAATTCTTCAGCCAGGAGGTAAAAACAAATCAGTGAAATCAGCTGCTTGAGTTCATGGGTGGAACAAACACACTTTTACTATCTGACCCCTGAAATCTCCGCCTCTGATGTTATGTTAGGTTGAGAGGGCTCTTCCAGTGGCAGATGTGGTACCAGCTGCAGATGCCCTGCTCTTTCTCCTGACTGCGAGCCAGATTGCTCTACTGATAAGCATATTCGTATAGCACAATCCACGCTGTCACAGCATCAACCAGTAGGGGGTGCTGCACCCACCTCAGCACCTCTCCTGTACCTGTGCCCAGGGGTAGAACACACGCGGAAGCCGTCCCCACACAAACTGGCTCTCCATCAAAACGGTTCATCTGCCGGCAGCAGGCTAAGCCCGAGCAAGAAAGCAATAGTCAACGAGCGAGTAATAATAACGCTGACCTTTTCGCTGGTGTCCAAAGCAACCAAAGGCTTTTAAAACACATTTTCTGCCTATAGTTCTCACTGCAATGAATGCCAACTGGATAAAAGAAAGTTTAAAAAAATAAAATAAAAATGGAGTTGGGTTCTGCTCAAAATGAATTAAAAAACAGTCGGACCGATCAGTTAATTAACGTGTGTTTGGGAATGCTGGGTTCAAAGGCACAGGCGGCGGAAGGGGGTGGGGGGGGGGGGGGGGTTGGGGGGGGGGGGGGGAATTGGTGTGTGAGTTGGACGAATCCATAATTACACTGGGTGCCCCCAGTAGTCCAGACAATGTTCAGTGAATTATGCACTTACCGTAAAAATCCGTGAATTTCATTTTAAATAGCCAGGGATAAAAATAAAAAAAAAACACAAACATGCAAATAAAGGCCAGTCTCCAGTAACCAGTCGGCCAGTGAAATTCATCACCGTGGCAACAGGGAAGCTCGACCGTGTGCCACTGCAGAGCAGTTAGCGGGCCAGCGAGCTAGCGAACCGGCTTACATCGGTGAGGTGCTACCAGAGAAAATACCACACAGACACACAGAAAAGGATGTTATATTTAAACAGGATACTATCAAGTAACGTCTTATTTGGAAAATGAGAGAGAAGCAGCAGAGAGGCACCATAACAGAGTGGTCGAATGGGGGAAAAAAAAAGAGAAAAAAGCAGTCCAATTATATTCCACAGCCTGACAACTGAAGCAGACAGAGGAGACGTGCGAGTCTAACACTGCTGAACTGTGACTGGTGGATAAATATGCCAACTTTAGGCTGGCAATGCTCTTTAAAAAAAAAAAGACATTTTCGGGCCTCTTGGCCTTTCACAGCGTCGATCGTCCAGTTTAAAAGGTTGTCTTGCGCGACTGCGAAAATGCGGGCTGTGCGCCGGCAGTTCCAGTACCGGTCGCCTCGTTTCAAAACAAGGCGTAGCCTGCCAAGAGGCGCTGGTATCTGACTGCAGGCTTTCTCCAACAAATGTGGCCATTCACTTGCACTGCGAGCAATTATATGCCGGGTAATTCATTCATTTTACAGTATTTTTGCCGATGCAATGTTACAGTGTGCCAAACGATCTCGCGGCGACAGCAGAGCAGTCAGTGACACACGCTGACGACCAATAATAACACGGTAAAGCAGGACGTTTTTTTTTTTTTGGAAAACGCCCAATCGTAGCTGCTGATGTCTGTCAACACAGCCTTTGATCGATTCTGGTCGGCTAAATGTAATTTCGCGAGAATAAACAGATCCAATGACTCGGGAGGACAGGGGAAACAGATGTCAGCCCTTTTCTTTTTTTTTTGGTTCCACCCTCCCTCCCTTTTCTCGCCGTTTTGGAATGGCCCTTCGTACGGGCCAATCAGAGCGCATAGCTATCAGATCGTAAGTGCTGTCGATTCGGGAGAGCACAAACGCGCTCTCTCTTCTAAAGGACTGACGCCCATAATTTTGGATGATATGTTGGATGTCAGGTGTCCACATACATTAGGCCACGCAGCGCATTTGGTCGGGATATTTGGCTAATGTGTTAAGCCTGTTTCGCTAGCTAGCTAGAAAGTTTAGGCTGGTTTCGTTGCGGCAGTCCCCTAAGTCAGTGAATTCGCTGTCAGCAGCAGAAGCGCTCCTGTCTCGCATCGCTGTCCTTCCCGCTGTTTCAAGAGCACCGCTTCACTTGCGGAAGCGTTACACAATGCACGCCTGTTTTATGGTCAAATGATATCGCCTGGTGTCACTGCGAAGCATGTAACTGAAAGCCATGGTGTGATGTTCCAAACCACCATTTTTTTTTTTTTTTGTGACACCCCCCCCCCCCCTTCCCTAACACCCCCTAGGCTGGTTTCCACTCGGGCGCGCGGATGCATGGAGAGAAACTGTGGGAGCCTGAGTGCGGTAATTGCTTTGACCTTTATGAGAGCCGGCTTTAAACAGCCACTGCTTCATAATTAGTTTTAGCCCTCCTTCCTACTCGGGGAATAGACTGGTGGGGGAAATCGACCAGGTGATCAGGGTTAGTTACAACGACGGCCCCCCAGGGCAGAAGACGTCCCGCAGGCACTGAGGTGTACCGCTGCTGCAACTACACATACTACTCATACGATGCATACTGCTCATAAAATGCATACTACTCATACGATGCGTACTGCTCATACAATGCATACTACTCATACGATGCGTACTGCTCATACAATGCATACTACTCATACGATGCATACTATTCATACGATGCATATTATTCATACGATGTATACTACTCATACGATGCATACTACTCATACAATGCATACTACTCAGACGATGCATACTACCCAGACAATGCATACACTTATACGATGCATACTGTTCATACAACGTATACTACCCAGACAGTGCATACTACTCATACAATGCATACTGTTCATACGATGCATACTATTCGTACAATGCATACTGCTCATACGATGCATACTACTCTTAAGGTGCATACTACTCATACTACTTGTAGTCCTCATACTACTCATAGGACTCATACTACCCATAAGATGACAAAAGGACAGTGACTGATAGAGAGAGGGAGGGCCAGAGAGAGAGGAACCAGAAGGAAGAGAGAGAAACAAGACAGACTGAGAGAAACAAAGTGAAAGGTGGGAGTGAGAGAAGCATAGTTTAACTGTTTTGATATTCACACACTGAGCAGTTCCGCCTCCTCCACCTCAGCCCCGCCTCTTCTACCATAGACCCGCCTCCTCCACCTCAGCCCCGCCTCTTCTACCATAGACCCGCCTCCTCCACCTCAGCCCCGCCCCCTGCACCTCAGCCCCTCCTCCTCCATCCCAACCCCCAGCAACACTCATTAACAGTGCAGAGCAGCGGCTGATTGCGTACGTCCAGGGCCACTGTGAGCCCGCAGCATCGGGGACCCCCGTCGCTAACGCGGGCTTCTCATTTACATAACGAAACACCGCGCCGCGCCGCGCTGCGCCGCTCGCCCCCCGAGGGGAACGCTAGCAGCGTGTGCCCCGCGGCCAGCGAGGGTTTAGCGCCCCGCACTGGTTTCACAACGAGCAGGGAGGGAGAGAACACTCGGACGGTAAGGAGAGAGGGAGAAGACCGTCCCATACGTGCTGCGTGCGCCAGAATGTGAACGTGGTTAGGGGGGAAAGGGGGAGTATAGCGAGCGTAGCTGTGTTTTTTGGGAATACCTGACGCCAAGCTGGAGATGGAACGCCCCCCCCCCCCCCCCCCCCCCCCAGTACCTGTGGAGAGCCAAAGGGGGTGTGAGGAGGCGTGTGTGTGTGTGTGTGTGTGCGTGCGTGTGTGTGTGGAGGGGGGTTGGGGGGGGGGTTAATGGAGCCATTCGGAGGAGTTTACAGGCGGACAAGCATCCTAGAATCTGGGATGATGTGCGAACGAGGCCCCCGGGGACGTGCTAACGTGCTAACGCCGCCGCGCGTTAGCTCCCAGCTCGGTCGGGAGCGTACGCCGGGATAAATCGCCCACGGGCCGCTTCCCAGAATCCACGCGATTGCTTCCTCTTAAAGCTTTTAATTAGCGGTGCGGGGTTTCGCCTTTCTTCCCCAAGGACCATCCGGAATCTACGAGCACCGGGTCCGCCTGAGGCTATGGGTAACGCTGCAGGACAAAGCCCTTTGTTAGATCCAAAATGGCTGCCACCGGATCAGGGACAACTTTCAAGGAGATTCAGCGGTCACACTGTCAACCAGCACAGCCGAGACTGACTGACAGGTGACGGCTCCCCTTTCAAACAGGGCGAATTAGCACCGGGTTCATTAATTAGCAATGGTAATTAGGCAGAGCGCAATTATGCAGCCCGTCATCGATGCGGCGAGCTTGCAGAATCCTGAACAAAGGTTCTCTCCTGTCAGATCGGCTTCACCCTCCGCTTCCTGTCGCTGTTAAAAGAAGTTCCCTTGGGCTCAGTCCAGCGCCTCTCCGAAGGGAGGCCATACAGATGCAAATGACTGCTTCACCTTCGCGGTGCGGCGGCTGTCCGCATGGCCGGCTCGCAATTATCTTGTCTCGTCCCGATTGGGTCTCTGAACCCTCCTAATGCGGAGTGACGGGAGAGATAACAAAGCAAAATGAGGGGAGACGGGGTCCCCGAACCCGCCGGGCTGCCGTGGCGGAAACGCCGCGGCCGAACCGCCTTAAATACAGGCGCTGGAGGTCACGTCCGGGCCCGCCACTAATTCCCGCCTCGTCGCCTGACAGACGCCGTCTAGGCTGAGCGAAGAAAAAAAAAAAAAACTTAAAAAGCCAAAGCGAGACACTGCGTTCAGAGACGGCCGCGCACCGCCGGAGCCGCCGGTCTCCCAACGGGAGCGCGAGCGACCTCGGGGCTCCCAGCGCGTCCCCCGCTAACGGGCTAACGTTAGCGCCGCCGGTCTCCCAAACGGGAGCACGAGCGACCTCGGGCTCCCAGCGCCTACCCTGCTAACGGGCTAACGTTAGCGCCGCCGGTCTCCCTAACGGGAGCACGACCGACCTCGGGGCTCCCAGCGCGTACCCCGCTAACGAGCTAACGTTAGCGCCGCCGGTCTCCCGAACGGGAGCGCGAGCGACCTCGGGGCTCCCAGCGCGTACCCCGCTAACGGGCTAACGTAAGCGCCACCGGTCTCCCAAACGGGAGCGCGAGCGACCTCGGGGCTCCCAGCGCGTACCCCGCTAACGGGCTAACGTAAGCGCCACCGGTCTCCCAAACGGGAGCGCGAGCGACCTCGGGGCTCCCAGCGCGTACCCCGCTAACGAGCTAACGTTAGCGCCGCCGGTCTCCCGAACGGGAGCGCGAGCGACCTCGGGGCTCCCAGCGCGTACCCCGCTAACGGGCTAACGTTAGCGCCGCCGGTCTCCCGAACAGGAGCGCGAGCGCGAGCGACCTCGGGGCTCCGCGAGCGCTCGCTCGTTTTCTCGGCCCACGCTTTCTGTTTGTTAGCGTCCCAAGCGTCTGGCCAGCTGTGTGCGAGACAGTTTACGGGCGAGGAAAAAATCGGCAAAGGCCGCGAAAACCAGCACGGCGGGTGGCAGTGCAGTATAACGGGTAAGGAGCTGGCCTTGTAACCTGAAGGTCACAGGTTCGATTCCCCAGGAGGACACTACCGTTGTACCCTTGAGCAAGGTACTTAACCTGCACTGCTCCAGTATATATCCAGCCGTATAAAATGGATGCAGGAAAAGTCACTCTGGATAAGACCATCTGAATTCCTGTAATGTGATGGCAAGAAAAAGTTCCGGTGAAAAAAACCTATTTCGTCAGATGCAAAAATAGATAACATAACATAACATAACATAATGACCAGAACAGGCAATTCAGCCCAACAATGCACGCCATTTTCCTGACTAAATTAGTGCTCTGATTGGCTACAGAATATGTAGACTGCTTCTTGAGTGCGCCTGGAAACCTGCAATCGCCCGTGAGCAGACCGTTAGCGGACTCTCCCTCTGGCTGCGCAGCGGCGTTCCTTTCCCCTGAGGGAACATCGATCATTCGGTACTGGGCATTAGCATTCTCGGGTGTCCCTTACCAAAGTAGAAATTAAACTAATTTGTTCTTCGTAATTCAATAACGTCAATTCCGCTTACTTACATAAGCGTCAAGATAATGCGTGCCAGCAGCGGCATTTTTTTTCCCGATACCCAGATGAAATTGACGCCGCGCAGAGAGAATTGTAGAAGGCAGACCGGAGCCATAACCTCCCCTGTTTGTTCAACAGTCTTTTAGAAAATGGCGGCCAAAGCATCTCGGCCTTCTTTTTTTTCTTCTTCTTCTCAGCCCACGACATCAAAACGGGGGTCACGTGAGAACTTTCCAGAACACGCCATCCGGACGGAGCAGAGGCAGAACAAAATGGCGGCCGCTCTGCAGGTGGCCCTCGTTACGGGTCTCCTCGCCTCATGGGGAAACCCCCGCACGCAAAAAACCTTCACGTCTTCCGCCTGAGCTCCCGACCGCCTGAATCAAAGGACCCGCCGTTACCGCGGCAACCACGCGCACTCCTCCGGGATGGACGCGCACCTGCGGCTCCGCCCCTACGCGCCCGTCACCCACTTACCCACTTTATCACCGTCACCTCACCGGTCCTCGTCGCTAGTCGAGCGGGGGAGCCGAGGCTTCATCGCACCATTCACCCGTCAGCCAATCGGGGCGGCTAATCGGCGGCGAAGCAAGAGGAAGTCCCCAGCTACGGCAGCTGCGATTGGCTTCTCCTCCGCGGGCACGCCGCTGCTCGTGTCAGCCGTCACCGAACACGTCCTCGGGGCCGCCGCTCGGCCGGAAACGGCGGGGTGGGTAAGCTACGCCGAGACCTCGGCGAAATGCGCTAATGGCGCGGAAATGCGGACGTGGTAGCGAACGAACGGGAGGCCGCTCCCCCCCCGGGATGGTGACTGGCTGAAGGTGGAGGCTAGCGAAGAAGGCCCGGAGGGACGTCTGAAGCCTGGGGAGCGGGTTTGGGTTTGGCCCGGAGAACACAGCACCCCGGCCAGGGACAGAGCAGCAGCCTGGGCTGCTTTCTCCAATGGCCTCCCTTCAGATCCCCGCCAAGTGGTTTAAGAGTTTAGCAGCAATAGTAATAGGACAGGTTACTACAATAGGACTCATATTTCCTCCCATGGATTAGCCATGCAAAAGAGGTTTAAGAGTTTATTTGGACTGCAGTAGTAATAGGACGGGACATTACATTAGGGCTCATAACTATAAATAACAGACTCAGAATTTAGAAAAAAAAAAAACATTCCAAAAAACCTACTCTTCAAAGGGTCAAATCCCAAATTTTATTAAAAAAAGAAAACTTGAGATTGTTTGTGTTTTAAAAGACAGCTGATGAAACCTTTTAAAAAAAAAAAAAAACTTCCAATACTTTTTTTTTGAAAAGATAAAAAGCGCCCACGCGGCTCAGACATCGTCGCTAATTCGTAGCGTCGTTTTATCGCCGACGGAATTCACAAAGGGCCACCGGCCAATCGACGCCGAGCCTCTTCTCCGTGATGTCACAGCCGTTCCGAATAAACAGCAGGTGCGGTTCCGCGTTCCGTCCGCGAAACGTCATTAGAACGAACGCTCAACGTCCCCAACCGTTCATACTCATCTCCCACCCCCAGGCTGCGCGATACATATTCGTTATTTTAATCTCGTTAGCATGCGGCGATCCCGCCGCGCGCAATGGCTCCATAGATCAGGCGTCTCGACAAATCGTTTATCTCCGTTTCCAAAGCCACTAATGTTTCACGGCCCCGGCCTGTGGAATCACATTAGACAGAGAGCTCCTGAGCCACGGAGTTGAACGCAGAGGGATGGGCTTCGGTAGGGAGAGGTATCCAGAAGGTATCCATAAACTTGAGAGAGAAACCCCCCCACTGAGAAGTTCCTCCTTTCTCACTTCCCCTCGCACCACACTGTCCAACGAGACAGCGGAACAAATGACATATTTTTTGTTATAAATATATCGCCATTCGCGTCCTGCTAGACGTTAGCATTCAAGACCACGTCCAGGGAGAGGAGCCTCTCTGTTGTAATTCTTTTGAGATTCTTAGAGGAAACGAGATTGATTTAACGTCATCAGCGTCGTTTTAAACGTATTTATTTTATTTAGTTTATATTTACGCAGTGCTGAAGCAGCACCCAATGCGTCACGCCTCATGTCGGCCACCGATACCCGTATTTTATCTAAAAACAGGAACGGTGATACATTTTTTGACACAAAATATTAAAGAGTTATTATGCGTCATACTAGGCATAATTTAGCAAAGTTGGGATCTCTAATTTCACAAATGATACATCTTTTTCCAAGCCACAGAAAGCAACTGTGCTGACTGTAGTTTTGCTCAAATATAATGCGACTGGTCATTAGCTGTCTAATATCTCAACACTTTTTAGTCAACACTTTTTGACATTTTCTTAAATGAATTAATTCCTTGCACTTTTCTCGCCGGTCAGTGGCTCAAAGCGCTTAACAGTGACGAGGGGGAACCTCGCCTCACCCACCACCCATGTGTAGCACCCACCTGGGTGATGCACGGCAGCCATTTTGCACCAGAACGCTCACCACACATCAGCTCAGGTGGAGAAGGAGAGAACAGTTTTTTTTTTTTTTTTTTTAGAATGATTCTTTTATAAGGGGAAAGTCACAGAGAGCTGCTCTGCAGTTAAGTGCATACTAATTTAGTTCAATTCACGCGAAAAGGGGGCAGACTCTCTCACGACTCGCTAACTTTCTCACCGAACGGTTTCCCTCAAATTCGGCTTTAGGTTTCAGTCTCCAGCTTTTAATTTGCTCTCGCTGACAGATGTGTTTTCAAGAACCCGCTGTCCCGTGTTAAACCGAATCCAGATGCACCTCTTCTGGTTGCACGCCCAGATTAAAATGCTCCATCGTAACGTGATAATTAAAAACATAAAACATCACAACGGACAAAAAAAAACAAAACGAGGGTGAGTTGGCCGATTTTCACGCCGGCCGAGTTTATTGGGCAAAAGTTTTTAATGCTAGTCAGGAGCGGAAAACGCAGCTGCTGCAGACTCATCAGAAAGAGGGAGACCCCCCCCCCCCCCCCCGGACGGAAAGATTAACGCGGCGTGAATAATCCCCGTGGAGCGGCGAGGAGTGCGGCGAACCGCGGCCACGGCGCTCGCTTCGACACCGCTAACGGAGAGCGAGCTGAGGGGCTAAAGCTGTGTGGTATCTGAGGGGGGGGGGGGAGCTAATTTTGTCGAAACGGAGCCCAGTTCGTTGTTCCCGTGTGGCGTCCGGCCGTGGGCCTTACCGCGGCGGTTATCCGAGGAGCTCGGGCGTCCGCGGCGATCGCCAACCCCCCTCCCCCCCCCCGACGCGCTGATTACCGCTATGATTCGCGGCACCTGGCGGAGCTAATGAACAGCCGGCGACTAATCAGGCCTAATTGGCGCTGGGAGGCGCCCTCGGCGCTTCGCTGCAGACGCGAGCTTCTCCGTTTCCGTCGACGCCGCCGCTTCGCGCGTGAAACGCGGCGGACGGTCTCCAGTGCGGTACACGGAGGCACACAGAAGGGTGCGGGATTTCTATCCGGAGCTTATTTTTATTATTTGTAATCGTTTTTAACGCTATTCAACCAGTTTGGAATAGTCGGTCACAAACAGTCGAACCCGTGCTGCCGTCTCCTCGTGCAGGGGAGCGTAGACAGGCACAGGCCCTCCTCTGAAGCCTGTGATGTCACCGGCTGCTTCTTTTTCACTCCGCGGCCCTCGAGGCGAGCTGCACAGACAGGACTCGGAGGAAGACGGTTCATGTGCAGCCTTTGGTGGGTAGACTGCGGGTGCCCAAAAACCAGCAGGGGTCACTAGAGAGCAGTAAGATGTGGATCCGGCTGACTTGAACGCTCTATAATCCTGGGTGATACTACCAACAGTTATGTAACTCTCCTGCTAGTGTACTGGCTATAGTCAGCACTGGCACGGTCCAGATTCAACAGGGCATTGGCCCAGATTTGACATGTGCGCTAAGGGGTTAACAAATACCAGACTGTGGGGCCCATCCATGCACTAGAACAGTGCCTTAACAGATACCAGACCATGGGGCCCATCCATGCACTAGAACAGTGCCTTAACAGATACCAGACTGTGGGGCCCATCCATGCACTAGAACAGTGCCTTAACAGATACCAGACTGTGGGGCCCATCCATGCACTAGAACAGTGCCTTAACAGATACCAGACTGTGGGGCCCATCCATGCACTAGAACAGTGCCTTAACAGATACCAGACTGTGGGGCCCATCCATGCATTAGAACAGTGCCTGATACCAGACTGTGGGGCTCATCCATGCACTAGAACAGCCTTAACAGATACCAGACTGTGGGGCCCATCCATGCACTAGAACAGTGCCTTAACAGATACCAGACTGTGGGGCCCATCCATGCACTAGAACAGTGCCTTAACAGATACCAGACTGTGGGGCCCATCCATGCATTAGAACAGTGCCTTAACAGATACCAGACTGTGGGGCTCATCCATGCACTAGAACAGTGCCTTAACAGATACCAGACTGTGGGGCCCATCCATGCACTAGAACAGTGCCTTAAGAGATACCAGACTGTGGGGCCCATCCATGCACTAGAACAGTGCCTTAACAGATACCAGACTGTGGGGCCCATCCATGCACTAGAACAGTGCCTTAACAGATACCAGACTGTGGGGCCCATCCATGCATTAGAACAGTGCCTTAACAGATACCAGACTGTGGGGCTCATCCATGCACTAGAACAGTGCCTTAACAGATACCAGACTGTGGGGCCCATCCATGCACTAGAACGGTGCCTTAAGAGATACCAGACTGTGGGGCCCATCCATGCACTAGAACAGTGTCTTAACAGATACCAGACCATAGAGCCCATCCATGCACTAGAACAGCGTCTTAACAGATACCAGACGATAAAGCCCATCCATGCACTAGAACAGTGACTTAACAGATACCAGACTGTGGGGCCCATCCATGCACTAGAACAGTGCCTTAACAGCAGCCCCACTTTATTACTTTGGTTTGTATCTTTTATCCTTATATGGGTAAAATTACCCCCAACAGAAAAGTGATTCCAAAGAAAAGTGGAGCAGGCCAGCTATTCATTGGTCAACCGAATGAGCGGGAAAAGTCCCAGGAACCGCAGGGAACATGCCCTGGAGGTGTAACCGCCTGCATTAGCAACCTCGCCAAAGCAGTCATTAAGGGTGTCGCCTCCGCAGGAAGTGGCAGGCCTTCCGCGGTCCGCCGCCCCCCGCCGCCCGTGGCCCCCCCGAGGCCCGACGGAGGAGGAGGAGCGTGGGCGGCAGGAAGCACGGTCACTGAGCATCGTCTGTTCGCTCGGCGGCTGCCCTCTCGCGCGGGCGGGCACACGCTCGGGCATTTCAGGTCAAGCGGCACCCCTCGAGGGTACGGTGTCGAGGGGCGGGGGGGGTCGGGGGTGTACGACGGGGCTGGGGGGGTTAGGGGGGATTAAAACTCACATTTTTACGACTGGCTTCCTGTTTACATTACCAGCCAGGGTGCTGTCTGATGCCAGCGTAAAGCAGCACTGACATTTACATCTACATTTACATCTACATTTACATTTACATTTGCACTTGCATTTACATGTACATTTACATTTGCACTTGCATTTACATTTACATTTACATTTGCACTTGCATTTACATTTAAATTTGCATTTGCACTTACATTTACATTTAAATTAGCATTCGCATTTACATTTTAGTTGTGTACTGGATCCTCCTATCCAGACTCATGCACACGGCTTGACACAGTGAAGCCGGACCGGAGGTCTCCAACTGAAGCGCTGCTGTAACAGGGTTTTCATTAAAAAAATAAGACATATTTATTAGGAGCGCACCGGAAACCAAACAGCATATTCGGATACGCGCAAACGACGTGTTTCGTACAGACACTGCATTTTCTCTTCCCGAAGTTGACAAATGACAGTCGCGAGACAGACGGGCGGAAAAAGCGAGCATTACGCAGAAAATGAAACCACGGTGATTTGTCGCGCATAATAAAACATGGCCTCCGAATGCATTTCTCCGCAAACGCGCGGCAGATACATGAATGAAATAACGATGCAAGGCAAACGTATGCCCCCCGGGTCGGCAGACAAGCAATATCCCGCCCCCCCCCCCCCCCCCCCCCCCCCCCCCCCCCCCCCCCCACTGAATACAGACACAGATACGGGTATGGATACAGCTACAGGAACAGATGGTCTTTTCTCCGCACATATTTACGGTCACGTGCCGTAACCTCTTAAGACCGGCCACAAGGAAAATGTGTTTCAGTTTGGCATGAACAAGTTGTTCTAGAATACTGCCAACAGATTTAGAAATGCACTGTTACATATTTATATTGTAGAGGTATCCTACAAAACAATAACAACAACAACAACAACAATAATAATAATAATAATAACAACACTGTTATGGCACCTTGCTTTAGGGGCTTCACAGAAAAATATAAGCAACACAAAATGATGTAATAAAAAAACAGCTCCAAGAAAACAAAAACTTCAATAATATGAACATAGTAAATGATCAGAAATAAACAAAATGAAGATGAAATGAATAAAATCGACAGTAAAGATGAATTAAAAATAAAAGCAACCCAAATGAATTGAAAGCGAATGAAAAATTAATGTTTTCAATCAAAAGGTTTTAAACTAGCTACTGCCGGTGCATCTGTGGTCTGCAGAAGCAGGCTCCACCCCGGTCATATGTGAGGAAGAAGAAGAGAAAGAGGAAGATTCACCTGTTCTTTTGTAGTGAACTGGTCTGACACAGAGAAGTCCAGGCGAGGCAGACCAAAGGTCACAACTGGGCTGATTTCTTTTTTTAAAGTTCAGCAATGTATTATGGTGCCAAGCCATCTGATAGCATTCAAACTAGTTTAAAAATTTAAATATCGATTTTAAAATTGATTCTTAAACAGGCAGCTGGTGCACAGATGCACTTGGGTAATATGAGCAATATTCCTTACTTTGGTCAGTAGTCTTGCAGCAGCATTTTGAAGAAACTGTCAGGAAACTATCTTTCAGTAATGTTTCAATACTTTGGAAGGCCAGAGACAAGTGCAATACCACACAAATATGATAATTAATTTTTCAGTGTCAGACTGTGAAAGTAATGGTGTGATAACTCACCATAATAACTTTTTGATAATTATTTTAGTAACGGTTCCCATATGGGACTAAAAGACCAATTCTGAAGCTAAGATTACCCATAGGATTCTCATCACTGGCTGAGCTTCTAATGCCAAGGAGCCTAGATTACAAATTTTCATTTGATCATTTAAATTTCTGTCTTGTCCAGAGATGAAGCTTATGGAAATGTAGACATTAAAATGTTTTCTATGTTCTTTTGACATTCTACAATACAGTCATACAACATTATACAATCACTGAGCAATATTTCAGCTAATGCTGTCATGATTGTTGATTAACCTTGATAAATGAAAGCCTCAGGCATATACCTCCTGAGACCCATTCGTTTCTGTCCTCTGCAGGGGACATGAGTCACTGGTCTTGGTAGGAAATTTCTCAACGCGTAAGTCGCCTCCACAGCCCAGTACAGCGTACGGATGCACACGCAGACGTTTCCCGTCTAAACCGACAGAGCCACGGACATGCTCCACGACAGAGCCGAAATGGCTCCAGAGCCAAAATGGCTTCGGCGCCTCAGGACCACGTTTCCAGAAACCCGCACGGAGTCTGACAGCCTCCGTGTCCCCGAGGCGGAAGAGCGGGGGCAGCTCGCGCCGACAAGCGGTAACAGCTGGAGAGATTTATTCTCCGCGCGCTCTCCACGTCCGCTCGCCGCGGCGCTAATGACGACGCTAGAAAGATCGTTACCTCGCATTACTATGCAAATACCCGCCGTTTATTCCGTCCATTAGCGTTCGGAGAGAAGCCTTCTCATTTTTTTTTCCATCCCGCAGTCGGCTATGCGGATGACTCATTCGGAAGAGTGCCCCTCTCCCGTCCATTTCAGAAACGAAACGACGAAACCAACGGCAAAAAAACCAAGGCTGTGTCGCGCGAGACGACGCGTTCGATTATTTGACGAGAACCCCGACTGCGACGATTATGACAACCACGATAATTGCTATCACCGTAACCATGATAATTTTTTAATCACAACAACTGTTCATCAGAATAATCTGACAAAGACCTTGATTATGACGATTGTGTTGATCACGGTAATTATCATCGCATGATAATTTTTTTTTTTAAATCAAGGTAATTATTCATTGCAATGATTATGATCTTACAGACTCTGACATCACACAGGCCACACATCATTTGACCTTTTTTTGGGGTTACTGTCACACGACGGCGGTGTTCCTCCCTAAAACCCTGAGTTTCTTCGTGCCTACAGTAATACAGGTCGGTGTCAAATGGCATTGGAAAACCTGTGTTTCAGGAAGTGACATCAGAAACAACAGTAACCATGAAAATGCCTGAGAGTGCAGTGATAGGCATTAGGCCAGATATTCCTGCCACACAAACAGTAAGCTGTTATGCAGCAGTACATGATTGCCCGTGCACTACATTGCAGTGGAACTGCACTGTAGAATATAAACAGTGCCTGACCAAGTTGCTGCCTGAACATTACATTACATCACAGGCATTTAATTCCCATATGTTACACTGCATTACATTTAGCAGACGCTCTTATCCAGAGCATGTTACACAACTTTTACATATTTTTACTTTTACATTTACATTGCATCCATTTATATAGCTGGAGCAATGCAGATTAAGTACCTTGCTCAGTGTCCTCCCCAGGAATCGAACCTGCGACCTTCAGGTTACAAGACCAGCTCCCTACCCACTACACT